>CM036586.1:173850047-174275047 GCA_020745705.1 Hemiprocne comata
AGTTATGATCTGGGAAAGGCAAATAGGAAACCCAAGACTATTGCCAGCAGAATTGCTGACAGGAGGAATCATACTGCTTTTGGAAAATCTGTGAGATCCACAAGCTGAAGAAAGTTTAAAATTGTAAATGGAGTCTGGATGGCACACAAAGACTGAATGACTGCATTTCGAGTTGTGAATATAATATGAAATACTGATTTATACACAATTGCTATGCCTTGTTGTTTCTCTATGAAAAATTAAAGATGGACTTTTGGGAAAAGTAAAATATTGAGAATCCATTGTAAGCTTTTTGCGGAAAATAAATGGGATATTGGGGAGATCTTCACTTGCTATACTATTAAATGGTCTATAAGTCATTTAGGTCTTACTGGGATATCTGCCAGTACATCATTCTTTTTAATTAAAATACTAGTCCTACCCAAAAGCACTAAAACCCATCAAAAATTGCAAAAAAATCTTGTCCTTTTTAATGCTAAATGTTACTTTGGCTAAAGCAGGGCCGTGGTTGTGTCCAAGATATCATCCCAACAAGAAGAGACAATGTTTCAGAAGGCATTACTGAATATATGTGTATTTATATATACAAATCTGTAATTTTTTCAGGATGTATTCAGAACAACCACATTATCACATTCAAGCACATATTCTTTCATTTTTATGACTGAGTTATGCAATGCCTCTTTCCATGAGCTCACTCCTTAAACAAATAGTTTATAAAGCACTGTGTCTCAGGGACTGTGTTCTGATTAGTTTGTTTAGACACAACAGTTTTCATAACTGCCACTGCACATGGAGTTTCTTATATTTGCTTTGGACAGCAAACTGCCAACTACCTGCAAACGCTAGCAACTTCATACAATTTGTTTTGGCAAAAGGCCACCATGCAGAAAATTTTCTGTAAGATGTGGCAAGTCAGATTTTATACATACTATCCTCACTGGAACTCTGGCTCGAGTTTGTTGTTTCTATAATACTTGTCAAAGCTACAACAGCAGAGACAGATATGCTAGGCAGGTTGCTCTGTTCTTGCACTGCTGAAGTTTACTGCACTGCTTAATTTCTGATCTTGTTAAAGTCCTGTGTAGATCCTAGAGTTAAATTAGGTCTGATCATAGGAAGAGAACATTAAGTTAGATTTTAATCTCAGTTGCATTCAGAGCAATTCCATCAACTAAAGTCAATAAATTTACTTTTATGTAAATAAGTTTAGATTCAGACTCTCACTGTTTGTTTCTATTTTTTGAAGGAAAATTTAGCAGTTCACATTGACACCCAATAACCCTTCTTTTATCTATACATCACTGCAGAAGCAAATGTTTTCTGTTCTCTGTTGTTATGGCAACATATTTTTCAATATATAATATTAGTGTGTCTTCTGTAGATTCTATTGTGGGTTTTTTTATAAAAAGCCTTATATATAACAGGTATATGTCCAGCTTGAAGTAAATCAAATTAAAGCGATGAATGCCTTGAGCAGCATCTAAAAGTATCTGTATGCTGATACTGACATTTTCTAATTATCTTGTTCTTCCATCAGGTTTCATTCCCCAATACCTTTGCTTTGTCCCCCATTATCCTTACTACCAATTACTTTTTGAGTCATAGTTCTGGATGGGTCAAAATGTTCTACCCAGAGAAAAACACAAAAATGCATTTGGTAGTCTTGCCCCCAGTACAATACTCTTGCCTACTGACTTAAATGTGGTTCTCAGGTAGATTTTAAACATTCCAGTAAATGCTTTGCTGTGCACAGAGTCAGGAAAAGACAGCAGAAACCTATATGAGACCAAAATATCCTGTGATCCATGGGACAGAAGCTTCCTGGCATTATGGAAAATTATGTTGTTTTACAACAAAATATGAACAGCTTATGCCTAAGAGCAATAAGGTTCTGAGGTTTGCTGGTTCACAAAGAATCAAAGAATCCTTTGTATGGACGTATTTTAAGGAAGTGCATTGATTAGATCATTAATCCGACACTGGTGCTGCAGACATTTACAATCCTGAGTAAGGTATGTTTAAGTTGCACAGTGCAGTTACTGAGAGCATTCACAAAAACACATTTTTTTTAATGTATGTCTCTCTGCATTTCAGTTACTTGAACCATTTGCAACACCAAAGAAAAGTTTAAAGTGGAAGACAGAGAACATTCCTACCCACAGCAGCCTCAGATGTCCAGGTTAGGGCCCTTACTGGGAAAGTAGGGGACACAGCTTTGAGCTAAGTTTGTTAAAAGTTAAACAAGTTACCTTTTTGGTTTTGTGTAGCAGACTCACACCCCTACATCCATTTACTTGTTCCAACTTGCAGTCAGAATTTCTTTCCCCTCAAAAAAAGCAATTAGACTCAGCATTTCATGCAACTGTGGCAGCAAAACACTCTGAAGGAGTCATAGAATCATAGAACCATAGAATGTATGGGCTTGGAAGGGACCTTTAAAGGTCATCTAACCCAGCCCCCCCTGCAGTGCACAGGGACCTTTTTGACTAGATCAGGTTGCTCAGAGCCTGGTCGAGACAGATCTTGAACGTGGCCATGGATGGGGCCTCGAGCACATCTCTGGACAACCTGTTCCAGTGTTTCACCACCCTCACAGGAAACAACTTTTTCCTAATGCCTAATCTAAATCTACCCTGCTCTAGTTTAAGGCCATTTCCCCTCATCCTATTGCTACACACCCTTGTAAAAAGTGCCTCCCCAACTTTCCTGTAGGCCCCCTTCATGTGCTGGAAGGCTGTTATAAGGTCTCTCTGGAGCCTTCTCCTCTCTAGGCTGAACAGTCACAGCTCTCTCAGCCTGTCTTCATAAAAGAGGTGGTCCAGCCCTCTGATCATTTTTGTGGCCCTTCTCTGGACTCATTCTGAAAGTTCCATGTCCCTCTTGTGTTGAGGACTCCAGAGCTGGACACACTACTCCAGCTGGGATCCTGCAAGAGCAGAGGGCCAGAATCACCTCCCTTTTCCTTCTTTTGATGCAGTACAGGATGCAATTGGCCCTCTGGGCTGTGAGTGCACATTGTTCGCTCATGTCTAACTTTTTGTCCACCGATACCCTCAAGTCTCTTTCTGCAGGACTGCTCTCTATCACATCATCCCCCAGCCTGTATTGACAGAGAGGATTGCTCCTACCCAAGTGCAGGACCTTGCACTTGGCCTTGATGAACCTCATGAGGTTCACACAGGCCGACTTCTCTATCTTGTCCAGGTCCCTCTGGATGGCATCCAGTCCCTCTGGTGTACCAACTACACCACCGAGCTTGGTGTAACCTGCAAACTTGCTGAGGGTGCCCTGGATCCCACTGTCTATATTGTTGATGTAGATATTAAACAGCATTGGTCCCAATATAGAACCCTGAGGGACACCATTCATCACTGGTCTCCACCTGGACATCAAGCCATTGACCACTACTCTCTGGATGCAACTGTGCAGCCAATTCCTTATCCACCTAACAGTCCACCCATAAAACCTACATCTCTTCAATTTAGAAAGGTGTTTTGGGAGACTGTGTCAAAGACCTTGCAGAAGTCCAGAAAGATGACATCTGTAGGTCTTCCCTTCTCCACTGATGCAGTCACTCCATGGGACAGGGGACAGGGAGAAGAATTAGGTGGAAAAGGAAGGAGGAATCATGAGGTGTTTGGGCTGATGATAGAAGTTTCCATAAGTATCAGTCCAACTTCAGGACATTTTATCTCTCCTCCAGCTCGTTGTTCCTTTCTTTGTCCAGCCAGGCTTTAATCTACTGGATAGGCCAACAGATAAATTGTTTTTGTGGCAGTCTCTAAGAAAGAAATCCTTTAGCAAGAAAGTGAGAAGAAGGTTTTAGGGTTTTTTATTTGCTTTAAATTGATTGCCAGTTGTGCTTACAAGGCAAAATAGCAGTTCTGGCATCATTATTCTGAACCTTTTCAAACTGAAGAGGTGATTGAGTCATCCGTTGCCTCCCTGGTGAATCCTCTAGCCACTAAGCTGTAAGATGAAATGGTGTTTATTACCAGTTGTTTCCAGAAAGAAACTTGTGAGCTTCCTTGAAAGAAAGGACAGTGACACTGATTTCCTGAAGCAAGTTCTGACTGTGTATTCCCATTGAAAACAAATGCTTTTCTGGAGGTCTGTATGATGAACTTGCTCCCCAGCAGTCACGCTGATAGCCATGTTTTTGAGTTGGAATTCAAAGACCTGACTTTTGAGATTAAATTACTTGCTCATGGACAGTCACTGTGCTTGAAATGTAAGAATGCAGGTTAGAAATAATTATCTTCCTTGTCTTTTCCTCTAGTCACTACATAGAATCATAGAATCCTAGGGGTTGGAAGGGACCTCGAAAGATCATCTAGTCCAACCCCCCCTGCCAGAGCAGGGTCACCTAGAGCACATCACATAGGAACGCATCCAGGCGGGTTTTGAATGTCTCCAGTGAAGGAGACTCCACAACCTCTCTGGGCAGCCTGTTCCAGTGCTCTGTCACTCTCACAGTAAAAAAGTTTTTTCGGATATTCACCTTGAACCTCCTATGCTCCAATTTGCACCCATTACCCCTTGTCCTATCACTGGTCATCACTGAGAAGAGCCTAACTCCATCTCCCTGACACTCACCCCTTACATATTTGTAAACACTGATGAGGTCACCCCTCAGCCTCCTTTTTTCCAAGCTAAAGAGACCCAGCTCCCTCAGCCTTTCCTCATAAGGGAGATGTTCCACTCCCTTAATCATCTTTGTGGCTCTGCACTGGACTCTTTCAAGCAGTTCCCTGTCCTTCTTGAACTGAGGGGCCCAGAACTGGACACAATACTCCAGATGCGGCCTCACCAATGCAGAATAGAGGGGGAGGAGAACCTCTCTTGACCTACTAACCACACCCTTTCTAATGCACCCCAGGATGCCCTTGGCCTTCTTGGCCACAAGGGCGCATTGCTGGCTCATGGTCATGAGTGAAATACCAAAGGGAGCATTAGAAGTTAAATCCCACTAGTGCTGAGAATTATGGCTGTGCTCTAAGAGCAACAGAGACATAACGAACATGCACTTTCATGAAAGTCTAGTGTGAAGGTTGTATTCTTGCCTCATCACTTTGTTTTATTTCTTCCATTTTTGTTACTTTACATTTCCATGTCCTTCAGGGGAGCATGTTGGCTTGGCTAAATGTTAGGAGTCATAACAGCATGTCCAGCTCTCCTGGGGTCTTGTGCTTTAGGGAAGCCAATTTCAGGGAATACTGTAAAACCTTACTTACTGGCAAAGTATTTCCATTTTAACAAATATGGGTGCAACATACTTCCTGTAACTTCTTTCCATGGGAAGTAGTTTAGAAGGACAAGGGAGCTAGAAAATTCCTGGTCTTAATTCATAATTTTCACAATACAGAGATATTAACTTGAACACGAACAGTGAGCCAGATAGCAGGATTCTTTCTAGGTTTGTGTCAATTTATTTACATAACACTAGTGAATATTTTTAGAGTCTCTGTTCAGCTAAACTTGTTACTGTGATCTCAGTGAAATAACTTTTTTTTTCTATACAAATAAATTTGCTAGAGGTTTTCTACTAATTCTTAGATATAGAGCTAAAGAGCTGTAAAACTATTAATTATTAATTATTCAAAACACCAAGAGGCAACTTAAGAAATTAGAATTTAACTAATTTATTCAATCAAAACATTCAAAATCACCTTCTGGTTTTTAATTAAAAACCTTGAAACAGTGATAATCAATGTAGACTTGGGCTAGAGAGGTCACACTTTACTAACTTATAGAATTTTTTTAAGACATTAGTGCCATGATAGATAAGAGAAATTCAATGCATGTACTACACTTAGTTTTTAAAAAGGCAGCTGACAAGGTTCTATACCAGAGATGAATTGCTTAGGTAAAGTCATAGAACAGCAAGAATAATAGGGTAATAGACAAAACAGTGGTATAATAGCAGAGCACAAAAAGATACCTGAAGATGGATGTTTCATCCCATTAAAGAAGAAAGAAGTGGATTAAATAAATAAAATAAGAATAAATTTGAAGACTAGCCATCTATATCTCCCAGACTGGATTATGTGCATGACTAGAAAAGGAAAACCAAACACAAAATAAAACCATTTTGGTGCTTACTCCACTCCTCACAGGGCAGGAGGTGTACAGACCTGCCAAGGGTGGTCACACAGATGGAATTTAGACCTGTTTTGCCTGCCGTTATCGGACCAAGGTAACACTGATGGTGATAGATAAACAGTTATTTAAACAAAGACAAGCAAGTCTTCCAAGCCGTCAGTGATTTTAGTGTCAGGCAAGCAATGACTAACAGAGGGTGCTTCCAGCTCCCCCTGTGTACCACAAAGCAATGATAGGCATCATTGTTCTTCCCAAGAGCAAGGAATGAGGAAGAAATAGTGGGCCTGGGGCAAGGGAAAGCTGAGCCATCTAAGCCAGGAGGCATGCAATGAGTCTAGAAAAAAAGCTGAAACACAAACTCTAAGTGGATACTGGTGTACAGAGGAGGGGGAGAGAGTGTTGGTAAAGTGGATGAATGATTGTCCTACTCCCTTCCTCCAATTTCTCTCTGCAAAGTTCTTCCACTTGGTGTTTGTGTGGGGTTCACTTCTATACTATGCATGGCAAGTATTTTCCTGTAAGACACAAGGCAACTCTTGAAGCCAAGCATAGTGTCATGGGTTGACTCAGGATCGCCAATTAAACCACAAACAACAATGCTCTCGATCCCCTCACCTCCCACCCAGCTGGGAAGGACAGAAAGAATTAGGAGAGAGACTTAGCTGGATTGAAAACTAAATTAGACAGCTTTAATTAGATGTACAATTATGCCTCCCCCCCACCCCCAGCAACTTCCCTGGCACTCTCCTTAGCTGTGAGCAGTCCCAAAAACTCCCAGCCGGCAGGCAGGAGATAAGGCAGAGCAGACAGGGGCTGGGTTATGAGGGTTATGAGGTCAGAGATGCCTGAGCCTGGGGTCGATGGTGATGGATGGATGGAGTCCTCCCCAGATGCCGGCCATGGACAGAAGAGAAGGGAAGAAGAAGCAGGAAGGAAGTTGTCTTCTGTGATCTCTGACCTTCCTCAGAGCTTACATAGATCTATGGAATGGAATACCTTTGGTCAGTTCTGCTGTCTGTCTAGTCCAGCTCCCCTATGGGAGGGGTCATAGATACAATTCTCCTGCCCTGGTAGCCTCTGTAGCAGCAGAGCTAAGAAGCGACCTTGGAGTCTCAGCAGAAACATAAACATTCCAGTGTCCACTAGCTGGAACACTTGTTGCTAGTTAAAAGAAAGCTTACTGAAGGAAAAAAAAAAAAAGTGAAAGGAAAATTAGCTTCATCCTGGCTCAAACCAGGACACATAGATACAAAAATGTAATGTATATTTGGAGTAAACCTGAACATATATGGTAATACACAAGCCCTCCACTGGTAAGAGAAGCATTAAAGTAATCCTGGTAGCACAGGGTAACCAAACAGTTATATATGGGACAACAATGGGGAAAGAGCAAAGAGCATCTGTGAGTTAAAGAAATAAGTATGTCTGTGAAGGAACAAATATTGAGGGAAAAAGACCATGGGGCAGGCATGTTGGTCTGGATAAGACTGCATGGTCTTATGCCTTTGTTAACTAGTCTGTGTGGTTGAAGTTCTTAACGTAAGCAAATAAAAGCATCCTAGAAGTACTGTGAACAAATAAACAGGATAATTATTATAAAAATTTTATTCCTAAAGCTTAATCCATTTTTTAATTAAATGCAAAAGTTATACTGATGTAACATAAAGAATGAGATTTTAAATGAAATATTTAAACCAAAGGTTTCTCCAGAAACCCTCACACTATCCCCATGAGTATATGCATAACAATAGGCTCTTTCATTATGTACAGGATTTTTTCATCAGTCACTGAATAATAATTATTGTCTACTGTAGCTTCACCCCAGTCTACCTGGAGTTTCACAACATTGCAGCAGAAACTTGATTTCTGAATAGGCAGCTCCTCAAACAGGCAGTGATCTAGCAGATGCTAAGAGGATACACAGAAACATGAGGGAGGGCTTAAGCCAGTATATAGGAGAGAAACCAGATGTGTGAGAAACATTACACAGACACTGACAAAAATGAGGAAAGAAATAGCCCAAAGAAGCAGATGGGTGGACAAGGTGACAATAATATCAAACAACAAAATAGACAACAAAAGGCCTAGAGAGAAGAAAAAAATAAAGGGGAAAAAACAACTCATAATACCTGAAGATATAAAAATGGGTAAATTTGAAAGTATTTTAAAATAAACTCATGGGTTTTTCTACAATGTGTGTATGCAAATTGAGGAAGCATAGCAAAGATAACGTCAATAGTAATAATAGTTATAGCTCTGAATTTATCAGGGTCTTGAACAGGTTAATGACTTTGGTGTATCACCGTATCTAGACTTATTTATGGCTGCAAATGAAAGGTACAAATACCTAGATCTTTTTAGGAACTGTTTGGAAATTTCATCTTAAAGTACACGGACATTTAAAAACAGTTGTACAAATACATTGGTGCAATATTAATTGATCTATAGCGTGTTTAAAAAGGCATAAAAGCATCCATGCACAAAGTTGTATTGATTTTCTTGATATTATACAAACATTAATGTTATCTTTAACATTTTGTTCACATCATACTGAACTATTGTATGGCTAAACCATAGTTACATTGGTTTGCAGCTGTTACTGGTTGACAATAGCTGTACTCAGTTTTCAGTGGACCCCAAGGTTCCACACACTACACTGTTAAGTTTTGAAATGATTTATAGGTTAGGAATTTTCTCTCCAAAATCTCAGCAGATGCTGGGAAGAAGAAAAGGATCCCAGCCTGGAACAGCTTCATTGATACAACAGGCTTGATCTACGTCTGATAAGTGTGGATACTCAGGCAAGGCAAGTGTTTCAAGAGCTTTTTCTATGGTTCTTTACATCTCATTTGCATGCATTAAAATAATTGACCAAGTACAGAGTGCGTTAAAATCCAATCTACTATATCTTTGGAAGGCATAACATCTTTGAGTAGCATTAGAGAGCTGAGATGGCCTCAGGAACTACCGTTATTTACAGCAGGTTGGGTGGCAGGGAAAATTGCAAAATGAACACAAAGTAGGCAGTGACATGGAGAAAAAAGAGGAACAAGACTAAAAAAAAATGTGTTTACTTTACTTTCTTGAACGTCTCCTATAATAATTTTTAACAGAATGACTTCTGAGTTATGTTGTTTTAAAAGTAAGGAGAAACCAGGATTAAGTTAGGATAAACTGACTAATAAGAGCAAGACATCAGCGAAAGAAACAATAAGGCCTCAAAAATATAGTGAAAGTAATTTATTGACAGCCTAGATAGGCATTGCTAAAAATTTTAATGAATTCTGAGCCTCAGTGTTCACAAAGGAGGATTGGGAACAGATGCCAGAAACAGACATAAATTTAACAGCAGAGGTGGAAGGCATACTGAAGAAACTCAAGATCGTGCCAGAAGAGGTGACCTAGAAATCAGAACATTTAAAGACAGACAAAACTAAAGGACCAGAAGGTACACATTTGATGAAGCGTCCCAGAAGAGATAGGGAAACCTTTAGCAAGTTTATTTATAATCTCTTTGGAATTGAAAAGGGCAAAGTAGCACATATTTAAGAAGTGATCAAGCTAAAATCTAGAAAGCTTGACTTGTTAGATGAAAAGTGAACCAAATACTTTAAAAAATAAAGACATCAATTAATTACATGAATTTTCTAACTCTGTACAAGACCACATGTGTAAATTTCACAATCACTCAGAAGTGCATTTCTATCTTAAAACCATACGAATGGTTATTTATCTACTAAAATTTCAAAGTTCTATGTGTCTTAAGTTCTGTGCCCTTTTTCTGTTAATGAGCTCTATAAAATGATAGGTGATCACTATTAGCGTATGTAAACACTGGAGATTTTACTATCCTGTTGTAACAATAAGAAGACATTGAAAGCATTGGATCATATCCTCTGAAAGAAAAAAAAAAATTGTAAGATGTCAAACAGAATTAACAATGAAACTGAACCTAAAAATACAAAAAAAAAAATTAAAAAAAAAAGAGATTAAACTGTAAGCTTTGCTCCTTCACCTCTGAAGAACTGCCATCATATGCTTGTGATTTTGTAACACTGGCAGGACTGGGTCTCCAAAATTCAAGAAAGGGGAGAACTTCAACCACGTGGACTGGAGAGGGTCCAAAGGAAGGCCACAAACATGATCAAAAGATTGGAAAAGCTGCCTTATCAGGAAGGACTCAGGAGTTAGGTCTCTCCTCCCTCGTGAAGAGAAGATGGCGGGTGACCTCTTCATAGTATTGTAGGATTAAAAAGCAGCTACAAAGAAGTTGGAGACTCTCCCTTCACAAGGAACCACATGGAGAAGGGGCAAAAGGTACAAGTTGCACTGGGAGAGGTTTCATCTCGACACAAGAAAGGGATTTTTTTACAGTCAGAAAAATCAGTCACTAGAACAACCTCACCAGGGATGAGATGGAGTTCCCATCACTGGAGATTTTCAAGATGCAATCAGACAGGGTGCTAAATAATCTTGTTTTGGCTCCCTTTCCCATTTTTAGTTGGACCAGATGATCTTTCAAGCTCCTTTTGAACCTGGGCTGTTCTGTGATTCTCTTCAATGATGAATTAGTTAATTTGCTGCATCTGTCAGTGAGCTATAGAAATGTATAATCATGTGGCAATACTGAGAAAACACTTGCTCATACACATAGCCGTGTATTCTCAGTTTGGTGTGCTGGAGATGCTTTTGATATTCCAAGGAGTTATTTGTGTCTGTGCTTCTAGCCATATGCTTTTTTAGGGCTGAATCTGATATTGCCAGCATTTTCTCTGTATTCCAGAATCTCCTGGCCCTACACTGTGGACCTGCAGGATGCTTGAAATGGCTGTGATTTCCAGTCTACAACTTCTGTTGCTTGACAGATTTTCTTTACAAACATAAGTCTGGCCATGTATACAATTTGTTAAACCTCTAAAAAGATCATCTCACTGAAATTTTCACTCATCCCTGATTTTATCAATTTCCTGTGAGAAAAGCCTCTAATCCAGAAGTCTTATGAACTTAATTAAATTCAACAAAAAGAAACTATGACAACTACTGAACTGAGATATTTTGCTTAGTTTGCAATAAAGGGTTTAAAGAAATTCAAGTGGATTAAAACAGATCAAAGCTATAGAATAATTTTTCTTGAGTTCCTAGCAAAGTTTTTTTCAGAAAACCCAAGAGAAGTTTGCAGCAGGCCTGGTGATGTATGGTACTGACAGTATGTTACATTACTGTCCTAAGAATTGACATGTATATTATGAAAGGTAGATATAAGTTCTAACCGTAGTGAACGAGGAAAGAAACAGACAAGTATAAGGCCAAAGCATTACTATTAAGACAGATTTTATTCACCTTATATAGAAGTAACCTAAAACACAGAATGTGCTGTAAGAGGGTGAAATTTGATGACTGCACAAAACTGGAAAATAAGTCAAAATGAATGAGCTGGACACTAAAATAAAGAGCAGTTGAAAAGGCTAAGACCAAGGACAGATATATAGTTATGAAATAATACAGAAAAATGTAAGAGAAAGACACTGAGGATGAAAAGAAAGATTTTCAATTTTCAAAAAGCAATACAGAAAATCTAAGGGTAGTGGAATATATCATGTAAACCTTTGACCCATTGCTTATAAGCAGTAAATTGTAAGTGAAACTAGGACCACATATGAAAACTTGGGAAATGTAATTGAGTGGGAATTATTTGACTGATGTAGAAATATGACCAGGAAAATAATGTTTTATTAGGCATAAAACCCACAAATAATGGGTTACAAATATCAAATAAGGAAATTCTGATAAGGACTAAATTCTATCTTGGGAGAGATTTCATTGAAGTGAACAGGTTTCTGCATATAGCTCCATAAAAAAAATAAAGCTGACATAACCCAGGTAGCTTTCACTTGGTTTTAGCTATTATTGTCATTACTTTAACTAATACCTCAGGTAGTTTATCATTATACTGTTCAGTTCAGTGAAGGTAAGTTCACTGAAGTTCAGCTTTTGGGAAGAAAATGCTTGACCAAGTCTTTTGATGAATGTCTTCATCCAACCCATCCAGCCCAATCTCCCCAAGATGTTACCGTTGTACCATGTCATAAGTCTCCCCCCAAGAACAAGTTGTCCTTTATCCAGAGGTATGCTTAATTTTGGTGCTGCTGCACCGAGGTTATCCTAGATCTAAGCATTCTCCCTTCAGTTTGAGCAGCAGAAGTGAGATATCTCAGCAGCAGTCAGGAAATGTTTCTTTCTCCCTGTAAGTTTCTGGCCTCCTTTATCCTCTAATGGTTCTAGGGCCACAGAGCTGCAGAATGGCTCATCTCTCTGTTCCTTAATCTTCTATGCAGTTTTCTTTGCCATCCTTTTCTCCAAAATGCATCTAGTTTATTATCTCAATACTGAATGTGAGGTTTATGCTTCTGTTTTACTTCACTGAGGTAGTCTTGTGGGCTGGTGGGAGCACATGGTATATGCACCCCAGTACACCCCCAGTTTGAATCTCTATGCACAGTCAGCTGAAGATCTGGATGAGAATGAGCCTAGTTGTTCCTGGGTTTTCTGCCCACCTCCAGATATCTCATGGTGTCATGTACACATGGAAGAAATGCAGAATATAAACAAGATAAAAATCCTGGGTTGACTCCAAACCATCCTCGCTTACCTTCATGTCTCTCACATGAGCATGTGATTTACCAGCAGGTAGTTCAGTGAATTTCTATTTAACCCAGCAGACAAAGCAAAGTCATTAACCACATTGAACACTGCAATATTTTTAATGCTTTAACTATAATTAATAAGCCTGGTTAGCAGGTTTTTGGGAAATGATACAGTGGACAACATAGAGCAAAGGCAGTGGATTTTTTAATTTTTTTTGAGAGAGAGATCTGCTTTTTATAGTAATTGGGATATAAACACCTAAAATCAGGATTTTATACTAAAAGGGCAAGCTAACCTTACTAATGGTGATTACTCACTGTATAATAGAAAAGGAAATAAAAGCTTTTTTATAAAATGTATCAAATCCTAAGAGTGCTGTTAAACTCATTAAAGAAAAAATGAAGTTAGAGAAACTGGTCTTATTTTTTTTCACTCCCAGTAGAGTTCATTTCTACTTCAACAACTAAGCCAAGGTCACATTTAACTCACTTCAATTTCACCCAGTGCACAAGCTAATGTCAATAGTACAGCTGCCATGCAGAGCTAAAGACTGATGGTTAGACAAAGCCATTTACACAAGGCTGGGTCTTTCATCTTCTCTCAGCTAGTGACATAAGAAAGCACTGAGGTTATTCTCAACTAGAGACTAAAACTGGCATATTAGAAAAAATGTTATTCTCCTTAGCTGTCACACAAAGGATCTGAAGAAATGTAGAAATGTTTTTTTCCTTGGTCATCTGGGGAGATCACAAAGTGACTCTAATAGCCTTCACTCTGAAATTTTCACATGGTTTAAGTGATTGCCAAGTCTGATATTTTCCATTTACACTTCATTGCCATCAGAAAAAGAAAAAAAATCAATATACCTACCTACTCAAGTGTGTCACAGGATGAGCTTATAAAAGAAGACATCAGTCTTTTTAGGGCATGAAAAATATACTTATTCAAATATATCTTATTTAAAATGACATAAATTGCAGTGGTTAGTCAAGATTCGATTTCCTCTAAAATATAAGACTTAAAATATTCCCCGACTTGCCAAGGAATAAGAATCCTTCAAACTGTTGATATGTACAAATGTACTCGTTTTCTCCTGTAAGTTATACCTGCCACAGAATACCAATATTAGTGACTATCTTTAGGATTTTTAAAGGGGAGGTCCGAGCTAACATATCACGTTTCTCTGAGATGGTAGAAATAACTGGAACCTTGCCAGAACAGGGGGGCAATAGTTTTTTTTATTATTTCAATTTTACTATGTAGATGAATTTCTTCAGTGGCCTTAGCTTCTTGCCCCTAATATGATTCCACGTGATTTCATGCAGCACTAACAAGCTCAAACACCCTGAGCAGAGCTATCTTTCCCTTCGCATGCTATAGCTCTTACATATCTTATCTGTGCCTTTAAAGATTTCTAGCTATTTCCATGCAACAATATGCAATGCCTCGGTTTTTGATTAATAAAATATCATAGGTACGATGGAATCATCTTGTTGAAGATTTGAGTGCTTGGCCACTGTCAAGAACGTTTGACAAGTTGGAGCCAAATTTGTCCCTGACTGTTCTGCTTTCAATGGAAGCTGAAAGGTCATCATTCACCTTGTGATGTCGTTTCAACCCCATTATCTTTTCTACCTTGTTTTAGCACCTCTCTCTGGCAAAGGCAGTGAGTAAGATGTTGAAGAACTGAGATGGTATTTCAGGCTATCTGCCAGCAAGTGCTAAATAATAATGGAATTTGTTTGCTTACAAATTGAGCAATTGAATTTAGACATTGAGCAGGTCACCTCTGTGATTTTTCCCATCCCTAGCTGGTCAATCATCTAAAAATGCAGAATTACTGGGGTCAATCCTGAAACTCTTTCCCCTGTGTGGTAGCACAACCTAGCAACCATATAGCTACTAGGCCATCCCCCACAGTTACAAGTATTTCAAGGTCAATTTATCAATTTAACAGCTTCATCTTCTTAATCACTAAACTTCTGTCTCTTTGAGCTTGTGCTGAAAGACTGTGGCTGCTAATTAAAATGGAGCTTTACTAGCAAGTACACAAATTAGATCCTGTCAGTAAGTTTATTCTAACTATTGGTCATTTCTAAATGCCTTTTTAATCCCCTAATTTTTACATTAAAATTCAAAAGCCTAACAATCTTAATCACCCCTACATCAAATTCATCATTAAGAACAGGAAGCCAGATGGTATAATTTTGATTTACCGGACTTCAGCGTGAATTAATGTACTGAGTGCCGATAATGAATACATCAAACCTGATATTGCAGAAACCTATGAATCTGGCATGTTAAATTAATAACACACTTTGCACAATGAAAGCATGTAAGCTCATATAAAACCAAGGAGTAATGGTCCCTTTTATTTTAAACGGTCTTTATTAGCAGTTTTGACTCTTAAAAAAAAAAAAAGAGGAAAAAAAAAGATGAACATTGTGTGTAAGAAAAGTTCTGTGTTTCATATCTGGCTGTTGGGTTTTCTTTCCATGTAGGCATGAAGTGAAAATAAAATAAAAATCAACCAGATTACAAACTCTGTAGTTGTGAAAGACATAGTGGTGAAGAAAGGGCCCCAGTGAATTGACTGAATTCATTCAATTTATGTTGAAATTATGGTTAAACATTTGACTGGCGTGCTGGAATTCATTTATCGCAAAATGTGATAGTACAATGTTTTTTACTACATGGGATGGTTATTCATTGCATGGAGTATGTAATGCATTATGCAGATAATGCCAGGTTTTTTCTTGTATCCTTTTCTTTCTAATGTGTATTGTGTCTTGTTCCAATATACCCTTGCACTGTATGGTGAATATGAAGCTGAATAACATTTTTTTAGAACGGAGGGTAAAGGAATTGGTTTTAATGAAAAACAGAACAATCATACTTTCAAAAACAGTTGCTATTAAAACACTACAGAATAGGCAAGGTCCAACACATTTTTTTATTATCTAGCTTCTGTATAGCATGGAGACAGCATAGAGATTAGTACTTATGAAAGAAAATTGATGAATAACAATTTTAAATATTCCAGAACACTTAAACCAGTGAGTAGCTTGTGTTCTTGCAGTGAGAAGTTACACAGGGTTGAAATTACATAAATACATCGCTTCTGAGCATAGAATTTTGCATTTACTTAGTGTAAATAAAAATGTGGCAGTAATTTCATGTTGTGGTGGTCCTATTAATACAAGAACCCAACCTAATTCCCCTTCACATCAAAGAAAAAAATGCCTTCAACTTTAATGACAACAGGATCAGGCTCAAATACTTAACTAGAGGATCTGCAGCTTCCTTTTCAGATATGCAGTGGCAACATGAATAGAAGTAGAATCTCCGATACGAATTCTAACTCTGAAGTATGTCTGAGTTAACTTCCAAATGAAATACAGTTTGGAATGGTAATATATACATAAATGTAGGCCCATGGACTATCAGCCAGAAAGGTGGGATGAGAGTGGTCTCTGTTTTGGAAGCCACAGACTGTTTGCTATAAAAGCATTTAGAGAGTTAGAAGTTGCCTGGGCAGGATGAAGCTGACTGAATAGATTAACATGAGCATAAACGTTTCTCCGACTTTATTCTGTCTCTCAGTCTCTGCACAATAAGTGAATATTTCAGCAGTCTCAGTGTAGCTGCAGGAAATAGATTCAATACAGTTAGGGTAGGACAATACTGGGGGAAACGCTGCAAACCTGAATGAGGTCCTACTTTCCAGCTAGATTTCCTTATCGCACAAGTGTGTTCTTGCACTTCCCACTCTGGCATATAATTTGTATTGCTTAGAGATAAACTGGTGAGACTGATTACTAAACAAAATATGGGATGCATTACGGATTTGTGTAGAGAGGATATAAAACACCTCTTATGCCTCTTTAGATACTTTAGTGTTTTTAGCCTTCAAAGAAGTAGCACTTCACTAATATTTGGGGAGGGAGAAGGGGGATAGTTGTTCCCGAAAAAGGAATTTACGCCGCAAACTATTATAGCAACTTGAACAGAATAAGTCAGTTGTTCCTGCATGGAAATGTTTCTCACTCTTAAGTCTCTAGCTGAAGCTCATTTGACAAACCTATTATAAAATGAATAAATGTAGCTCTGTGTGATTTGTCCATTGTCAACATGTTAACACACTTTATTTGAAGGTAGATTGATGAAGGGTGGCTGAAGGAGTTTACCCTCCTGAGTTAAAGAATAGAAAACCCTTTTTTCTTAGCATTTTTCTTTTTTTCTTAGAAGTTCACAAGAGTAGATATACAATTATCCTCGACTTGCTGATGCAAAGGAACAGAGCATTTAGTTTCTTGTCACTGTCTCTGAAATTCCTAAAGGTACAATTAGCATTTCATTTGACATAATGTTGAAAGGTTCATAGATTGATCTTCCCTAAAATGCAGCAAGAATTTTTTGAAATGCAAATTTTGACATTTATTAACTTTTATTCCAGATCTGTTTATAGACTGTAAAACTGTGCATACATTTAACTCAAAGAAGCTAAAAGGACAATGTTTAGGTGGATACTCTGTGTTATAATAAAAGTCTATTTTATTGTTTCAACAATGAAATTTTTATTATCAGAGATTTATGATATCAGCACAGCACTTTTTACTGCATGATTCACAGTGTTTTTATAGATGTATATTCAACAAAACAAGGAGAGAAATTGTACTGCAGTGCTCTCTCTCAAGAGTGCATTTCCCCATTGAAATAATGTCAGCAGTTTTCCACCTTCAAAGCCCTATGTTTTCAAATCAATTAACAATTCTAATTGTGCTGGAACAGTTGTTCACTTAGCTTGGCAAATGGGACAGGAAACATTATTTCCTTTCTTTGCCTAAAATGAAGACTTTAATCTTCTGAGCCATATTTAACATATAAAAAACACACAACTGAAAAGTTAGGCAGTTTGGAAACTCACTCAATTGTAAATGTTGTTTTTCTCAGTTTTAAGGCCTTGGAAGAGTGAAGCAAGAGCACTACAGCTTCCCCTCTGGGTGCCAGCAAACCATCTCAGGATTCATTCTGAATATTTCAAGTGAGATTTGTATCTATCTGGACAGCTGTAAGAGTTATTGCTCTTGCAAGATGGTAAAACAAACTCTGATTCTGACCGAACTAGTGATACCAGAATGCAGATCTGTATCGTGTTACACGGGGCTGACATAAAGTAAGTAATACAACATGCCAGAGCCAAGACTTAAAGGCCAAATTTACATTCCATTTTATTTATATACATATATATTGCAGGCTTGGATAGTGGCATAGTGAAAGATATAATTACTGTGACTTCATGCAGAGACTAACATCCAGCAGTTAGAGTAAATACGCCTGTTTCTTCTGCACGCCTCAAAGCCATTTACCAGATGGGCAAAATAATATTACCTCGTTTAACAAATGGAACAATCTCGTGGTACAACATAGAATCATGCAATAAGCCCTTTCCAGGATTAAAGAAGTCAAGGGTCTTGCCGTTGAACATCGTGCATAGTGCTCTGTACTAAACAAAATGAGAATCCTCTAGCAAAAAAAAATAGTACAAATACAAATTTAAGGTTGCATGGGTTTGCATCACACCTGCATTAATCAGAAGGTCACAAAACCAGTAATGTACATTGTTCATATCAAGAGAAGTACTCACTGCAGGTTATCTATATGAAGGATCAGGTGAGCATTAACATGTACTCACCTCAGTCCTAACTTTGTGTAGGAATTTGCCAATAATACGGTCATGCTTTGTACATGAAATTCCTGTGTGGTTAGAACATGATTTTTACCACAAACGTAACTGTGCCTTAGTGCAATCTGAGTAGTCTCCGTAGCATTGGTGTAGATACTGTTTCTAACATGATGCTTATTCATAGCAGTTTCAAGAAACAGCTAGGAGAAAGTTTTTATTTCTGTGGTGGTTTGAGGTTTTTTTACTTTTTCTTCTGTGGAGTCTTCTAAATTTCTACACTATTTATTTGTTTGCTTGTGTGTTGGTGGATTTAGACAGGAGGTCAAAGTAAAAATGGGAGAAAACTTTTAGGAACTAATAAGGAATTTAGTGTCTAGAGTTTAATGTATTTGAGTGCACAGTTTTTTCCCATCTCTTCCTCTGTTTAACAGATGTAATTCTTGTCAACATCTTCATGACTAAACTTAATTGCTCAGTGCTGAGATGGACAATACTTTTTTATTGCACAATTTTAATTATTCACTAATGAGGAAACTGTCTCATTTGTTGCATCTGCTAGAGGAATGGCATCATACAAAGATACTGGTCCTGATATCATTGTCAGGTTTCTGATTCAGAGCCTGAAGCCTGACCCAAAACAGAGAGAAAGCTGGGTGAAACTCATCAGAAACTATGGTCCCCCTGGGCTGGTGAAGAAAAGTGTGAGAAATAGGTGGATAATGGTCAGCATTTACCTGCCATTCATGAAATTATAATAGTATTTGGCATGGGTTTAGTTCTTTTTGTCTGCCTTATAATCATACATCTCTCTGCAGAGCTTAGTATCAGTTCACTGTTTTGTAAATGATGAATTAAGGCAAATATTATTCAAGGTACTTAGTCACTGTGACTCCAGCATCTAAACTCAAGAAAGCCTGCCTGCCATCCAAGGATGCCAAATCTTCACTTTTTCTGTCCTCTCAGTGGTAGCAAGTAGTCCTAACTCCTAAACTAAGTAATGACAGGAGACAATATGAATGTGGTGTACTCAATGACTGTCTAAGTTGATGGCAGAGAACAGCAGAACACAGATATGTGTGCCACTGCATGTGCATAATGTTTCATCCTGGGTGACTACACTTTTGGAGCAGTACTAGTCCTAAGAATAAACTTAGGCACCTAAATTGAGACTTAGGTGGAAATAGATCAAAACAGCACTCTTGGAAATATTTGTTGTCACTGGGCACCTTGATTGATTATCTTCCAAGAAGAGCAAGAGGCACTCTGATGTCCTAGTTCCTACCTAATATTCTTTTTCCTTTCTGAAATGGAGCCTTTCTCTACTTAAGCTTCACTGGGGCTCTACTTAGTAGGTTTTCATACTGATTTTTGTCCCAGCACTGCCAGGTTCCCCACAAAATACAAGGCAAATAAAGGAAAATAATTTTTCATTTTTTTTCCCCCCACGTCTACTGGGTGGAGCATCCACACAGACAGCCCCTGTTCCTTCACATCCTCAAACAAGAATGTTCTAGTCACTAGGACCATAGCATTCGCTAACATCTCTGCTGAGTGTGAATGCTTAGGGCCCCTATTTCAGTGGGAGACCTCTGTATGTCTTGTCCCTTCTTGTAGCCACATTGTTGAGGTTTGAGTTCAAATATTCAAATATTCATATATTCAAATATATGGCAAAATGTCAGATATTTTTTGGGCACAGAACCTAGAATCACTCAGCAGCCCTATTCACCAGGCTAGAAAGCCATATTCCCAGCTTGCTTTTCCTTTCTGGCCCAACAAATCTCAAATCCACCTTGACACAGTAAGATATCTTATAACCAGGTTAAAATGAGGGCAATTTCTTCCAACATGTATTTAGCTTTCAAGACTGAAGCTTCTACAACAGAAATATTAAAAAGTTTGTGTCCCAAAAGCTTATCTTTTTTCCCAAATTCAGTCAGCTTGTGTAATACATTCTGTTACCCTTTTTTAGAAACCTCTTATTTTTTTTTGCATAATTTCTTAGGGAGGGTGAACAATACTCCTTCCCCAGAGTAGATCTGTTCTCTTAAAAGATAACAGCAGAGCAAGCTTCAACACTGAATTGTTGCTGTCCACACTGCTTAACTCTTTGTTCATACCCTACTTATGCTGCCTGCAGGGTAAATCTGCTCTGGTGGAGACTAGTCCTACGGAGTACTAAATCTGTCAGACAGAGCCTTGTGGCCTCAAACCCAGAGACTGGTCCTTGACCCCTTATTATTTACTGTTTCAGACACACCCTAACTGGCAGCAGTGCTCTACCATGAGAAATAGGTTTGAGAAGTGTGCTGTCGATAGCTGCACAGAGTTGTCTTTTTCTTTCAATAGGAAGGAAAGACATTATTAAATTATTTGGGGGAAAAAAAGAAAAAAAATGGATGAGCTTTTCTTCAAAAATCAGTTTCGCAGTGTGGATTCTTAGGTGACAAAGTGCCAAAGTGCCTTCCCAAAGGCATCAGTGAAACATCTCAACTTAAAGAAGGCACAAGATTTCAGCTGGTGTTTCTCGCTTAACCATCTCTGGCTGTTCGGGGTGTCTCTCTTCAAGAGAGAAGAGTATCTCAGGTACCTAATGCAGCATTATGGATTCTGTTCTGGAGACACTGCTAAATGTTCAGAACTATGATATCTGTCTCTTTCCTTTACCAAACCTAATGTTGTCTCAGTTTGACTTCGAACAGGCCTCCTTGACCTGGAAGCTGCAGCTCATAAAGAACTTACTTCTCTTTGCACCGCCAGAGAACAAGTGATTCACTTCCGGTATGCTGCAAGGTTTATTCACTTTATGGTCAATTCTCAAATGTATATGCAAAGATTACCTGGGTTATGGATTATGTGTGTCATGCTTTAAAAATAAAGGAAATCCTTTTCTGATCTCATTCAATGCTTATAGCCTCATTCTTAAAAGGTAGCTAGACAATAGTGCAAGCATTTACAGTATGTGTGTTTTGTTTTATCCACGCCTAACTTCAGTTGCTTATCCTGTCCTCTCCTCTCTCGCTGTTCCTGGAGAGTTGACAGTATTTATGCTTGAATTCTGCAGCTATAGAGTTACACAGGGCTTTGTAGCTAGAGTAGCATGAACATCTGCAACGCTGCAAAAACAGTCATCATGAGTTGTTGGGATGGCTTATTCTTGACCATTCTTTGCCCTCTCCAC
The DNA here is from genome assembly GCA_020745705.1 of Hemiprocne comata. Lineage (NCBI taxonomy): Eukaryota > Metazoa > Chordata > Aves > Apodiformes > Apodidae > Hemiprocne > Hemiprocne comata. Next base: position 173,871,665 of record CM036586.1, read on the forward strand.
TACGTAACTCACTCCTGCAATTCCCTTTTTTCCTGTTCTTTGTACCTGTGAGCAGTTGATTCCTTTTGATAGGAGCTTTGATTGATGTTGTCTTGGCTAGATATCTGAGCTTTTCAAATTTTGTGTCAGTGTTTTTAGTGCTTTGTACTGTGGTAATTGTATAACACTTAAATGTTATAGGCGCCTGAGACAAGATTAAATAAATAAAATTAAGTATGGTATGAAATGTTATCCTCCTTTGTTTTTCTTTGTATATTTTGGTTTATGTAATGAATAGCTTGCATTTTTCAACTCTATTTGTTCAGTATTTAGCATAATCATAATTTGGAGATATCTATTCTGAATGTTTTTTTTATTTTTTAAGAAGTATTGTATGACTCTTATTCCAAGAAAGTTGATTGTTTTTCCTGTCATTTATTTATTATAGTTCAGTGTAACTGAGATACACATCATAATAATAGGATGATAACATGCTTATTGATCTAATTTTAATCCTTCAGGTTTTTCCTAAAATAAGGAATTAGAAAAATAATTGGTTTCCCCTTTGTTATCAATGTTTATTGCAAAAAAAAGTCTTATTTAATGAAAATACATCATCTTCTTTTATGGAATTTTAGACATTTAACATCAAGTAAAAAATTGCATTTCTGGACCTCATACACAAATATGCAAGTATCTTTAATATTCTGGTACAAAAAGATCAAATATTCAGGGGAGTGAAGCATGAAAGTTAATATAACCTGTCCACCCTTTGTAGGACTTATCCTCTCAGAGGAACTACAATGGTTGCTTGGATAATGATTACATTTGTTATTAGATAAATACTAAAAAAAGATTCAAAACGTGTGACTTGGTATATAGTAAATGGTTTTAATCCAGTTGAAGCTAGTGTGCATTTCTGTTAAATAGAATACAGTTTATGGCATGTTTATGACAACTGTGAAAGCTTTTTCTATTATTTTCTCTATTTTGCCAACTTACTAAAAGACTAATGTAGCTTTCATGATTTAATATTCATACTGCACATGCTACAGGGCATCTATGCAACAAAAATCTCATTTTATTAAAACATATAAACATACTTTCCATCTCATATGTAGGAATAGAGACTTGAAATTCTGGCCCCAAGGTCTGAGACTGTGCGCCCTGTAGGAAAGAGTAACCACTGCACATTATTTGAAATTAATGGACTTGCTTTTCCTTTAAAAAGTACTCTGAAAAACATCATAAAGCATTTTCACTTCACCTATTTAAATGGCTGAAAAACTGAGGCACAACATTAGAGCAAAAATGTGTCTGTTGTCCCAAAAGAAGTGCCCAAAGGCAGTGAGGAGCTGGTTTTGATACCATTTTCAGCAAGGGAACTTGTGTTCAACAGCTCTGCATACAGTGAGCTCTACAGCATCTTCCAACTTCCTTAATTCTCCCATGATACCTTTCTCAGGCTTTTGCAAGAGATTTTGCCTAGACTTTGTTTTGGATGGGGACACATACTCGGTGTTTGTGAGAAATACTGATATCGATGAGGGGATTTTTCAGTTGAGTTGCTTTGCTGATTATTAATTTTGTTATTTAACAAGTATGCTTGGATCTGTGTAGGGAATTTGGTCAGCAGCTTGTACTAAAAAAATCAAAGATTCACCAATCTTTTTTGTTTCTCTCATTAATTTTGCAAAATATCAATTATGCATCTATGACATGTAAAAGTTAAAATGTCAATAAATAAAAATACATAATTTCAGCACTTTATTAAACTAGAGGGAGGGGGAGCTGTATCTTTCATGGTCCCTCCATGAGTCTGTAGGGAAACAGGATTAAGGGTGAGGAGGAGGTGAAGGTTGGAGAACCAGAGAATTTGCCTGGAAGACCGTTGCTCAGAACGGCTTCTTCCTGGATGACCTCTGCGTTATACACTGGTGATACAGACTGTGATCCAAAAAATATTCACATGCTTCCCTTCATGTTTCAGAGAAAACTGATTGAATTTCATACATTCAGTCTGCTTGCAAAGGTTTTCAGGATTAAGCCTTCTCAGGGATGGGTTTATCCTAGAAATAGTGAGGCCTTTGTCACTTTTTTTCGTTTTTCTTCATTTGTTAGATCTACTAACTGCTAAAACATATAGCATTATAGGAATGTTTAATAACAAAACAATATTAACAAAAATCTAGATACATTAAATTATTTTTTACTGCTTTATTTGAGTGCAGTTGTGTCCTGTCTCCCTATATTATTGGGCACCAGTTACTGCCAAAACATGTCTTGAGATATATATATATATATAATAAGGCCACACATAACCATTCACTACTGAATTATTGTGTATAACAGGAGTGCAGAAACTTTGCACCTGTCAGTTCTGGCTGATTTTCAAAATTGTGTGCAAGTGTCAAAAAAATGACCTGCCAGTCTGTGCTAGTGATTAAGGTCCCACTCAGATTCTTCAGTGATTTAAAAAGGGTTTTTATCCTTGAAGGGTTATTTTTGTATGAATCTGTCCATCTCATACCTAGCATGTGAAAGGTTTACTGTCTGAATTAGGGATAAAATGAAAGCTCCAGTGACAGTAGCTCAGCACTGTCCATTTTGCAGCTAGTTTGAAATCACATAGGATGAAATACTGGCCCTATTGAAGTCAGTGTGAGTTTTGTCACTGATTTTCAGCTTAAATTATTTCTGTTGATTAGCTGTATCTACTGATGACCTGTATTATAACAGTTGAGTGTTTTTTTCTGGGGATGCTCCTTGAGAGAGAAATGCACTTTTCCTAACTTTAAGCACCAAAGAGTCATGCCCAGTCTGGGATTCCTAAATTCTGTGTAATAGAGCCACAGAACCATGGAATGGTTTTGATTGGAAGGGACCTTAAAGATCATCTAGTTACAACCCTCCCTGCATGGGCAGGGACACCTTCGACTAGACCAGGTTGCTCAAAGCCCTATCCAACTTTGCATGCTTCTGGAAAGGGAGCATCCACAGCTTCTCTGGGCAATGAGGCCCACAGTCCTCTCAAAAGGGTGATTCAGAGCTTTAACCTCTTTCTTCAAAGTTTCCTCTGAAGGAGCATATTTCTCTTCATGTTTTTTGCACATACAGAGAGCCTGGTAAGATCACAGATGTGAATTAGATGCTGAGATTTGACCATAGAAGCAGTATGCTCAGCCAGGGCCTTTTGACTGTGTATTGGGGAATGTTGCATGGCCAGGCAAAGACCTATCCTCAAGTGTTTGTGAAGAGATGGGTAGGTATTTCATGGCTCTTCCTGCAGCTTGAAAATAGAGTTACTCAGTTTTCCTGACTGAGGATTAGGAATTTATGGCATTCAGAGAAAGAAAGACCTAGAAAAACTAAAGCAAAGTCAATGTCTTCTTCTCAGCCCCATTTCTTGGCAGTCTGAGGGAAGCCATGACATTAAGCTCAATGATATTCTGGGAGTAGGAGCTGGTGAGGCTGGCAAGGCCTCTTGTCTTCCTGTATACTGAAGACATTCCAATAAAAGCATTTTGATGCATGTATTTATATTAAAGAAAGACAGTTATACCAGTTAGACAGAAACCAAATGTTCACCTAGCCTGCTACTGATCTAACCACAGTCTACGATGATAGTGCAACAGCTGCTACTCATGCTGAGGTCTATACAAAGAATTCAGTGCCCAGGGGCATTTAAAACCAGTTTTCACTTAAAACAAGTATCTCTGCAACTGCAATCTGTGTGCAATAGGAGGCATAGCCTCCTGACAGAGGCTCTCAGATACTGACAATGTTTGAAACATCTAGGAATGCTCCCCAGGACCACTCCTTTGTGGCTTAACACTGAGCAACCCTATTTTTGTGGCAGAAAGGGACAAAGGCATGATTCTCATCTCTCTCCTACTTTCATCTATACTGGATGAGAATTATGTATTTACAAGAGCAAATAAATGAAGAGACACTGGATGAATGGACCATCCCTTCAGTGGGACCAAACCTTTATCTAACTGGTTTAGAAATTTGAAGAACAGATTATCTTGTAGGACTTGATCTGGAAGGTGTTGAGTATCTCTTGCATGCAAGCACAAATGCATAAACTCCCATCTCTTCCTCTGGAGACGTTTTTCTGTTGTGGTTTCTTTTATGCTTTTTTTTTTCCCCCTAATAGTGTAAGGGTCTTTCTGTGGCCTTCTTCTGATGAGAAGGAGTGAGATACACGCACCATCAAATATAAAATAAAGATCCTATGAGCTGAAAGAAATACGGATTTTTCCCATCTCTTTCCTCAGACCCTGTTGGCTGACATGGGTTGTATCAAATTGTCACCTTTTTAGCTGCACATCTTCCCCAACATGCAGCTTATTTCCTTGAGGCTGTGGTCTGATTTCTAAAATCTGATACAGCTACTACAGCATTTGTTGTAGGGTTTTGTGGGAGAGGAGTTTTGTCAAATTTATGCCGTCTTCTTTCCCTGCATGCTAAAACGATATAAAATAAACCCAAATACAATTCTATTCTATAAGGCAGATTTAAGAATTTCGGAGTGATGTTGTGCCTGTAGTGCAGACTTTAACCATGTTTTAGACAAAAATAATAGAAATAATCTAAAGTCTTTGCTTACAAATTTCCTTCAGAAGACATTCGCTGATTATACCTGACTTGTTTTTCTATGTCACTGTAAAGACAAAGCAAATGCTGATTAAAGCAATTAAAACTTTCCTTTGTTTGCAGAAAGAGATGTATTCAGATATGCCTTTTTTCTTTGTAGACATCTTAATAAGCACCAGCAGATTGAAATGAAATCTGTCATCAGTTATATTTTCTCTTAGACTAACTGTCTACTTCACATACATATTAAGAAAGATTTGTTACCAAATCTTCCTTATTTGTTTTCTATTTGTTTTTGTAAAACGGTAAATGTTGAAATAACACTAGATCTATCAATCTGATAATATAATGCAATACATGTGACAGCTGAAGAGAGGAAAAAAATGTAATGACTTATATAGTATTTGGAGAAGTGAATTTTTTTGTTGTTATGGTTTTCTTCAAAAACACAACTGTGCTGTTTGGGTGTCTGCCACCACTGAGGGATATAAAGCATTATTGCGGATGGAGAATTCAGCTTTAGCAGAATATAAATTAACTGCCGTGTAAATATAAACATCAATTAAGTTCTGTCACTTGTTAAATATTTATTTACTAGAATGATTTAAGCAGAAAAGCTTGCAGAGGGAAAAATTGTCTGCTTCTATCTATAGGCTGCTGGTACCTCTTAGGAGCCTGCTTTGTTTCTATTGTTTCTTTATTTATAATCTCTTATATGTGGTTGCACGGGTTGCTTTTTCAAGCAGCTGAAAATTCAAGGTGCATTTCTTACCAACATTGAGCAGAATTAGACATGTAACACCCATTAATGCTAATGGGAATTAAGCAGATAAATATCTTCTTGCATTAGCAGATAAGTGGACTGCCATTTTCTAAGGTGACGCAGGCTTCATCTGTGCAACCAAATTAGGTTGTACGTGACAAGATCAGAGCAGTGCCCAGATACACAGGGAAAAAATAAAACATCTGCAACATTTTTTATTCTTTTATTCTGATTATCTCATCAGAATAAACTGTCAGTAACTTTCAAAGGATGGTTGGGTTTACACAAACTCATGGGTAAACATTGTTAAGTCTCATGGTCTTCTTCCATTTTTGACTGGATTATATATGAACAGATACTTATGACACTCAGTAGTCCCTCATTTTTTCTTCTCATATTAACAGCATTATTCAAAAATGGGTTTCCCTTCACTTCTATTGTCATAAAATAAGTACATCAGAATAAAGTCTCATGAAATAGGAGTTACAAAATGAGTCATTTATAGTACTGAAATATCCACATCATCATTTTCCTTTCCCAAAAGAATAATTCTGTTACCCTCATTTGCTCTTTGTGTTACACTGGATCCTATATTTATTTGGCTCAGGCAGCTGAGAATTTTTTCAGTAAGAACCTAGATATTTTTAAGAAGTATCTATAAAAAATGCAGAAAAAAACCCAGTCCTATTCTGGACATACAGACTGATTGGAAGCAAACGAGGTCCCACAATGAAACTTTCTGGTTTATGGCTTAATATTTTTTCAAACCAGGTTTAAAGTACAAAATGCCTCCATCTGATGTTTAAAAATCAGTGACATCAGATACACAGACATAAGAAGACACTGACAAGTTCTAAACAAGCATTAAAATGTTAAAACTCATGTTCAGAAAGCCAGTTCTCTGGAGCCATGGGGAAATTTTAAAAGGCAAATCAAATTTGTTAAGCCTTAACTGATTTCAAGACGAGGCATACACCAGTTCTTAGATTTACATTTTTGGAGATCTTTTTAAGTACAACTCATCATGTCAACTAAAAACTATTACATACAAACCACAAAAAATCTTTAAGTGGTCATTGTTAAAAAAACTTTAAGTGCAAAAACTTTAAATAGTCATTTTTAAAAGACGTGCCTGATTGCCATAAATACTAATTCTCAAAAATTCTTTTTGCATTCCCATCTAAATTTTCAATAATGATAGTAATCACACAAACCATTTCAAAATCCTAATCAAATCCATCCTCAGTGCATTCATAAAATGAAATGCTGATGTAGCACATTCTATTTAATTGAGATACATTTAAACTAGGAAGTCCGCTTAATCAGGACGTCTCCGTGGGAACAATTTAAGTCCAATGATACTTAATGGCAATGACTACTACTTAATGGGGATGGCAATTCTGCTTAATTGAGATTTCTTCCAGTGATGTAGTAGTTTATAACTGTACACTTTTAAATAACTGAGACCAATTTTGTTATGTTTTGTGTTTTACTAAATGTATTTTAAGTCAATATGATGAATTGCATGGAATAACACTTGAAAAATGTTAGTCTCTGTAGCAAACATGGCCTTATAACATTAAAGAATCTACCTGGGGCAAAGCAGAAGGAGATAGGCTAGAAATGTTTCTAACTGAAAACAGTGGGTTTAGAGGAAATTAAAAGTTTGCCCCATGGGTTGGGTATTTTTGTATGAAACCTCTAAAACAAGTCGTTTCAGTGGAAGACGGCTCCAGAATTCATTTCTGAATCTAAATCGGTGCCTTCTGAACCTTTTAGTGTCAAAAGATAAAGCAGAAAACAAAACGGGAGCCCAACTTGGGTTGGGCTTATGGTCTGAAATTGTGGCAGGGGAGGTTTAGATTGGATATTAGGAAGAATTTTTTTTACTGAAAGAGTCATCTGGCATTGGAACAGCCTGCCCAGGGAGGTGGTAGAGTCGCCTTCCTTGGATGTATTCAAGAAACTTGTAGATGAGGAACTTCAGGGCATGATCTAGTGGCCGAGATTGTAGGTTTTGCCTTGTGGGGGTTTTTGGGGGTGTAGGTTTTTTTGTTTGCTTTTTTTTTGTTTTTTTGGGGTTTTTTTAGGGTTGGACTCAGTGATCTTAGAGGTCCTTTCCAAGCATGACTATTCTAACTTAACAATGAGGCCATAGGATTCAGCACAAAAACTAGCAGATATGGCACATCCTCCATGTACATATTGTGGAGGGCAGGGGGAGAGATCTCTGAGGTGTCTTTGTGGAGGTTCATTACAAGATTGTCTCATATACAAGATGTGTCATGATAGAAAGAAGGAAGCAACATGTTTAAAATGTAGCTATTCAATGAGGAGCAGCTTGCAACAGAACAGGGATCAAAGACCTCAGTAATGGGTAGGGTCAAAAATGTCCAGGATGGATGTAAAAGAGCAACAAAGCATGTGAGAAAAGGGTCCAAATCCTACTCAAGACTAGTAACATCTTTAACCACACCATGGATATAAAGTGGAATGTAATGTCCCTCATGGATACCTAATCTAGCAACTGCATGGAATTGCTAATGATCCTTGTATTTGATCTGCATGAACAGCCTCATCACCTACACTATGAAGTACGTGCATGTTGAAAAGGTGGCCAGATTATTATTGTCATACAAATAGTTGAGGAGTGTAACAGTTAATGCTTAACAGGACTACTGTGCACCTCTCTTTAGCACACCAAAGCTTTCAAGTTGTCGTATTCAGACCATTTCTTGGCATGTGGAACTATGTAGACTTAAATGTGAGTCAGGAGGTTTTTGTTAGAGCAGTTCAGCCATAGTATGCATTTGTAAAACAGGGAACTTCAGTGAATCACAGAATCACAGAATTACCCAGGCTGGAAAAGACCTTTAAGATCATCAAGTCCAGCCTATGACCAACACCACCGCACCGTCTAGACTATGGCACTTAAGTGCCACATCCAGCCTTTCCTTGAACATATCCAGGGATGGTGCCTCCACCACTTCCCTGGGAAGTCTATTCCAATGTTTAATCACCCTCTCCGTGACGAAGTACTTCCTAATATCCAACCTAAACCTCCCCTGGAGCAGCTTGAGACTATGCCCTCTTGTCTTATTGCTAGTTGCCTGGAAAAGGAGCCCAGCCCCCAGCTGACTACAACCTCTCTTCAGGTAGTTGAAGAGAGTGATAAGGTCCCCCTGAGTCTCCTCTTCTCCAGGCTAAACAGCCCCAGCACCCTCAGCCTCTCCCTATAAGACTTTCCCTCTAGTCCTTTCACCAGCCTTGTTGTTCTCCTCTGGACCCACTCCAGCACCTCAACGTCCTTCTTGAAGTGAGGGGCCCAGAACTGAACACAGTACTCGAGGTGAGGCCTCACCAGTGCTGTGTACAGGGGGAGAATTACATCCCTACTCCTGCTGGCCACATTATTCCTGATACAAGCCAGGATGCCATTGGCCTTCCGGGCCACCTGGGCACACTGCTGGCTCATGTTCAAAGAGTAAGGATTAGGTGATGGGATAGCCTACTATTAGGCAAAGGAAGGCTTAGAAGGCTATAAGGTTGAAGGAGGGCTTCTGTTCTGGGGAGCAATTAAACATCAACATTGAAGGAGGAATTACGAATTTTGAAAAAGCATCTTTTCTACAGTGGGCTCTGCATACTGAGGAAATATTGACAGTTGATAAGCATACTCACCAGCTTTAAATCTAGCCTGACTAAACCTTTTAAAAACCTTTGAGTAAATATGGTGTGGCTAAGGAAGCCAGAATGCTGTCACATTTCAGAGCACTGTCTGCATATACTTCTCAGCTTCAGCATCCTGTCCATCCCTCACCCTTTCCTATGATGACATTACAGGTGTGGTGGCTTTATGATGTGCAGAATAACAAAGAAACTTGCTATGGTCTTTAAAAAAAGTAAAAAACAGAATAATGTTCTGCTTAATACTGTACTCCCTTCCAATATTTCCTGTTTGATAACCACAGTGCCAATTCTTAGAGGTGAAATTAAAGATACAACACTCTGTCAAGGCTACAAAAATCCTGAATAATTTGTAGCAAATCCACAACTTTCATATCATCAGCAAAGGAAGGTGGTTCAGACTTGTTGAACCCACCTTATTATAGGCTTGAACAACTCCTGATAGAGAGGAGAGATATGCATGATTATGCAGGCAAGCACAAGTTAAGTAAGGCTGACTCCAGCTCACTGCAAATCTAATTGACAATTTTGTTGCCCTTCTCTGGCTATTTAAGAAGAGTAGTGAGGTCAATGGTAATGACATGTCTCACGGTTAGAAAATGCCACCCACTTGGTTTCTTTTTACAAGGCATTGATTTCAAACTTCTAAGCTCAGCTTTGTTACAAGGAAAAAAAGATTTTAAAGAGCCTTGAATTTTCTGCTTGTGAAAGGTGACTGGCTGACAGCTGCAGAGACTGAAATGCTTTTTTCACAGAGGAGGTGCTGTACCATTGCATTCCTTCTTTCAGTATTGCACTGGCAGCTCAGTGTCCAGTTCCTTATGTTTGCTTATGTGCTTCAACTTTGATCTTGGGAGGCCATTCCTAGGCTGAAAGTTTCTACTAGACTAATTCTGAAGACTTATAAAAAATGCCCAAATTAATGTGATTTGCCAAGATTGTCTTAAGATTTTTTGGTATTTCTTAGTTCAAAGAAATAAGAATATAGCTTCCTTCCTGTGAGCATCATGATTTTAAAAATGAAGCAGAATACAAGCACAAATAGGGTAACAATGATGCAGTCAAGCCATCCATCTGTGTAAATAATTATAAGAACTAACACACTCAAACAAATGAGTCTCCTGCTGCCCTACATGCCAGGAAAGCTCTTTGAATACATACCATATAAAATGTTTATTAAGTAAGAGACTGAAACAGAAACAGTTTCTCTGATGTCAAAAAACAGTAACAAAATGTGTCCGTTATTCTTCCGCCATTAATAAGACTTTCCGGCAAATATTCAGCTGATTTCTGTACACACTTAGTAATATTTATAAGCCAGCTGTTTACCACCATATGGCATCATAGAAATGGATTATTCCTCACTTGCTGAAACGAGACCCATGTTTAGGAGTGACTTATGTGTACTTTGTTGCTACCTAACATACATGAAGAAGATAAAAGATAGTGGTGTTAAGTTTACCCTAGTCAGAACACATTCATGAAATAGAATTAAACCTTGACATTTCAGTGGTTGTCTTAATCCCAAAATAACATTGGATTCACTGCCTGTGATGTGGCAAACACGAGGTACTTCTCCTACAGTAAGGCCAAACTCTGATGGATTCCACGCCCTGACACTTTGGATCCACCTGGCCCCCAAATACTTGTGAAATTTACTGATTAAGAACCTGGTTCTCCACTACTGGCTATTTCCAACCATATAGAGTAGTATTGCCCTTCAAAGAGCACTAGACAGTTTGTGAGCAGTGGTGCTGAACTCTGTATTTCTTCTCAAAGTATATGTTTTATTAACATTTACTAATGTAGAACTGTTTCACTGGAGATTGGATTTAGCTCCAGATTGTACACTTACATTTAGATGTGCAAAGATAGGTGGTTATACATAGGCTAAGCATCTTCCAAAGCAATTGATGGACTCTAAAAAGTGGCCAAAATCAATGCTTGACAAAACAAGAGTATCTGAGATGGTCATATGCACTGTTAGGTAAAGCATGGAACCCATGGAAAACAAACCCCCCTGCAGTGTCAGCTGGACACTGGATGGAGAAGTCCTTTCCAATGTTGTTTGTTGTTTCTGTTTCAGTAACAGAACTGAGCGATTTTCAGGGGAGTTCTAAGCCTTTTTGAGTAGTTCTCCATTGCCTACAAGACAAATTCAGACAAATCCCTCAAATAAAGACAACTGCATTTAGACAGATAAATACATGTAATCTGAAGCTAAAGTCCATATTTGGTGTCTAAAGTTTAGGAAGAGATGTCTAATTCTCATATACTGAGTGGTCTATGAGCAGGTTAGAACCATGTCTGAGTCCAGCTAAAAAATACCCTTCCTTGCACTAAATAAAATGAAATATGAAAGGAGAAAGACACTCTCCTTAGTTCCATAGCCATGGCATAAAGTAAGATATCCATCTCACCTAAGGACCCACAAAAGTTAAACTTTTACCCTTTGTTTACTCTCTGTATTGCATTGAATAATCCCATACTCTATCTGTATTTGGCAGAGATGCTGTACATACTGACAAAAACTATTCTGTTTATAGAAGGGTTGAACTCATGTCTGGTGATATCTTACTATCCCCAGCTTATGAAAAAGTTAGAGAACTAGTAGTAGTACCTTTGCCTATCACCTTATGTTTCAGTGATACCTGGATTTCAGGAAGACCTTTGACAGTGTCTTCCATAAGATCCTCATGGACAAGCTGTTGATGTACAGTCTGAATGAGCAGTGACGTGAGTTGAAAACTGGCTGAACAACTGGGTCTAGAGAGTGGTGATCAGAAGCACAAAGTCTATCTGGAGGCCAGTAAATAGCAGTGTATTCCCGTGGTTAATACTAGCTTCAGTGTTGTTCAACATCATCATCACTGATGAGCTGGATGATGGGGCAGAGTGTACAGTCAGGAAATTTGCAGTTAACACAAAACTGGGAGAGTGGCTTTTATACAAGAGGGTTGTTCTGCCACACAGAGGGACTTCTGCAGGGTGGTAAAATGGCCTGACAGGAGCCTCTTGAAGTTCAAAAAGGGGAAGTGCGAAGTCCTGCACCCAGGGAGAAATAACCTTGTGCATCAGTCCATGCTGGAGGCCATCCAGCTGGAAAGCAGCTTGGCAGAAAAGGACCTGGAGGTCCTGGTGGACACCAAGTTCAACATGAACTAGCAGTGTGCCCTGGTATCAGAGAAGGTGAATAGTATCTTGGGCTGCATTAGGCAGTGTACTGCCAGCAGGTCAAGGGAGGTGATCCTTCCTCTCTACTCAGCATGGTGAGGTCACACTGAGAGTTCCGTGTCTAGTTCTGGGCTCCTTACTACAAGAGTTACATGGACACACTGGAGACAGTCTAGTGAAGGTCCACTAAGATGAAGCATCTCATCTATGAGGAAAGGCCAAGACAGCTGGGACTGTTTAACCTAGAGAAAAGAAGGGTCAGGTGGGAACTTGCTAGTGCATATAAATACCTGCAGGGAGGGTGCAAAGAGGAGGGAGCCAGGCTCTTTTCAGTGGTGTCCAGTGGCCAGAAAAGAGGCACAAACTGAAACACAGGAGGTTCCATCTGAACATCAGGAAACACTTCCTTACTTTAAGGGTGACTGAGTGCTGGCACAGGTTGCCCACAGATGTTGTGGAGTCTCCATATTTGGAGATAATCAAAGCCATCTAAACATAATTATGGGCAACTGGCAGTAGGTCTCCCTGTTTAAGCAGGAAGGCTGGACAAGATGACCTCCAGAGATCCCTTCCTACCTCAACCATTCTGTGATTCTGTGATTAGAGCATTCATCAAAGATGTGAATGACTTGGATTCAAGCCTTCCTCTGCATGATTTAAGAAATGGAACTTGGATTTTCCAGATGAGAATAAACTTCAGAGTCAGTTACAAATCCTTGTATGTGCTTAAATACTGTGGCCAAGTTGCAGGAGGGTAAACACAGGGCACTTAGCTGAGGACTAATTCCCTGTTGAATTATTCCTTTTTACTCTGGGCCTTTTGAAGCATCCTTGTAGGTGCTAAGAAATTTTTAAATTAATAAAAAGAATTGAAAGATTTCCTGTAAAAAGTATGTAACTGCACTTTTTGCTATGAGTAAAGGGAGGTGCTTATCTGCACTGCCATGGGGAAAGAACTGTGACTCAGAAATCATTGTAACAATTCCCTTGAATCTCTCTTTTGTTACACTTTTTACAGTGCAAACCAGCCTTCCCAGCCCACAACCAGTAAAACCCTGAAAAGACACAGCAACTTCTCTACCCATTCCCAATTCCTTCCAACCCTGTCCTTGCAGTTGTAGGCAAAGGAAAAAGGAGGAGTTCTGAAGAGCTTTAAGTAATTATCCAGGAAAGATAAAAAGGCACTCTGCCTGTTTTAGTCACTGCGTGTTTCCACTGTATGTAAAATCTCTCTGTATTTTAACATTGTCTGAAAAAAAAACCACAACAAATGGCAGATAAGGTTTCATTTTTAGTCTTAACTCCAATGAAAATGGTCTCCTGTGGATATTGGACAAATTAACAAACATTGAATTGAAAGACAGCTCAGAATGTAGACATGCCCATAAGCACCGAAAAACATTTAGGTGCCTCCAGAGTTCTGTGCCAGGTGAGGAGGGGTAATCCTATTATTATATAGAATAATAGGATGCTTATTTTATATGTGCAGCTCTGCCAAAACTTCTTGTACTTAAAATCCCAGCCCTGAGGTCATGTGAATGTGCTCAGATTTAATTTTAAATAGCAAAAGGAAGTTTCTAGCTGCACAGTTGGATAGAAAGCTTGAAAACAAGAACTTTAAAGATCTAAAACCAAAACAAAAAGAGAAATAAAATATTTTAATGTGTGTGTACATTACTTATATATATGCATAGATAGGCACATACTTATAACTAACTCTGGTTATTAAGAGGGTCTTTGTTTTCTTTAAGGCCATAGCTCATAACCTTTTAAAGTGTGGGCTGATCAATCTGTGTCTAGCAATTTTTGGTACGGACTTATCTATCTACATATAACTTTTTGATTAATGAACTCCTACCCATACTATAATTAAATATTACCTTAACAAAGCTATGACAATCATTCTCCAAACTGTACTTTCCCAATGTAATGGAGAGATGTGGTCTTGATTTTACTGATGTGAATGTCAAAAACCATAGGATTGCCAGTATAATAAAAAGAAGCTAGTTTAAAGATTCATCGTCAGAGTCTCTCAAAACCTCATCTAACTTCAGCAAATAAAACCTAGACTGTGCATTTACTAAAATGAAAAAATATATAGTCTACACACATTATTTTATTGTTTAAATGGTTCTCATTCATGTTTCATTTCAATAATATTTCCCCAGCTTGTAAAGCTTATGTTACATTGAGCTCCTCTTTAAATTCACAATGCATAAAACTGCCAGGTGGCCTAATAACAGAGTGCATTAACAGATTGAACTATAAATCAGATGGTTGTGTTCACATACTGTAAAAATACCACCATTTTCTTTCAGATCTCAGTTTGTACACAGATTCCTCAGAGAGTGTGATTGCTCTCAAGTATTAAAAAAGTCCATATAGCTCAATTTTAACATTAAGATTGATTTTACATTTCAAACAAAAAATTGTTCTCTCCAGTCCTACCGGAAAATGTGCACAAAATATGATCTAGTTTTGACACAGGAAAGAAAGGAATGGAAAAATAAAAGAGGGAGTTCAAATGCTTTCACTGATGCTGCAGTAAGACTGTGACTCTAAATGGAAAGTACAACTTACAGCCTTTGTTACCAATGAAAAATATATTAACTAAAAGATCCGAACCCCTCAAAAAAGCATGAACAATAATCACAGGTTAAGAATATTCTGTTGAGGGGTATATGATAGTTTCTGATGAATGCGTTGACTGTCTTCTTAATATAAGCTTTTTCAATGACTTCCATTGTGGTTTCCCTTACTAAAACATAGTAAATTTATTTCCATGGGCCTCAAAAAACTGAATAAATCTGAAAACTACATGATTTAATTTCAGAAATCTTTATTAATAGGAAGAGGCCACTATTTGTATATTTGTGCGTGTGTATTTATATATATCTTGTAAATGTCTATGTATAAAAAAAAAATTAAAGCAGAGATTTATTTTTTTTGTCTATTTTCTTTCCAGAAAATGCAAAGCACAATGAAATCCAGCATTTGAGGTTCACAAGATCATAAAGTAATTCATGTTGCAAGGGACCTCGGGAGGTCATTTAGGCCAATCTTCTCCTTCAGATATGGTCAGCTGTGATGAGGTCAGACCAGGTTAAAGTCAGGTCTTCATGTAGTTTGTTTTAGCTTCAAAACACTGAGTTATTGCTATTACAAAGAATTTGTAGTTCATTCGTGGTTGAGAGAACTAACTAGGATCATTCTAACTGCTAACTTCTGAATAAGATTGCAGAATCTTGTCTCAAGGAGCTTGCAATCTGAGAAAAATAATTATATCAAAATAGCAATAAATATATGGTTAGTATTCACGTTTATGCTATGTGAGATACCTCTTTTGAGAGGAAAGATTTAGAAAAATACAGGCATCACGGTCTCATTCAGTAAGAGGAAATTATTTTCATCAAGTGAGTGAAAACTATAAATCTATACCTCAGAGGCTCTCATCAAGCAGAAATCTGTCAGAAGTAGGGCAACAGAAAATAAATAATGGCTATTCAAATAACGAAGAAACGGAATAGCAGCTCAGGATGTTTAGAAACAGTCTGAATCTTTCCTTTACATATAGGGGATGTGTCTTTCTATGTGTCTATAGAAGATATAGGAATGATTGGATACAAATGAAAAAAAAAGATAAGAAAACTGTTGTGTTTTTTAAAGAAGTGGTGCTTACGATTTTTTAATGTTTAGGGGTTTTGTTTGTAATATCTGAGTCAACTATGGATAAACTTTTTAAAACATTCAGATTACTTAAAAACAATATAATTTTTTAAAATGCCAAATAGTTCAATTTCTATGACTTTCAACATTACCTAAGAAATCTAAGGTTTTCTGTTGGGCTTTTTAGAGAGAAAATGGCATGAAAAATAAAGAATCATTTAAGGCAGTAAATTTTTTGGACACAGATGACCAGTTTGGTCCTCAGAACCCCTGAAATGCTACCTCAACTTTTTTTTCTGAAATTTTCCATAGGATGTTCCCCACAAGAATATTTTAAACCCTCCAAGGTTTTTCACAAAGTACAAATGTGAATCACAACGTTAGAGATGGAATAAACACCCAAAATTAGTACCATAAACTACAATTTTGAAACCCTTTGTAGGTATTCCTGCTGTTAAAGGTTATTCTAGACAAAAGGAAGTTCATGTCTGTTCATCCTGTGAAAGTAGATAAGTAATCAAGAATGGGATTCATCTCACTCCACCTTGGACATGTAAAAATTATTTTCTCAAGGTACTTGTGAAAATCAAATAACTTAGCTTCTTTGTTCATTTCTGGGTCCCAGTTACCTAACTTACCACATTACTTCCCTCCTAAACTTTTTGGTTTAGGGTTTTTTATTAACTATTTCATTCCTTCCAAAACAAAATAGGCCTGGTTTTGGTGATACTTTGTGCCAGTAGTCATTCCCAAAAGATAGACTAGGCAAGACTGAGCCAGCCTTGGCTTTCTCTGCCACATACAATTCCAAAACTCGTCCTCAAACACTGTTTTACATCCTCCAACCAGACCTCGGGGTATGAAATATTCCCTCAGTTTCGTGTTATAAACACACCATCCTGGTAACCTGCAACACAGGTTTCACATAATTTGAAACTCTTTGAAATAGATGAAACAAACAAACAAAAAAATAATGTTAGATTCACAGGGGTAACACACAGGTCACCTTTTACCAGGTGCATTGTGGATGGAGACAAGCTGCTTCAAATGAGTCTACCCATGAGCTGTATGAAAGTGAATCTTGATGAAAGTGAACCTCTTATACCTCTTGGCCTGAATAAACATGTTTACTAATAGAGTCCTCAGGAGTGGACATGGGTGTTGTTAGGAGTACACATAGCCCTGGTCTGAGTTAGTGACTCTGGCTTCCCTTATTTTCAAGGGACTGTAAATGGACTAGTATACACTTAAGCAATTAACTTATAAATGCCTAAAATGGATGAGGTCAATCCCACCATTATTGTAAATCACAATATAAGGAGTCTGCACCTCTATGAGTATATATATTTAAGATTAGAAGAATTACTTAATTAATGAAAAGTTTAAAAATCACTTAGAAGCAACAGGTAGGGAATAAGAGATGGAGACAAGCACAGTATTGCTGGCTTGGGGGCTGTTCTTGCAAAAAAACTGTTGATTTTCATTCTCTAAACCCAGAAGCTTTATTTAATTTTGCAGTTCATCCCATTCTGGTCTCCAGTGTCTTTCTTCATCTACTGAAAGGCATTTTTCTACAAACGTCACATTTTAAATAAGCATTTCCAAACCCACTGTGCTGGTCCAGCTCACAGAGGCACAGCCTAGGGAAGGTGCTCAGTCAGTCACTGTGCTTCCTTTCCTGGCTGAGAAAATTATTATGGAACTGGGGTGTGTGTCTATACTGCAGGCAGACTAATGATATAACACACTCATGCAGGGACACTGTCATGGGGAATAAATAAATAAATAAATAGATAGATAGATAAATAAAAATCTGCTTTTACCCAAAAGATCCAAGCCCACCAGGAGCTGAAGCAATCTTGATCTGAACACAACCACCAAACTGGGAAATTTGAGTCACTGTTTGTATAGCTACCCCATAGCTGTACACCTGCCTGCCAAAGGATTGCAATTTAAATGTTTTTACTCTTACAAGGTCAATTGTGGTTACTTCTCTTGTTGGGACCCTGGAGCATGGGTTGGAACAGCACAAATGAATCAGGCCTGCAATATGCAGGCTTCAGCTCTTTACCACTTGACTGTACACTGTTGACGTCTCTTCTTTGGTTTTCAAAAAGAGAACACTCCCACATAGAACAAATCATGGTAAAGATATCGTAACTTTAGAAGTGGATATTAAAATGAACATATGATAACCTCAGAACAATGACATGATGATACACCTACCCCATTACAACTCTGTTTTTCCCCCACTCTTATAAAATTTCACACACCTGGAACTTTTCGCTATGATGTGGGAAAACTTTCACGTTCAAAGGTATCTTAAAACATACAACAGCTGATATTTACAGTTGCAAGTGCTGCAAAGTGAGGCCCCTTAGCATTGCACAACATGAAATTTAAATAATGATGATCATAAGAAAGCTTAGAACAAGGAAAAACAAAGGAAGGGAGTTCAATTAATGACTGCAATTTGCAGTTGCTCAAGCCTTCATATAATTTTATTTCTCCTTTTTAATTTGCATTTATACAGTAACAAAAGGTATTTGTCTCAACACATGTACCTCAGGAAATTATTTAAAAATCCAGTTCATCTGCATACTCAAGACAATCAGCATCCTCAGCATATGCTGCTGGATAACGGTGAAACCCAAACAGTAGTTGAAGCTCACAAATTGTTCTAGGGGAAATATTAATTCTCTGATGCTCTTCTGTTCTTAGGTCATATAATCTGTTCCTCTGGGTGCCCAAAAGTCGCTGACATTTTCTTTTTCTCTCTAGAGTCCGCAATTATTTATTTTTTTTAAAACAACAAGGGCTGGAACACACAAAATTTAGAAAATTCCAGCCATAATAAGCACGATGAACTTGTTGTCCCTCTAAACAGACAAAATGTCCATGCAAAAACTAGACAATATAATGGCAATGCAAGCTGGGTGTCAAACTCCTCCTCATTTCCACAGTTATGAGACCTAGTGTCTTTCTCCATGCTTTGCATTGCATCACACAAGGCACACAGATAAACTATGCATCCATAAAGCATGCTGAGATGGTTGCTGAAATATTTTTTGTTTCTTTTGCTTACTGTTTTCAACTAGTGCATTCTTGATGTCTAACATTCAATGCAAGTATTTATTCAGCTTCATTTAATTTCTTATTATGTCCCACTCTTTTGTCAATAGTGCATTTGAAGAACCTATTTTCAATGCTCAGCACAAGAAGATTCTTACTGCTGATGTCTGGATAGAAATTGGGATATTGATGCCAAATTGTGGGTATTGATCTAAATTTGTTTCTTGCCTGTACTGAGTCAAAGAGGCAGTGGACAGGTTGTTGCTATTAGTGCTGTCTTGTGCTGTAGTGCTCTTAGCCAGAATGACTTTTTGTTGCTGAACCATAGATCCAATGATCTAGAGTTTACCACAGGTTTTTTTATTGATATTCATTTTTTGCTCTCTAGGAACAATTCAGAATTTTCCTGTGATTTCATGGAGAGACAGTAGCTTATAAAAAAGTTAGGAGAAAACAGGAAACATGAGGATTTCAGTTAAAGGATCTATGAGAGTATGAAGTTTTATCTGCTCTTTTTTTCCTTAGATATGCAAAGATCTGTGCATCCACAGTAAATAACTGCAGTGAGAGTTGGTGAATTTCCTGAAGAAGTGTACCATTTTCAACCAGAAGCAATTAAAGCTGATGCAATGCAATGCATGGCTCTAAATGTGCAAGCAAAGACTGATATTTGGGATAGACATTAGGAAGAAATTATTCACTGTGAGGGTGGTGAGACAATGGAACAGGCTGCCTACGGAAGTTGTGGATGCCTCATCCCTGGAAGTGTTCAAGGCCAGGTTGATGGAGTTTTGAGCAACCTGGTCTAGTGGGAGGTGTCCCTGCCCATGCAACGGAGATAGAACTAGATGACCTTTAAGATATCTTCCAACCCAAACCATTCTGTGGTGATTCTATGATTCTGTGTCTACAAAAACACAGTAGGCCCGATCTGAACTACTTACATGACATCTGTTGTTTGTTGTTTTAACTAGCCCAGGAAAGCAATATAGTCAAGTCATGATTCCCATAAAGAAGAAAAAAATGTTTTAAAGAAAGACTATTTCATACAATGTACTGGATCATACAATGGACCTGAACAAACTTTCAAGCCAATCCAGTTTACACAAAGCTGAGGAAAGTTGACAGAAAAATGCAAGCAGATTTCCTAGCAAGAGCAAAACAAAGCAAATATAGACAGTGTAGGAAGAGAAGGGGAGGATTATGAATCAGCAAGGATCAACAGATAAGAATCCAGCAAGAGAAAAGAAACTTAGATGTTGGTAGTTTTAATACATTAAAATCAACTTGCAGGGGAAAGAGCAGGTATTCAAGAGCTATACATTCTAGTAAATACGACATGACTGAGACCAGAAATGGTCTCTTTCAGAGGCTAAGTAAGTTGTAGGCCAGTGATGGAACCAGTATGCTCTAAATGCCAAATACTAAATATCAGCGTAGTAGTGAGAGGGATGGGAGTGGATTTTTCTTAGGAAAAAAAAGTGGAATAACAGTTAGAAACAATCCTTTAGAATCAGAAACAAACAACTACTGAAAGTGGTTAAATCATTTACTGTACACCTATTTAGTAAATTATAACAACTATTATGCAATAACAACTATTTGCAAAGACATATGGACAGTAATCTGTTATGATCCCAAATTCCAGGCAAAAGAACATGTAAAACCATCACACCACCTGCTCAGTTAGTCATTGGAAAGAAATTTTATAACATAACTTCCTGAACAAGCCCCTACCTCTAGAGGAAATATTACTAGCTGAAAAAAATTGCAAGGTTTCATGAGCAGGCACTGTGCAACAGAACAGGTTTTCAGCCTAGAAGGTCACCCTATGTTGCTTCAGTTTTTCCCTTTGCAGCATTCTGTTTGTTTTTTTGTGGGGTGGTTCATGCATTCTGAGCTCTTTGAGACAAGGAGAACTAAGTATACACACCTTCAATCTAGAGATGTACTCTGGTTTACAGTCGGTGGCGAGCAAATTTAGGCAACAAATTACTTTGTTCTGAAGTACCATCTGAAACAGGTTACATATACCATGGGAATCATGTTGCAGCACAGTATCTTTCCTGTGATTATGAGTGACAGGCAACCAAGCAGACATAACACATTTAGATCCCAATTGCCTAAATTAGAGAGATAAAACCCACTCAAGCCCCTGGTTTGTATTTTTTCAGCACTAGTAGTGCAGTTCTGATGTTTTCTTAGGGCTTCTGGGCCTCCTGCAACACAAATGAATGAAATTAATTCAACAAACACAACAAATGGTAAGGTCAAAGCAAGGAGCTAGGAAAGCATTTTTTGCCACAGACTTCAGAAAGGCTAAATGGGAGGAAGAGGCAGTAGTTGAGGCATGAAAAGAAAAACATGGATTCATCTTTTCTATGCAGTAAGCATTATCAATATTTGCCATTCGTTGTTTCAGTTTGAATTTATTTAAGAGTACAATGGCATAATTCTCTATAGTTTTCACGTGAGCTCTGAGAAAAGCAACAGTCATTGATTTACATTAAACTGGCTTTTTCCTGGCACACAAGTCCTTTTGAACTACACTGAAATAGTGTGTCCTGTCTGATGCTCCATTGCAGTATCTGGTAGGATTAGACTCTGATGTTCGTAGTGATTAATCTCAAACTGATGAGAAGCTGGCATGGGTGGCTTTCTGTACCACTGACAGGCAACTTAAGGTTTTGGGTTTGAACTGTGGGCTTTTTTCTAGTGGTGCATTTTGGGAATGTCTTCATTACTTTTGGACAGCGTATTGTTAAGGTGTTGTGTTTTTTTTCCAGTATCCACTGCATTACACATATTTTGTTTATCCAGTTGCCCGTGCTTGCATAATTTAATAGTAAAATCTCTAGTATCCTGCATGAAGTTTATTTTCTCATGGTTGAAACAGAGATTTCAGACTATTATGAAAATGCCAGAATAATACTATAAATAAGACTCCCTGAATTATTTTTGATCCAGTGACAATTTATATATGCATTGCTGTATCACTGCTTCAGAGTGCTGTCTTTCAAAAAGGGAGCTACTCAACTGAGTATTCTGAATATCTCTAGGGACTAGTGTTGCAGAAGACAGACTCTCACAGTGAGGTTCTGTTAGCATTTTTCTTTATCTCTAATAAACTGTTGTGATAGTTAATGAATTGATCCTAACGCAAACGTCTGTAAGAGATTGCTGAATGTGTTACCATTGTAACCTGCACTGTGTCATATCACCCTAAGAATTATTTCTTCCTTTCCAAAGCACTACAGTTTGTAGCAAAATACAGTCCCTCTTTAAAAGGTCAATGCAGTAGAAAGTCACTCGAGTCAAACTGGAATAACTGCATAAGCCAACCTGGCTGAACTTGTTTTTTCTGAATGGTAATCAAATCTGTATCTTCATATAAACTTTTGTGCTTGCTTAGCCTTGTTTTAAAAACAACACCTTCTAGCAGTTGGGATCAAATCCAATTTTACACAATTTAAGGATGAGCTATATAAATATTACTTAGCATGAAGATGAAAAGTAGAATTGCCCTTCTAACAGTGAACATATTTATCCCAAAATATTGCTCAATAACATAACCGCAACTGTAATCATTTTAATTAAAAATCCCTTCTAATCTCTATGTGTTTTGGAATAAGGAAAGAAAATCTCTGCCACAAAGACACATGGTTGTGCAGAATAACAACCATCTTCAGGAAGTAGACACTAATGCTGTTATTACTGATCATTCATCAACTTTAAGATGTAAAAAGCACCAAACTTTTTGATTGGAAACAAGGATTAAAATTTTATTTTTAATTACTTTTTGATACTTGCATATCTAAGATTATTAAAAATATATGTTGACTTCAAGAACCTTCATTTCAACTAACCAGCTTGGATTATAGACCATGGCCTATCAACAAATCAGTGTCAGTGTGTCAGGATAGATATTTCAAGCGGGACACTTGAAATCTTTTCTGACATTAAAAAAAACACTTACTATTAACACAAGATGATCTTGAAATCTGAGACTGAATGTATTTTCATTACATTTGGAAAGGTTCAGACATTAAGGATGCAGCTTAAGGTACACATGGGCTATAACCAAGTCTGCTTTGATAACTTGATGAAATGCAGATTATTCCTCCTTACTTGCACTCAGCGATGAGACATTCAGAACTGAAAGAGTGAAAATCACCTTTCTCCAATAAACTCCATATAAATTAGAAGTTAGTTGTTAAAACACTGTACAGAGTGCATCAGAGGGAAGGCCAAGCATTGGGTAGCTGAAATAGGAAAGAAAAGTAACCTTTAAGTGTCTTGTCTTTCATGTTAATAATATCGAATTTAGTGAGTCCTTCCCAATGTTTTACTTGCAGAGCAAATATTTTCTCTTCCAGTTATTGAACTCATGGTGTGGTGTCAGCTAACAGCACCTTCAATTCCTTTAACTAATGAATAAATATCACCAGAAAAGTGATGAACTACCACAAAGTTTTAAAGGAGGCTGAGACAAATTACTTTTTGCATGTAGTTCAGAGGTTATCTTCTGGGTTTTTTGAAGATAAGTAATGTGGGTTTGATTCTGGTAAAGGCAGGCAAATAGAATAATTATATGTCTAAGGAAGGTTCCATATAATTTAAGTGAGACAGTTGGGTAAAATCCAGCTGACCTGGCTCAAGAATATTTGGGGACTGGTAGTACACAGAAAAGGAAAATTATTCAGAAAAATTTACTTGTGTTTTAATTTTTGTTATGTTAATAATGATTAATAATGATTCAGAGAGAAATTTTAAGTGTTACTGAATTTATCACTAATCTGTCATTTACAGTTTCAGCAGCAATCAGTTTTGTATTTTCCTTCCTGGTAAGGATCTAAATACAAAGATCAATGCACTTGCCAACTCCAACCACAAGCCAGTTTCACAGAGATTCATCTACCCTAATTTAGGAGCCTAATTACTTATATTCTAGCAGCCTAGCTTTACAGTGTCTTTCTGAAAGCAGAAAGGAGAATTTGGAAAGAAACAGGAATAAAATAGTCACCTGCCGAAGATGATATCAAATGTTGTTGATTTAACTGCACATTAAAGAAATTATCAGTGGGATTAGTAAATTTTGATGTTGCATTATTTTTTGTAGGGATGGATGAAAAACAGATGTCATTATGGTTTGGCATATGTGGGGTCCTTGCCTTTAAATTCATGACTGTTCTAGCATTATATGGCACTTAAGAAGGGCTGTTGCCTCTGTTGACACTGCAGAGTTCCCAATTAGAGTTCCCCATGTTTAGGTTTCTGGTGTTGTGTACCACAGCAGCAACTGATGATCTGGTCCCTGCAAGCCAGGTTCTTAGCACTGCTTTGTGTGCAATCTTGTCAGAGGCTGTAAAGGGAAACAGCCTCATTCAACCTGCTAGAGCTCTGTAAAGGACTCCTAAAACTGGAATTCTCCAACTCTGTGTGTATTTGAAAAAATATTGAGGTTTTCTAAGATCTGGCAAATCGTGGTTTGTTTGTTTTTTTTAGTATTGGTCAAATATTGGATTTCTTAATGTTTAAGTATTAGGTGAAAAAATAATCCTACAAAAGTTAAATATTTAGACTTTTTTTTCCCCCCCCAGAATACCTCAAGCACGGATGATGACTACCTGAACCAATATCAGTTCTTCCTCCTTTCCTGTTATTTATTAAGTGTTTTGCAAATTTTCTCCACATTTTTTTTGTTTTATGATGCACTGTCATCTGGTCTTGGCATAATTGAAAGCAACATATTCAATGTTAAAAATTATCTATTGAAACTATGATTAATATTAATGCATGATCTCACATCACTTGGTTTAATGCTATGTGTCCTTTTTCTGTCCTTTTTATTTTTTTCTGGATATCATAGAATCATAGAACGGTTTGGGTTGGAAGGGACCTTAAAGATCATCGAGTTCCAACTCCCCTGCATGAGCAGGGACACCTCCCACTAGACCATGCTGCTCAGAGCCCCATCCAACCTGAGTTTGAACACCCCCAGGGATGGAGCCTCCACAACTTCCTGGTTTACTCTCTTCTTGATTCAATTTCCCCAATCAAGAATTTATCCAGTTTTATACAGTGCAGCTCGTGCTCTGCGTACGCTTTCCATTCTGGAAGTGTCATGGCATGAAATCTGCTTTTTATTCCCAGTGATTGTATTCATTTTCCAACCATTTCCCAGAACTGTTTGTTAGGGGTTTTTTCCTGCCAAAGTCACTTGTTGCTATTTTGGACTTCCTTGAGTAAAGTAGGCATTTATTTTATAAGGACAGATAAGGTCCTTGGTTAGTATAAATTTCGCTATGGAGGTTATGTACATTTACAGAAAAGGAAGTTTTGCCAGATGGCTGGAGTAATGAAACTATATCTAGGAAAAAAAAAAAAAGGAAGAAATTAGCAAAACTGAAGTCCAAGGAATGAGAGTTTGCAACTGAACATGATAAAGGGTAAATATATACGATACTTTTATCAAAATACATATGAATCTAAATATTAGTGTTACCTGGATTTTCACAGATTGATGGCAAAATGTTGTAACTTGGTATACATGGTATAAAAAAAATTGATTATTTTAAAATACAATTTTTAAAGATGAAACATCCTGTACAAAGTCAACAGATTCAAGATCATATTTTTTAAAGTGTTATTTTGAAGCCTTCAGTTACCTTTCTTAAAATAGTTCTAGGAAACACAGACAGCTAGTTGAGATCTGAGGACAGAAAGTCAGAGGAATGTTACTAACAGAATTCAGAGAGAAGGACAAGTGGAATCTTGGATGGGTCAAATTTTAATTACAGGAAAACTATGTTGGAATTTGATTGTGGCTTAACTTTGTCTCAAAGGCAGAAGCAAATAAAATTCGTGACTAATTCATTTTCTTTAAAATGAAAATGCTCATTGTTAAATGAAGTAGTCCATAGACATTATAGGAACTTTTCAGAATTTAACCAAGAAGTTACAAAAAGTATCATCATGCACCTATGTACTACAATATGTTCAGTTAAAGGAGTAGTTTGCAGTGAGGCATTTTACCCATACTTAGTTGGTTAAAACAGCAGAAGGAAGAAATTAAGAGAATAACAGAATCAAAACTATATAAAGTTCAATTGTTATGTGACTGGAGACTATACTACAAAGAACATGTATACAGGGACAGATGGCACTGAGTGTGAAGTTTGATCTTTAGCATTTTACTGCTTACTATTAACCATGTAGTATCAAGTGTCTCTTTACATTGCTCTGTCCTGTCTCAGGTTGACAAGTCAAGTATCTTTCTTTCACTCATATAACCTAAACACACTCCAGAAACACACTCCGTATAGAACAAGAAGAAAAATACAAATTTAGAGAAAACCTTATCTTGTGATAATTCAGTCATATTTGCACCATAAAATTAGAAATACTGCACAAATCAGAGACCTTTAGCAATAGAGGGGGTGGCTGTAGAGTAGTAAGACCAGGAGACCTTTAGGAGAAAATCGGAATTTATTCTTAAGTATGAGGAAGCATAAGCAAAGCTGACTGATTTATGACATTGCTTGAGTTGCTTATTTGAGGAAGCAGGTACTAAGTAAAAATTGAGACTTTCCTTGTTTGGAACTTTTGAAGTATAATCTGATCTGACAGAAATGCAACAACTTTTCTATTCAGTGCTTCAACACTATCAACCTGACTCTGATGACTATCTGTGTAAGCCACATGAAATTACAAAGGTTTATCCATTTCCATAAACTTCCTTTCTGGGTGACTTTTCATGGACTACATATTATGTTGAGACACATTCAATCAGAAATGTAAGGTAACAGCAGCTTTCTGCTGCACTATAAGTTAGAATACACACTTTTTTTTTTATTTGAATACGTTTGCGTAACTCATATATTGGCATTGTTCCTTTATCACCAGTACAGAGAAACATCTGATCTATCATCTAGTGCATAAAATTATCATAAAAGAACTGCTTCTTCATGCTAATGACAGCACAGTTCACAAAAGAATTTCAGTGTGGCATGAGCACAGCTCATAAGCAGTATCCAGAAGTTAGCTTTGTGTTGTAAACTAAATTTTGGGGGCATTCTGAATTCAGTGCCTGCATTAGTAGCCTTATGCATGAGCAGATTAAACTAGAATATAATTTATCAGCGTATATATTATCAAATATTTGGTATTTATTTATAAATAATGTAATATTTTTTTCCTAGCAATGAGAATTAGAGATGATACTGCATAATTCTTCATGATTTGCCAGATAACTTTAACAGATCCTATGTGACTTTAGTCTGATACAACATTTCTCAACTACCACAAAGATAATTTCTCCACAGAATGTCACACATTTTGACACACATACCCCTGTGCTTGTGAAAAACAATTAGTGATTTGTGAAGACAACTCTCTTATTAAAGAAAAATAAAATTTCTGCAAAAAGAGTTTGGAAGATGCAGCAGGACTTAAAAGTCTGCTACACAAACCACAAAATCTCAGGTTGGTTGTATCATACAATTTTGTGAGGTACAGGTAAAGAATGTTTTAATAAATGCAGTGAAGATGTTTCCAATGCATATCCCTTGAACAGCTCTTCAATAATGATTTAACATGTACCATAATAAAGAAACTTGTACATGGATTTCATATATTTTATTTTATTGCACTGTACTTTATCTCAGCCAATTTTAATACTACTTTATCTCAAGTGACGACATATTATTTGCTTGTAAGCATGATAAAATCATTTCAGAGTTTCAAAGTGATAGTTAAGGAGTTCTGAGCATTTGTCTGTTTCTAGTCAATAGACAACTAATGATCTCTCACTGGTTTGATCACAGTACATTGCAACAGTATAAATAGTTTTTCACTGTCAGCTCTCTACAAAAGGGCTGCCCCACTGAAGGCTAAAAACATTTATCTCAAACAGTTCTTCAAAGTGTTTTGTCTCTCATTATCCAAATAAAAAAGAAAAAAGAAACTGCCCCTCTGAAATGTCACCTCCTTCAGCATTCACTTATCTTTTTCTTTTTTTTTTTTTTTTTCCAGTTCTACATTTCCCACCTAAATTTTTGGGGGCAGCTCTAGATGACTTTCAGACTCACTCACATTTTTCTTATGGCTATTTCTACCTGCAGATGACAATTGCAGTTTTCTTCAATATGCAGACTTCCCACAGAGGCACTTTTCCTATCTGACAGTGTTTTTGTCAGCCACTAAATATTCTTTACCAGTGTCATTTGACACCAGTTTTCTGTTTAAAATTGGCATGGTCATAACTGATTATCTCATCTCCTTTTCCTTCTCCTCCTTTCTTTTTGAGTTGCAATGGATCACTGTTTCTTGTTCTTCTTTGAAGGCCCTAGTCCCTTTCATGTTTTCCACCTACACACACAGATTAAATGGCATAGGACCGATGGTCTGTCTGCTGGTAGCTTCACATCAGATAACAGAGGTGGCACTAGCACAGTATAAAAATGTTCCAGCTGCCTCACAATAGCTACCCTGAGTCCCAATAACAGTGAACCACAATAAACCAGAAATCTTAACATTTCATTTACCCTCCTTCTTAAATCCTCACCCTTCTTACCATCCTTCATTAAATCCTATCCTGGAAGCTTGTTTAATCCTAAATCATAGAATCCTAGAATCCTAGGGGTTCTAGGTGACCCCAGGCAGGGTCACCTAGAGCACATCACACAGGAACTTGTCCAGGCGGCTTTTGAATGTCTCCAGTGAAGGAGACTCCACAACCTCTCTGGGCAGCCTGTTCCAGTCAGGTATTTCCACCTTGTACTTCAGGCGCTGGTGTGGCTGGGTGACAAAATACTCTGGGTGCAGGTAAAGTTTTCTTGTTTTAGTTTTGTGTTGTTCATAATTCATTTTATTGCACTGTTTCCTTAAACTCTGTAAAGTACTTGTATACTTCTGTCACTTTTTCTCACTAGCTAATAATTAATTTTCTTCTAGGTGTTAGTCAGTGACAGCAGGAAGCACAGAAGAGATAAGGTTGTGCCCAAATAAGTAACAGGAAAATTCAGGAATTATAGCCTTCTTCCTTGTTTCTTGTGAAATGTAGGCAAGAGCCCAATATTTATGGATTGACCTGCAGGAATTCAAATAAACATTATTTGCATATGAAATCTGTCTTTGTTTATAGCAGAACTGAAACAACTTTCCGTTCATTTTCTTCAATTTTAAAAAATTATGTTGTATGATTTCCCTCCCAGTCATATCTTCAGTTCTCATTCAGACACATTCAACAGTTTACTAGTAGTCATGTAACAATGTAAAAAACTGGAAGCTCTCAAGTGCATTTTAATTGTGTGTTACAGACATTAAACACACAATCATTGTATTAGCAGTTAAGCTTTGGTTTTGCTTTATTGCTGGGTGCAAAGAAGAGACATGGGAGCAATAAAATTTCCCAAAACTTATATTCAGTAGTTGAAATATGTGTGAGTTTCATAGTGGTTTGGCTGTTTGTTTTTTTTCCATGTGAATATAAGAAAACAGTAGTGCCAACTTACCATAACTACATGTATCTTGGTATTATTTGGTCCAAACAGAATGTAGACCCTCAAAGTAACATAAAATAGTCTGTTCTAACTAGACTTCCAGGTCACTATTTTTGGTCCCAAAGTACTCACATCAATATTCTAAAATTTGTCTGTCTGTAAGAACTGTTGAACTACTTGAACACTTGAATTTAGTCCCAGCTATACTAACATTAGTTCACTGTGGTAGCACTTTTCAGTGTTTTTGCCTTATTTTAGAATGCACAAGAGAAATTTATTCGCCAAAAAAAGGCTTGTAACAATGTTAAGGATGGAGTGAAGCCATTGGATGCATATAAAATGTGACAGATTTACTAAGAATAATTTACTTTCTTACTAACAGTTTCTACTGCTGAGAACAGGTTATATTTATAGAGCACATCACCTTAAAACTCAAAATAGTTCTAAGGAGATACCTTCTGCATTGTACATTTTAGATTACTTTTCATATCCAACTTCTAAGAGCAAGTGTTTAGCTTTTTCTTTTCCCTTTGCAGTGCTGAGAGATTGTGCTTGTGCAGGACACACCAGAGAAGTTCTCTCTAGTGCATCTAACTCCACTTAAAAATTAATAAAGCCATACATACTGTCAATAATGCTGGGCAGGACCACTCAAACCAACGGATGCTCTTTCTGGACAACAAAAGGAAACTAAAATTCTACAGGGTTCATGCAAGAATGTGACAATTTGGGCTACCATTAAATTTATGCTGTAAATTTATTTTTCATTTGTCAGCTGATCCCTAAAATAATATATTTGTTCCCCCCCCCCCAGCATTACATTTTCTTTGGGAGGTCTAATTCCATTGGAACAGGGCAGTCACTCAATACAAATCAAGAATGCTGTTGCCTATGGCAGAGGAAGCAAAATCATTTCCTTTAGATGAGAGTGGGGTCTTGTACCAAATGCTTTATTTCCAAGCCCTGCCTGTGTTTATGCCCACAAATCCAGGCTCCCTGTTCATTGGCCTTCATCTTACCTCTGCTGCTGAGGGTGCAGAGGCAGTGATGGTAGGTCAGGAGTCCATGGCCACTTGTGAAGATGGACAGCCAGGGTGGTAGCACCCCTCATTCTGCACTGTTACTTGCAACAACCTTCCAGGTATTGTCTTGAAAAATAAGAAAGAATCCACATTTCTGCCCTAAAGCTAGAGATTTCTTTCCCAACAAGGCATGGCACACAAACAGCTGGTGCTGTGCAAGTGAATGGGTAAAAGCAGCAGGTACAGAAACAAGCAGCTGTCACTAGAATTGCTGTAAAGCTGACATGTCTCTGTCAAAACAGAGTGCTACTCTGCTAGAGGCTGGTGTGTTTGAATGCGTTCATACCTCACTGTATCCATCCTCTTCTTGCCTCACCTTTGCTGTGGTTTACTGAATGTGAGAAATGGTGAATCAATTCCCTATTTCACTATGATCAAATTAAAAGAGAGAGAAAAAGTTGGGAAGAAAAAGAACAGAGTCTGGAATAGCGAAAGAGATCATGGTTGCTGTGCTTAAAAGTGGCAAATCAGAAACCGGTGCCAATTCCTGAAGCCCTAAATGACACAGAGTTCTAGTCTCTCTCAGTGTGAACAACAGTATTTGAACCTATTGCTCACTTTTCCAAAGGGATTAAATTTTCCACAATGGAGAAGTGTTCAGATCTCACTTTTCTCACTTTCTCACCTGCAATAGTGTGCAAGGCTTGGAGGGGGCAATGTGATTGAGGAAACCACTTTGAAAGTGGTAAAGATTAACATTTTGGGATCTGCTTTCAGTACCATTCAGGCATTTGAATAATGAATCCAATGTTTTACAATACCTTGCTTTGCAAATTACAATGTAGTTACAATACATTGTATTGCTTTACAGTATTTTAGGCTGGTAAAGAGTATCCAGATTTTTCACCGCTTAGAAAAACAGATTCAATCTTATTTTTAATTACACTTTAAATCCACCAACATAGTCAACATCACTGAGAAAATCATGGTCTTCAAAATAAAATTTTACAGAAGGTGACAGAAATTTAGAAAATTTCAAAATTAAAATTTCTCTCTACGTGAATTGTAAAGACCACTTCCATATTTTACAAAGCTATTTATGCAATAACTGAGGTCATCACAACATCACAGAAAATTTGGAAGGGTATTTCTTACAAGCAGAATTATTATATTGAAGCAGAAAATACTGGTCTCCTGGTTTTTATTAATAATTTATTGAAGTGATGTCAGAAAACTGTTACAAGAAATAGTAGGTTATGGTATCTGTCTTGTGAGGTTTACAGTTTGAAACAGATACAGGAAAAATATTCCCTGGACAATCCAGTAGTGAATAATCATTACACTATCTGTCCCCTGCCTTCATTTCCTGTTATTATTTTGGTTTGTTTATTAGTTATTTTAGATTAGAAGAGTGGCTGTCAGAAGCTTTGGAGTAACTCTTCAGGATTTTAGTTTGTATAGGACAGTTCTCTCAGTCCTCTATCCTTTTAGCTATTCCTGATCCTGGTAAACATGACAGATATTTGTCAATTTAATTTACAGCATAACATGGATGTATTTTTATGTGAAAGAAGAAGTTGGAGTAATAAGAGAAAGATGCTAAGCAGAAGAAGAAATAATTACCCAGGCATATATCAGCAGCAGATGGTGATTTCTACAGGGAAACACATGCAAGGATTTAGAAAATGAGCACTGTATTTTGGGGCTTTTTAAATCTGTCAGCAGTACTAACATTTTTCAGAAAATGGAAGTTGAGCTATATCTCAAGGTTTACACAGAGACGAAATAGCTAAACTGAAAATAATAAGCAGTACATGAATAACTGAATTACTAGTCCATCATATAAGTCGAACCCAGAGCCTTACTGGAGAAGGCAAAAAACTGCTACAAAATGGTCAAGAGGCTAAAAGAGAAATTCTGAATGGATTTGGACTACTCAGACTCCAGTGATTGAAACTCAGCACAAACAATTTAGAAATGAGAGCTTAAAAGGTACTATGGATCTCCAGCCCGTGCCTGTTTTCCTTTGGGAGTAGAGTTTGCTCCACTAAGTTATAGCAGCTCAGGGGCTGATCTGACTTGTTGCAAACTGATGCAAAGGGAGCTCCACATCTGCAAGCAGCATAAACCATACTAGCAACTTGAGCAACTTGCCTGCTCCTTCTTCTCTCTGCCAAGACTTTCCAGTCCCTCAGTTCTAGCAACTGATAATGAGGGTGACATAAGTGCTTCTCAACTCTAAAGGTAAACTTTTTTCCAGCTTAAGTGGATGACTTTTTCAAGATAGGATATGCCAGCTTCAAAAAGAGATCTCACTAGAAAGCTTCCAAAAGTTACTTCTTAAAGAGCAATCTTTCCATATGTGTGTGATGTGTTAACTACCTCGTGCCCATTTTCCTGCAGTTTACTTAAGGAAAGACAAAATTAAGACAATTGCTGTTGTAAAAATCCTGTGCTTTCAGTGGTTTAGAAATATTTCCTGTTAGTTTTCCAAGTCCAGAAGTGGTGCTGTTGGTTAGTGATTTAAGCATTCATATTCAGCATGTGACATTACCATGCTCTGTTAATTCTGAATTGTGACCACTGAAACATGCAAAATATTCCCCATAAATAAAAAATGAGTATATATATTAAAAAATTAAAACTAAAAATTCATATCTGACTTCTAGTTACAATGTACCTAGACTCTTTATATGAGAGTTTGTAACTTAATCTTTCACTTAGTTTTGTAAAATAGGAATTTACTATTAAATTTGGTGAACTTGTTTCCAATTCTGTATTTTTATCAGTCTTTTAAGGAGGATATTTATTCTTCATGAAGTGAGGAACTGTTTGTTTTACTTTCAATTAAATAGTCTTCTATCTTCTAAAAACTGTAGTGTTTGCAGTTATGTGGGTTCAGATTTTACTTTACTACTCTTCCAGGCACATTAGCTTCACCTTACCTTCTCTGGGGTTGGAGTCATCTCATTGATTGTCTTGAGTAAAAGGAAATGGCTCATGCATCTTTCCTGCATTATAACAAATGTCCTTTTGCATTATAATTGAATGGTGATTGTTGTGTTCAATCAATGAGAAAGGTTAAGAGAGCTTCTCTGCCAGCATTTTTAATGGAGAAGTCGATTAAGATTCAGTTTAATCATTCTGGCTGCTTCAGAATTAAAGCAACAAAGACCATCAATGGCACTATAATTACTAGTCTTTCTGTAAGTTTACACTGCTATTTACGCAGCCATAAATTTTGTTATAATGCACAATGGGACCAGGTTAACTTGCCTTGTTTGTAATGCAAAATATTTCCTTTAATTGTTCTGTGGATAAGAAATTGTTGTGATGAAGTATATATAATTCAGCCTAATAAAAAAGAGGAAAAAAAAAAGCAAAACCAGCCCCTCTGTAGAGTCTGATTGAGGTGAATCAGCCTGATAGCTTGTGTTAAATAGTTTAAAGTCATGGCCTTAACCTTGGGACACTGGAGACATATTTTACTTTATTGAACATGGAGAGTAGCATCACTCCCAGGTGAGTAAAAAGGGTCAAATATATTATTCTAATCCCTGTTCCAAACAGAGAAAAGGTCATTATACACTACCTATTGCATGCTGCCAAAGAGTGAAAAATTCACACTGGGGACATGGGTGCAAATCTATTTTAGACATGGCCTTTAAAATGTTACTAAAATGAATGATTAAGTGGTTTTGAACAAGAAAAAAATTCTTGAAATTGATCCCATTTATTAATTAGTTTGAGCTTATAAAGGTCTCACTATAAATAGCCAGAACACTAGAAGTTGCTCATTTTAAATGAGAGTGAGGCTATAAAATAAATCTGTTTTCTTGTAATATTAATACCTCTGAGATGGTTATCCATTTCATTTGCTACTGGTGAATTGCAGATGACAGGATATCTTGGTTTATCCAGAATGTTTATTATGTCCAGCACTTCCAGCAAATTAGACATAGCTAATTTGGTAGGAATTTCATTCAAAAGGCATTGAGGATTTATTTTTCTCGCCACAGAAAGGAGCAAGATTTGACCAAACTTTCAGTAACTTTGGAACACGCTTTCTCCACGCAGGAGCACAATCTCCAGAGATGGGTCAGTGTAAAATAGAAAAACAGTCCTTTAGCTTGTATAGACAGGTAGAAGGGCAAGATGCATTCCCTTCCCCCAAAAAAGATAATTTTTTATTGAAAGTTCAACTTCCCTGAATGAATTAATGACTTTTTTTTTTCATGTTAACTAACAAAGATATTCATAGAGCTGCATGAAGACCAGAAACTAGGGTGGGTTTTCACCAGTGAAGTTGGTGGGATCCATGTGGGGATCCACTGCAGACTCAGTCTCAACTGTGGGCTTCAGCAAAATGAATTGTGGCTCACCTAAAATGAAAAACTTCCTCCCTGTGGTTTGGTAAAACAATCTTGTTTTTTTTTTTCCTACCATCTTTCTTGATTCTTTATTTCTATTAATAGCGTATGTTGTATCTTGTAGTTGTGCATCTTCATGAAAGATGGATTGTATTGTCCCTGTAACTTGTAGCTTGCTCTTATCCTAGAGCTCTTCCTTCCTTTTCAGCGGATCGTAAACTAGTCAGAGGGGATCATCTGACTGACAAGTTACTCAGTGACAATTGAAATAAATTAAACTATTGCATCACACAAAAGTTTTTCAGTGTACAACTCCTGAGCTTGCCATTTGCTGCATAATTTATGCTCCTTGGAAAGCTGGACTCAAAGGTGTAATCAAAGGTATTGACATAAACGAATCTGGAGCGCCTGCTAGCTAAAAAACTACATGTACACGTGATAGCAAGTTATGGTTCTTTAACGTATTTCTGTATCAAGCCAGCTCTTTCAGTAACAGGAAATTATGAAAACCACTAAAGAAGACAATTTAAAAATGTAACTCCTTCAATCTGTCTCCAAAGAGGTAAAGACAAACATGTAAATCAGCTGTTTATGAAACATTCATGTTTGAATTTAAAAGGCATATCAGTATACAGTGAGCATCACTGCTATTAAAGTCAGGAGCTTAATCCTCTAAAGAAAACAAAACACATACAGTGCGTAGGCAGCCTGGCATAGTTCCTTCAGATTTTATACATGTGAGTTAGGGTGCAGAGGCTATACTTAATTTAAAAATAAGATTGGCTAATCTATTTGAGTGCTTACTGCCTTGTAAGCAGAGAAAAGAGTAGCGTGCCAGAATGGAAATCATATGGGCCGGGAATTCCCCTTCTGTTGACCACAGAAGGTATAGGCATAATCCATCAAGAACAGAATGCATGCCATACTTTGTTCATTAGCATTTAAAGAGGCTGTTTGGCACCAGACAACAAATACAATTCTTGCAAGAACTTGGCAGCGGACTGTTTGTCAGTTAATGACAATCCACAGCTTTTTCAAGGAAATACTAAATGTTCCCAGGGCTATTTCTGAATTCTTTTTAGCATGAAGCTCGAAGTGGGGCTAACACATTTGTATAGTGGTGACCAGCTTCCTAGAGAAAACATCAGTTCTGAACCTGAAATTGAAACAGATTTGTTGGCAACACATCAACAAAATGTGGTGGAATTACACTGTATGTGATATCACATATCTTATCTTTACATTTATACATTTCATAAAATAACACCAGTATGTTTAGCATCTCAATGGGCTACAGTGTGAAAAATGATGGATCTTATTTAGGACTTGGATATCACTATAGATAGTGTGATAAGATACGGAGAAATTAAAAAAGTAGGAAAAAGAACCTCAAAGTTTTTGTAGTTTTAAGTTAAATATCAATGGAATTCTGTTAATTGCTCTATTGTTAACAGCTTACTTAATTCCCTTCAACGTGAGTCAAAATCTTCACCTGTGCTTAAAATAAATAAAAAGATATATTTTAGAGATGGGATCTGATTCCAGTCACAGGCAACTAAATTATGCTCTTATAGGTGAGACTTTGGGTGTGAGATAGATAGGTAGGTAGGTAGGTAGGTACATGGGTAGGTGGGTAAGTGAGATAGATAGATAGATAGATAGATAGATAGATAGATAGATAGATAGATAGATAGATAGATAGATAGACAGACAGACAGACAGATAGATAGATAGATAGATAGATAGATAGATAGATAGATAGATAGATAGATAGATAGATAGATAGATAGATAGATGGATATATATCAGACTCAGTAGTCTAAACATAGACATCTAGTATCATCTGAGATTCCATACAAGCCTGGAAGGTGTGACAAAAGACCCATAAGGAATTCACACCTACTAGGATGGCCACGTGGGGTATGTACCTTAGGACATCTTGAATGGCACTAGATGCCTACGTTAAGGCAGTAGGATCCCAACCTTTGTGTCTGAACTCTTGTTTCAATCACTGACATTCACTTGATACCCGGAGTTTAGAGGGCTATTCAGCTATCAAAAGGCAGTGTCAACATCAAGGAGAGTTGACTAGCTCTCTAGCCTTGACAGACTGAATTCCCACTGACCATTAGGAGAGAGCTTAAACATACTACCTCTGACAGAGGTGGTTACAGTCGAAAGTTAAATCTCACCTGTAACCTCCTGTAAAGAAGAAAAAATGAGATTATAGCTTAAATAACAGTTTGATTTTTCAGACCTTTTCTTCTCTAAGCTATACTACTCTACATATTTTCAAATGCTCAGTAGCTATTCCTCTTTTTTCTTTTTTTTTTTTCTCTTTTTGTTGTCATTGTTGTGACAACTCTCAGAAATACAGCTTTTTGTGTCATAGTTAGGAAAAAATTACTAAGCTCAGATAACTCTGGTGCGCGGCTGTGATGCTACAAAGTTAGATATTTTTTTTAAGTGCTGGAGATTGTATTGTGTCCTTCTACTGTAAAGGAAGGGACTGTTTGCTACCTCAGGAGAAAGATTTTGAATTTTAACATTCTACCCCACTAAGCTTCAAGATGTTGCTTCTGTTTGTGTTTTTCTTTTAAATTTCCAGCCAGATTTCTAGGACGTCACATTCTACACTTGGCTTGTGGGCTGAAGACCAATTACTAGTACCAGTGAGCTTCAGGAAGCTTGTAAAACAGTCTTTGCTGGGATGAGGGTACCAGCTGATGTGATTCTACGGCAAGCAACCACACCGTACTCTTCAAGTTGACTGCGAAATACTACCAACTGAAGCAATGTATTAAGCAATAAAGTAAGCAAGAAGACTGACAGAGGAGTTCTTACTATGCTTGAATTGCAAGCTTCACTGCTGAAGTTACATCTAGATTTTAAACTGAAAGTATACTGTTGTCAGTCATGACAATTTCTCTGATGGAAACTTTCCAGGGAGGCTATCAATAAATTATATTTACATACAGTTGAAGATACTTTTACTTTGCAGGAGTCTTGGAAAAATTCTGAGGGTAAATGAAGTCCAACTCCAGCATCAGAAAAATTTCCTGTCACAAGCTTCATTTACTGTGGCAAGGAGTTAATAAGTACACACCTGGATCCTATAACCCATGAACTTCATTGTTAAATAGGGATGATAATACGTTACTGAATCTATTCCAGTCAATGTTTTCTCCATCAACATTTTCTACAACATAAATATGGGTTACTTGTAGTTTGCAAAGTGTGTTTACAGCACAAAATGAACACCTGGTTATTGTAGATACCAGTTTAACCTTGCTAGCTGATCTACATCATGCAGAGAACAGCAGTGAAGTCAAGGTAACATTTTCACATGTTGGAAGTTGGAATACAACTGACCAAGGATCATCATGATATACACGAACATTTAGATTGCTGGCGTACCATAAATTAGTCTCCTATTTTTTGCTGGTGTTAATTGTGCTAGTCAGGCTTAGCAAACACATGCTACCATCACATTTTAATTTGCTATAGAGATATACCCTATAGAGAGCCTCATTGTAACATCTGTAGGACAGGATACTCCAGCTGAGAAGTCAGAATCCCCATCAGCTCACAAGGTAAAACAACTGTGCTACTACTGCATGAAAAACAGTGTCATTACAGCAGCAAAGCAGAAAGGAAATAATGCTGGAGAATATATGAAGTATGGGTCACTCAGCTAGCACTACGAGCTTAAATGTAGGTTATCTGGGCTATGCTTTGTTCCTGGCTCTGCTACACACTTCCTGTGCTATCTTGGTAAACTAGTAGCTTTCCTGTTATCTCACAGAAATAGCAGGTCTTCCCCTCTTCACACAGACATGGACAACGAAGATTTTAAAGACTGTGAAACATATAGAAATTACAATGCTACAGGCTATGGATATTCATGAAAAATAAAGAAAAACCAAGCATCATACACAATGTATCAGTCAGAACAAAAAAAAATATTAGAGATAAACCACACAAATCTATCCAGTCAGAATGAGTGGAATTCAGATAGCTGAACCTTAAATCTCTGACCTATTTCTAGCCTTTCTTTATAGTAAATGGATAGGTCTAGTCACTTTTAGGGCACAATTTATCTAACCAAATACGGTGTCTCCTTTGGAATGAGATGTTCTGCTCTATTGCTCTCCACTGACTATAAAGATCCTACAATCATTAGCTCACTTTGATTAGACATCTACACTCTGAAAAATCCAGTTGTCAGACTGTAAGAGGAGATGGAGCACAGTCCACATGTAAGAACTGCCTTTCTGCAGCATTTTATTACTGCAGTGGTTTCTGTAAGTAAGCTTGGTGAGTAGTGTGAGACCTGGTAAGGCCTCAGCCTTGAGCAGCACTTTAAACTCCAGACTGTGCAGTATTGAATTTGAGGATCAAAAGAGAAGAGCTTGGGAGAGATACAATAACCTTTATATGTTGGCTGCCAGAAAAACCAACACTGATAAGTTATCTTGTTATGGAATAAATAAAGTTCTAGATGTCTGTATGCATCCATTTTGGCCACTGCCCTTCCCAATAGAATAATTATTTTGTGTTAATAAAAGTCTGATCCTGCACATATCAAACTAAAAAAGAATAGAAGCATTATGCAGAATGATTGGCAATCATAGGGTGAGGTAGACTGATCATCCAATTAAATTATAGAATATTAAAAAGGTCAAAGTAATATAGAGCTAGTCTAATTAATCGACAATGAAATAAAATTCTGATTCTCACAGTCTCGAATATAAGCCCAGTCCTGAAAACAAATTACCTACTTTATTTATGAAAGTAGTCCCTTTGACTTCAGGTTACTGGATCCTTGCTTATGGATCACCTTGCAGGATCAGTGCCTAAGACTTTTGTTCTTCTATCCTGTTCAAGTAGTTTGACTACAATAGTTAATTTTTTTCGTTCCTTATCTGCATCTGACAAGGAGGCTCATATAATCCTTTTTGTTTTCATGAACAATAGATAAAGATTCAACCGTTTAAAACTTCATTAATATGTTGTCCTAATGATATCAAAGGTATAGTATAATTCAAACGTCAGTTCTATGTCTGTCTTCTGTGGTTTATGTGGATTTCTATTAATATTTAATTTGGTTCATTACCTTATTTATTGTGTGTTGGTTAAAGAAATTCAAAGATGGAGGTGCTGTGTTAACATAAAAGTCTCCTCACACTGAAGCAGGAACCAAATATGATGCATGCACAATGATGTTGGGACTTTGTTTATAATAAACATTTAAATGACTGATTTTTTTCTCATAAATACTCTAAGTAGGATGATCTATGAGATTTCTAATTTATTCTTGTTTAAAATTTAACCATGCTTTTTTAAAGCATATCAATTTTGTTAATACCATGTAATTAAAACATGTCAGTGCACAGCAAGTTTTAGTCTAAATTAATGACTATGAGAATTATTTTAATTAAATAACCAATTATAGAAAAATCGCAAGCATGAGAGCTGACATTTAAATGAATTTCATTTAAATTGCTTCTTAACATTGTCCCATCTAGGACACTAATGCAAAATGAACTATTGTATCAACATAGATTATCACTATTTTTGTATGCACATAATGTATTCATATTCAATCACTGGAACAGAGCTGAATATTTTGTATTGATCTGAAATGTCTATGAACAAAACACAACAGAATAAGCTGAAGTACAAACAAAAATCCCTTGTAGTTCTGTGACACAGTACAGCTGCATTTCTTTTGTTTGCACACATATATATTCATATTTCAGTTCCTCATTCACTTGTAAATTTCATTTTCCATTTAGTGGGGGGTGAGCTTCAAAAATTGCTGAGCA
This sequence comes from Hemiprocne comata, assembly GCA_020745705.1. Classification (NCBI taxonomy): domain Eukaryota; kingdom Metazoa; phylum Chordata; class Aves; order Apodiformes; family Apodidae; genus Hemiprocne; species Hemiprocne comata. Next base: position 173,912,327 of record CM036586.1, read on the forward strand.
TTCAAGTGACTTTTAAAATTCTGTCTCTCTTGTAAACCCACATGAAAAATCATGATAGGCTATTCAGGTCTCATGTCAGATTTTAAAAAATAATCTTCTGTCAGAAACATTTGCTGGAATACATTTTGCTCACTTTTAACTAGAAAATAAGAATAGCTTACCTAGTTCACTAAATTACTCTTCTACACTGCACAAATCGTTACTGCATTTGTCTAACAATCACATTCAATTTAATCAGATGCATGGTGCAAACTGTGCCAGGAAGCTCCTGAAGCTATTTTCAAAAGTGAGTAACAGTATAATACATTGTAAAATTGTTCTTCTCTACTGTAGCTTTAAAGATGTCACACAAAAAGTAAAAAAAAAAAAAAAAAAAAGGCTCCTACGTTTTTGTTCATTGATTAACCAGTAATGTTATGTATAAATAATGTATCTGACAGTATGGCAGCCCACTTGGGACATTGTACCATTTACTACAAAATAGGATGCAACATGCAACTGAGCAGCAAGAACAAATTAAACATCTTTCCTTGGTAACTTTAGCATTTTTATTAGGTGATAAACATCACAGTGAGAAGAAAAGCAGATGTAAATATTTCAGCAAAATCAAACTTAATCTAAAGCTACCTAGAGACACAAAATAATATTTATACATTCTTTAAAAAATGCTTAAACTGTGCATGAAATGTCTTGTCCTGATCTCTTTACATTTTGTGGGACTTCCATGGAAACCAGTTGATGTAGCCATGGTGTAAAACCAGGATTTTTGTTCCAGAATACTGCAATTAAATTCAGTGCAGTATTATGTATGATCTTATCTTGTTAACTGATAACACAAAGATATCACTGCAATATGCTCTGTGCGATTTTAATATAGGTGTGTGTGCTTTAAAACTATCACCCTTGTAAAGTGCTCATATTCTCAGTAAAAATAAATTATTACATTAGAACATTTCATTGAACACAGCCTAAGAATTTCACAGGGTTTCTGTCTGTAGATTCAAAAATATTTGTGAAAGTATTTTATCTTTAGAATAGTAAATTCTTTTAAAATATATTAAAATTATAATATCATTATAAAAGTTACCTAAATATCAGCTCAAAGAGTCTTGGGTCACTGATGGCATTTTAAATTAAATCAATGAGACCCTTAAGTATAGTTGTAAGGAAAATAGAAACCATGAGGCAAAGAATTATTATTTTATAAAGTAAGGAAAAAAATAGTAAAATAAATGTATTGCATCTGTCAAAGGGTCATTTCACAATTATATATTTATCTCTAAGTTCATATACAATCAGTTTTCATAAGGTGAATATCTTTTCCCACTGATTTGGATTGGGGAAAAAAATAAATTTTACAGAAATAACGATGTTAAACAGCAGTTCTACATAATTATCGCCAACAAAAATATTACAATGGTATTTGTATTCTCACATTAATCAGGAGGTTTTAGGTAGCCAAACCTTAATGAAAATCAGAATGGGGTGTTAGCCCAGCTCCTTTTGCCTGCTGTGGAATTTTCAATCCCTGCATTAAATATTGTTAAATGGAACAAGTGAGTATCATTCAACATGATTCAACACCATACACCCTGAATTTGTAACTATCACCACTAAATCATGTGACCACTAAATCAAAGTATCATTCTGTGTATTGAGCTAAATACCCAATTTAGACTCTGTACTCGTTGTCCTTTTTACATACTGCAGAAGCTGCAGCAGTTTATTTCTCTGCTACACAATAATTAATCTAATATCCCCTCATATTTAATAGTTACAATGGTTAATGTTTATACCTGAGGTAATTCCCATTGCACAGTGAAGAGGATTATCCACTTGATTAAAAATAAATCTTTTCACCCCTGCACTTGATTCTGTACCTCCCCAGGGAAACTGACCATAATTTCTTCCTTGCTGTACCTCATTCTACAAGTGATGAGCCCATTCTGCATGGCCAATACTGCATGTAGCACTGAGCTTTAGACAGTAATTCAACTTTTTTTTCTATCCCAGCTCTATCTGGAAACACATTTTTTGTTGTTCAGGTATTGCTGCTAAATCCAAGAAGCCATCATGCATTTCCCACTGTTGTGGCTAACGACAAGCTGCAGTTGTTATTTTTATCTCAGAACATGGAATAAACTCAGCTGGAATGGTAACTGCAGTAGTAACAAATGGAAAATGGTTGCTGGAAAACTACCATCCAGTCCCAGGTACTAAGAAATCTGGAACCGGGAAAACCAAGAAGCAGGGACTAAAGGGCCCAAAGGGCAAAGTTTATGAGGTTGATTGAGGTATCCAAAGGAGACGGACACCTAACTCAGGATTTGCAACAGCTGGTGTGCTCAGCCAACTAAGTCTCATGCTAAGTGCTTCTGTGAATCCTGACCCAAAAGCCTCACAGGTGCCTAAACGGATTAGGAAGAAGTCATTAATCTGCAAGCAAGCTCTGAAATGTGACTCACCAGGAACGCAGATTTCCAAATATTTCATTGTACCTGGCTACATCTACTTAATTTTCTATTTCATTGGGTTACAAATGCTAGACTATGTTAAATGGACACATTTAAGGTGACTCAAAGGAAAGGCAGCTTCCTTCTCAACTGATAGGTTCCCTGTGAGTCATGTATGTCTGCTTCAGAAACAATTGTATGTTTTGACTTTGATTCATAACTTTTTTTTTGCTTACCAGCACACCCAACAGCTCTGGGGGAGTAAGCTGGATTCTAGTCAGACATGTATGTCATCAGTATAGTTATTCTACCTCCAAGTTTCCCACTGGAATGCCAAATGCTGCCCTTATTTGCACCTTCAGAACCCCACTGGAGACAAGGTGTCTACACAATAATAATAATGGGCCTGAGAAAACCTTACTGTTGGCAGTGACTTTCTGATCCCAGTACAAGGTTTTCACTGCTGGCAGTTAAAAAGAAAAATATTTTTATGCTTAATCTGACTAAAACCAACACAAATTCACAGAGACAGAGCAAGTACAGAACCCTACCATGCAATTTTGCAATGCTTCATTTCAGAACTATAGCTTTCCCCTCACCAACAAAAGCAGCTCTGTAAATCAGCTCAGGATGATCCTTTGGCATATGGTGATTTGTAAATCTTTATGATTTGTAATGGTATTAAGAAAACTTTCTAAAGAGTCTTAAGAAAACTGTGGAATGTGCTACTGTATTTGCACCCATGACATTATCGGTCCACTGAAAGAACAAATCTAAGCATAATAACGTATGAGAAAATATTAATAAAGTTCTATTCCAGTAGATCATTATGGTAACAAATTAGAGCACATTTTCTCTTGAATAAAGATGACCTCAGTATTGTTTCCTAGCTTTGCCAGAAGTCCACACATACTGCAGCAACAGATGTTATGTAAAAGTTCAAGAGAGAGAGAGAGAACAACAACCACACTAATTTCTTCACGGGATTCTTCTGCCTATGAGTTTAGACCACGTTGAACAGAATTTCATATGAATATGCACTTCTGCATAAGTGCCAGAGGGTAAGTAGATGCATAGGTTTATCTTATGGGTATTGAAGAGTGACATGAACAGGTTTATGACTGTATTTGAACTATATTTGTATTTGTGAGGAGAAAAAAATGACATCTCCTGGTTTATATGCGATTCAGTCAGTTACCTACAAGTTCACTCAAAATACACCTAGAGTACTGTAACTGTCTAGTATCCAGAGTACTACAAACACAGATTTTTAGTCAGCCATTCAGGGAGTAATTTGACAATTTCTGGGTCAGCTGGGGAGCAGATTTTAGTAAGATACCCAAAAGTAATACAGAGAACCAAAGTGATAATGGAAATATCACTTATGTAAGTTTTCCCAGGGCATTTAGCAAAGTTTTTGGGGTTTTTTTAATTAATTTGATTACATTCAGGTTTTTGCTATAAGATCTTTCTTTTCTGTCTCTTCCCCCCCCACACCTTTTCTGCTGTATTAAGAATCTTGCAAAAGCCTCCCCACCAAGAGAGGTAAATGCCCATTACAGCTATGTTATTACTGTTCTAGGGAATTAACCAACTTGAACTTTTTCAGTTTACCACGGCTTAACACTTTTGTAGCTCCCTTCAGGTCTTCTCTCAGATTGCTAATGCAACAGTAAAGTGTGACAGCAAAACTGGACACAGTATTCCTCTATGGCTTGTTTCTAATGAAGCTAAAAGTCTGGCTCTTCCTTCTCAGCACCCTCCTGCTGAAACACTTGGGGATCGCATGTGATCTTCCTCTTCCTGAAACACAGCTGCTTATTGTGTACATGAGCCTGGTTTTATGCAGTATGGAGAAAAGTAACTTCATTTGGGCTGCCAGTTACTGTCTTCTGGCCCAGGCACAATAACTACACCAGTTGTTTCAACAAGGCCACAAAAATTATATGAGAACACTCCAGTTTAGCTCTCAGATCAGACATTACGCTGGAAGGCAGCAATTTTATGACAATGATTGTATTAATTGCTATCACTAGTAAGTCTACAGGAAAAGCATATGGCAGAAATTTGGAACTGTCTAAATGTAGAAGAAAACATGCACCTTTTATTACTCCCATCTCAGTCAATGGTAAATTATTATATGTTTATTTATTACTACTTTATTACATCCTCTTACTTTTCTTGCAAGGAATAAGTATCCTGCCAAGAAGAACTTAAAAACTCATACAGCCACCAATCTACTTGTTTATTCACTAAACAGGGGTATTTGATCATGTATTTTGGTCTTAAATTAAGACCTTGATAGAAAATAGAAAAATAAAGAAATTTCAGGAAAACTGCATGTTATAAAAATATTACCATAGCCTAAATCCAGATAACTTGATACCTAACACATAGATACAGAAAAAGCAGCAGTCACTTCCAGGTGAAAATTCCAACTTTATATCAGCTGAATTGCACTCTGGATTATGTCTATCTTTTTCCACTTAGACTACGAGTACCTGAAGTTAGATACACAGAGTCATATAGGATGGAATCAGACTTATGTGCATACACTTCTGAAGTTCTCCCAGGTTATTGCTAAAATCCATTTCTGTGTACAATTCTAATGTTTTTGTTTGACAAAAAAATTGATCATTTAAATAAACATTATTAATAATCCTATAACAATCCTGTATGGTTATTGTAATGAAGTCATGGACAACAATAAAAGAAGTACCCACAGTTTCCATAAGGAGCTATTAGCTTCCTCAGAAATGATTTTTGACTTTCAATATACTTGCTATGGATGCAGAAAAATAAAGCAGGGTTGCAGCTCTTTCCATTGGTAATAAGCTATTCCATAAATAAACATTTGCTCTGTTTCCTCCTTAGGAAAATTACCTTTACTGCTCAGATAGATTTTCCAATATATAGGTCAATCTGTCCTAACCTTTTCTGAAGGAAAATGAGAAATGTTCCTTACAAACAAGATAAGACATACTGTATCTAATGGCACTGTTTGCAAACACCAAATAGCAGCAGACTGAAGAACTGCAATATAAAGCTATCAATTAATTTTGTTGTAACTGTATGCACCTGTGAACAACTGCTTAATTAAAGAGGCAAACAGAAATCTCTCACAATAATGCTTCAAATTACTCGCATTTATGTGACTCAATTAGTTGGAGTGGATAAATACAATTGGAAAGTTGCCATGTGGACTTCTGGATAGAAAGAAAAGATAGAACTGAAAAGATACAAAACCAAATGGGAGAACTCAGGCAGATAAATACAGATAATTCTCAGCAGTTCATAGGCCTATACAAACAGAGAAGATAAAAGGAAAATATTCTGTGTAAATATATATAAATACCTCATTTACTGTCACGGAGTTCTGCTTTCACAGACAGGAACATTAAGGGGATTGTTTGTTTTGGGCAGCATACTTATAGGGCTCAGATTTGCTTTAATTTATCCATCAGATACATTCATCAAATTCCCTCTGCCTTTGGGGAGTGGCAGAGGTGTTTACTGCTCTTGTAGACATGCTAGAGTGCCTTGCCTACCCTCTCAATGTTTCTCCTGAAAAGCGTAAGTCTTTTATAGACTCTGACTTACCTGCCTGCCAAAATGCCTCAGATACCCTGGGTGTTTGGATCAGGAGCACATTTCTGAAACAAATCTCCTGGTCCCATATACTATGCTATGGTTCCCATCACAAGGTGGCTCCAGACATGCGAACCAGGTTTTTGGGCGATGAAACTTAACTGGAAGATGCTTTCCACATGAACACATCAAATGAACATTCATCATCTAGGAGCAGATTAGAGGTAGCACAAAGTAAAAAAAAGTGAGATGTGTATGATGTGGGCAGCAGGTCTTGAGCACTGTGAGACTGATCCTCTTGGTTTTCACTGCCTCCTGATGTAGATATAGCTTAAGACATTTAAAATGGCACCAGACACATTGGGCACTTAAATTCCTTCTTTTGTTTTCATGTGCCTGTTTCAGGATAGGATTTAACACTATATCTGTGCAGGTCAGTTGCTGAAAATGTCTTTCTCATCTTCACATGCATTTCAGTGCTGTTCAGTAGTCTTTGAAGAAAGTCAGTTGCAGACAGCCCTTGTCTGCAATGGGACATTTTATTAGCACTGAATGATCCACACTGGGGGCCAGTTAAACAAATCAGACTTCCTTCTTTTGAGACAGCTCCTCTAGAAATGGCAACAGGGATTAGAAATGGAATAGATCACAGTTTAAATACTTTCAAGTGTAGGGTCCAAAATCTATTTTAGATACTACTTGTTCTGTCTGTCTTCTAAACACAACCTTTTTCTAATTATTAAATATATACACTATTAAAGAAAAAAAAAAAAAAAGGCTCTTTTTCCTGAGGTCACAATCCTAGGTATTCTGTTCGTAACAGAGTGGTCAAGTAAACCTGACTTGGTATTTGGGTCAATGACTTGCACATGCACATTGCAATTGAGCAGGGGAATATTCTTCCAGATGGAGCAGGGAGAAAATGCCCAGGACAGAGTAGGGAACAAGACCTGCAGAAAGCAAAAGAAAGATTATTATTTTCTGTTGAAAAACTAATAATTCAGCCAGTTACCACTTTAGACTTATATTCAACAAAGACATCAGTTGTTTTTGTCTCTCTCCCTCTCTGGAATACTTACTAGCATATTGATTTATAGCAGATAGGTTTTCAATATTCAAATACAAAATTTTCTCTTTTAATAATTTTGAGAAGTTAGCATTTTAATGAATTTCATTAAGATGGAATTATTTATAGGTTTTAAAAGAATACCTATCCATTGAGGGAGAAGGGCTACCAATATATTTTGGAGGATTCATTACACCATTTTCACTACATTGTTATATTAAAAATATTATTTATTTGGTTGTCTTCCCTTTCTTTCCTTCTTGATTTCCTTCACTTTTTGTATTTCTCGTTTTTTGTAAATGTAACCTGAAGATCTCAAGTTTCTTCATCAAAAGTGATTTTTTTTTTAACTTTAATTCTATATTTTACATTTAGAGCAAGGTCATAAGATATGCACAACTAACCCAACTGATATTTCCCTTCCCCAAAAAGCAAATAATACAGATAAAGGCACAGGATACAACTCGATTTGTAAGCCAACCCAATCTGACTATAAAAATCTACCTGTGACCTAGAGGACAAAACTCCTCACATTTTTAATTGAAATCAACTACCCAGCTGACAGGCAAATATGCTTTTGAGGGCTCTTTTGCTGCTGTGGTGAATAACATCTTGAGGTTGTTCCCAGATGGAGGGGAGGGAGGTAGAAGTGAGAGTCAGGGAGTGTGACAGTCGCTCATCTATCTTGGAAACACTGAGGGTCTCAGAAAAATAAATTAAATTAGGCTGTGCTTTCATGAACACTTTAATCTAACTTAAGTATGAAATGCTGCTAGAGGAGATGATCCCTCCATCCTCCCCACCTTAGCTGTCTGTTCACACCTTTTCTCTTGTGCCAGAATGTGAGATCGTGCGCCTACCTTTAAGCTAGATCTGGGAACTGATCCAACACGCAGCCTCCCAAATATTAAAACTTTTCAGTTGGATCATTTCCTTTTGTGTAAATGCTAATGGGGGGTGGGGGAGTGGAATGTACAGGCAGGGGAAGGGTTGAGAGAACTACACTTACATTTGTAGCTCAGGCTTAGATCATCTCAAAGACCTTGGTAAACTGCAGGCTGTCACCTTCTGGTCTTTGAATGCAGCCCTGACTCAACAGGACTGACAATGAGCACTGCGCCGTATGGGCAGCAAAGATGTGGTCCACATGGTTCTGGCATAATATGGAGGAAAGTTGCCACTTCCACCACTTGCTGCAGTTCACATAAGACTAAACAAACTGATGTAAAATGTATTGCTTTTGTGTGTGTGTTTTTTCATTTGGTTGGTTGTTGGTTTGGTTTGGCTTTTTTGTTCTTTTGGGGGCAAAGGACTTGGGCTTCATAGTTATTAAATGAACTGAAAGTTCCTGCTGCCCAAGTTTTTTTTTGCCATTATTGATCTAATCAAACTACATTTGTAAAATACGAAAATCTAAAGATCAATTATTTCTGATTAATACAACATTGTCCAAAATATGATAGAGTATGGTTTCCTAACTACTTTTGAGTGGCAGTTGACTTATTTTTCTTCTCCATGCTAGTTATGTATGTACTACACATCAGTTATGAACCAAGCAGGGCTCCTAGGTCAAAAATCTTGGCAACTTTCAAAGTTCCTTTCCGTCTTCCAGCACAGCATGTGTTACCTTCCATTAGCTCCTCCTGGTCAGTGTAGCTGTGATGATAGAATTTGCATACTATTTGTGCAGCTGGTATCCAAAATGATGAGAGGCATAACCGGGTTGCACAGTATTAACCTGTTAGAGTCCCATAATATGTTGTTGTGGCTGCCAGTGCAGAGTTCATGAAGAATGCTGAACTTGCAGAGCTGTGACCCTGTGTGACATTTCTTGTGCACTCCAGAGCGAATCCTGAGGACCAAAATTATTTTTTACCTCTTTTCTTTTCTTCCAGTATGTCCTCAGCCTAATTCCAGTGACTGAGAAGCTGTAGCAATAGTGATGAGTGTGATAAGTAATGTGTCTTTAAGCTGAAAGCTATGCTCAGTTCAAAAGTCTTGAATTTAATAGCTTCTTCTTGTTGTTGTTGTTCTTTATTTATTTCCTTTTGCTCAGTCTACAGTTCATTTATGAAACCACTAGCAACTTATCATAAGCTGAAGCAGAAAGAAATACACAGACCTAGAATTAAATCCTTTAAACCAAACACGGATAGCTATAATGTAGATGTGAACTACCAGTGAGCTAGTAATCCAAGGTCCCTTTATAGATGCTTCTAGGCAGTAATTCATTTAATCTTAAAACTTAAGCCTACAATAGGTCAGGTGAATAGTAGAACAGAAATGTGTTTCTCTGCATTGACTCTAAAGTATGCTTAGCTAAGTGGGTGACTACAGCACAGATACCTAAAGCTGGATACCAGGAATCCTGTCACTGACTACAGAATTTGTTCCTATCATCTTCATCATGGCAATTTTAATAAAAGAAAAGTGACAAATCTTTAATGATCATGCTTATGTGGGATTTTTCCCGTGGTATCCAAATCTAGCGCAAATGAAACAGAATTTTTAAAAAAACTTTTCACATATTCCCACTATTTTTTAGCTCGACTAAATATTCTCACTCTTCTGCTCATAGTATATTCCAAATGGCATGGCCATGCCAGAGATGCATGTAGAAGAAATAAATGAATGAAAAATGCAAAGCAAACTTTTCAGTTCTTCAAAAAATACCTCTGTTATTTTCCCCTCAAGTGCCAAGTAAAACTGTAGTTTGAATAGATTTGGCAGAAAAATCTTACTTAAAAGAGTTCAACTGCAATGCCAATTTCTTTTCAAGAATATATTGATTCCTTCTTCCTAAAAATTACTTCAATCTAAGTTTTGAAATTGAAAATCAGTTTTGAATGTCAAAATATTGTTTGTTCAATGTTCTGTTTTCAGAATGCTTTTGTGCTACAAAGGCATTTCACCATTATTCTCCCTGATTTCTTTATCTCAATAAAAAGGAGAAAAAAAAAACAACTTTGATGCATTGTCATGCTGTGACGGGATATGTTTTTTGAAGTCTTTGCCTTGGCTTATTGGTCTTTATTATTTAAATGCCTGGTTTAAATTTATATGATGAATTGAAGTCTGGGGGGCTGTACCCATATTAAATGTAATCCAGCCAGCACTTTGGAGTTTGCTGCTACCCGTATTACTTTTGATTTGTGTGGCAAATCTCCAGGTTTGAAGTTTCATTGCAAGTGCCTGAAATCGGAGTAGGATGAGCGTTGTTATTTTCATTGTTTGGAAAACAAAAATGTACCTCTGATAATTTTTGTCTTTGATTACTTCTTCTTCAAAGGATTTAAAACAGAATGAAAGCCTTTGAAAATTTTAGAGATGAAGAGACATGAGAGTTATTCTGTATGCACCAGATAAACAGATGTCTTAGCTTTCAAACTAAACCCAGAAAATATAATCACAAGCTTCATCAGAAACAGATAACAATCTAGGTGCACAGTACTTTACATTTTACTAATATGCAATGGGAGAAATAATAATACTACTTCCTTCACTTGTCTAAATATTTGTTTCAGACTAACAGCTCAAAAAACATGTTGGTAATAGCAAACAAAATACGATAAATTCCTTTGAGGGGAAATATTCTCAGCATAATGTCATTATAAGCACAAGTAAACACACTTTGAAATGTATTTGCAAATAAGTAAGACACTCATAATGCTGAAGGTATTAAACTGTGAATTCCCAAATTAATAGGTATCAGATGTCATGAGTGCTTTTTATCCTGTATTAGAGTCACTCTGAAAAGTCCCAATAAACTTAAGTTGAAGTTGTAATCATCTAAAGGATGATTACATGACAGGGCTCATTCTTAATATGTGGAAAAATGCCTGCCTGGAAATATGTTAAATGGTTTAGAAACAGCTGATGGTGTGCACTTCTAAGGCAGCCTCTGCAAAACAACTTCCAGGAAACCCTAAAATAAGGACAGTTTTTAATCACCCATGGAAGAATCATATAAGAAAGAAATGCAGTGTTTCTTATGCTCCTCTTGGTTCCTGATACTCAGGACATTAAACTAGTACATGCACCTGAGCTGTAGACAACAGGCCTACTAGGGAAAGCCACAGGAGATCTGGCTGAATTGAGCAGAAAAAAAGCCTGAAGGAATTCAGATTCAGCTTATGGGTTCCTTAGGCTGCATCAAAAGGAACAAAGTGATTTTTGTAGTTCCAAAACAAGTTCAAATGAGTTACCTCCATTTAGGAAATGACATGCTCCCACATCAGAAAGTCAGTTTTCTCTTTACAGTGGAAGCAAGATAAAGTATGGACAACACACGGTGCTCTAGTTTACCAGAAGAAAACTGAGTTCAAAAGAGAAAGTACAGAAATAGAAGTCACACTCATTTCCACTGCAGAAAATCATAATTAAAATAGTGTTCACAGAAGACAGAAAAAAATAGCACCAAGAAAAAAGAAAAAAAAGCTTCTTCAAAAACACATGAAAGAAGAGAGAAGATAAAACTTCAATTCTAAGAGGAGAGAAGTGGAAAGTCATTATTAAAATTAGGATAAAAGGAAAGATCAAGCCTTAAGTAAAAGGAAGAATAAACAGGGAAATTTAGAGATAAACCAAGGTACAATTAAATATTTTAATGGTATGTACATCAGTTGCCTCTCTAGGCTTTGAAATCCATATATTGTTGTTAAGATGTAAAGTTAGGCTGAACCGGACTCTAGTATTAATGTAAGATTTAAAATTGAAAGTAACTGTATTTTGAAAGACATTCTATAGAAAGACCTATCAGAGAGTCACCAATGCATGAATATTTCAAGACTTTATAACCAGAAGTAACACTATGAGCCATACAATTTTTAGGCTTTCTGTGGTAGCTAATTGTGATTCTTGTTTTTCTGCCTCCACTGCTGTACAAACAGCAAGCTGGATCTGGAACACAGATTGCAAGAGATGAAGAAATAATGAGATTGGGGAGAATTAAAACCATTTTGGACCAAACTTGTTTGATTTGGATTACATTTTTAGTTAAAGACAAGGTGATACATCCAAACCCTGGTTGTCTAATGACTGCTTTGCTGTGCAGTTGCACTCACATTTAGACCTCAAAGGACAGCTTTATCTTCATGGGGGCATCTGTAGCTAAGCCTACATTGCTACTTCTAGGGACTGATCCCTGACAACCAGCCCAAATGGCATGGACTGATACACCACCACATAATTTTGGGCCTACTTCTCAAATCCTTCTCTATGGTTTGGCCATACTACATTTCTATTTTTGTGTGTTTCTTTTCAGCTTGAAGGATCTGAATTGATGTGAGGACTTGTGTTGCCATTTACAAGATTAATGGTTTTACAACATAAAGCTGAGGTGAACTGTTGTGTGCCAGAGGATAGCGAGAGTGCTTAAGAAAGAGAAGCCTCTTGGGACAATGTTTGAGGACTGCTGAGGGAGAAGGGATAAATAACACATTGTGGACATTCAGTAAAGATCCACGGAGTGAATTATTCTCAGATGGATGCCCAGTCTTTGTCTTTGATAGAGCTAGTTGTAGTGCAAAATGGTAAGGTAGGTAACAGTTAATTAGTGTGAATGATTGAGCATCCAGCTCATTGCTTACTTGTTTTGCTTTTCAGTAAATATATATACTTTTAGGCCTGATTCTGAATTTGATTTACACTTATGTAAATTAAGCAATATTTTAATTGTATTCATCTTGATGGAGCGAAAGAGCTGCTTTGAGTCAGAGCTCCTTTAGATACTATATTTTGTCTGCTATCATGTCTCAGAGTTATTTAAGAATTATTTGAGTCATAAAAGATATAAATCATATATTTAATTATTAAAATTATAGGTGATGTATATATGACATTGAACAGTAAATCTCAGTTTTTGTTACCCTCCATGCTCTGTCTTCTGTTCATCCTCCGTTTTTTGTTGGTATTGCTGTGCTCTAATTTTCTTCTGCCTCTCTGTAGATCCCACTGTCCAGCTCCTTCTGACACCAGCTTTGTCTACTGTCAACTGAATATAAAACTGAATTCTTAAGGGAGATCTTTTTCAGTTCTGGAAGCTCTCAAACAGCTAAGCCTCATTTCAAGACTGGTTTGTTTTGTTTGTTTTGTCTTGTTTTGTCTCTAGCCTGTATATGGAGGGAGGAATGATAGCAAATAACTCTGCATATAAATTCCTATTTATCGAAAATGAAACTATTATAGCAACATAAAAATCAATGTTTGTCCAATTATTTTCTGCAGGCACTACAGTACATTGCAACACAGTTTCTCATTAGATTAAATCAAAACTGTTCTCAAATACCATTTTACCAGCTGTTACTGAATAAAGGGTGAAACAGTTTGTAGTATCAGATATGTAGCTTTCTGCCACATATCTTTGCCAACTTTACAACAGCTGTGTATAATGCTCAAAAGAAACAAACCCCCTTAATGGTTATTCTTAATTTTTATTGAAATTCACCTCTTTTTCCCCTGAAGTAGCATCCTATATTTGTACTATAAAATGAACCTATAGCAAATAAAAATGCATCAAAATTTATAAACGAATTCTTATATTTTCTTTCTTTTAATTATTAACCAAATGGGATTAAAATATTCTTGCAAGCAATTTTCTGAAGTAATTACTTAGCAGGACAGCTTCATTTATTTTTATTTTTTTTTACTTTTTTTTTTTATTTTATTTTTCTCCCCAAACAGAGATACAATATAGTCTGCGCAGAGATTGCCAGTTCATACAGGGTGTTAAGTCTCTGTCAGAGACATGTCCAGATGTCTGTGAGGCCTGGGGCCTCTTGAGTTTCTGGATGCTGTGACTCCCAAAACTAATGTCATCCTACTCAGTGTAGTTTATACTTGATCCCTGATTTCACAGAAGCCCTTCTGTGAGCTGCAAACAGTGGAAACAGCCCAAGCTGCTGCAAAAAGTTGTGGCTGTTGTCTGCTTCAGACTAGCAGGCAATATGATTGCATGGCCATGGGAGGGGCATATCAATAGTACAAGAAGATCTCAGCCATGGGAAAAGCTGCAGATTGTCTTCTGTGTGCTAATCCTGGATCTAAACACTGATTCCTCCTCTTGTTTTGTCTAATCATTTTGCCTTTCTGTTTTACTTTCCTGTTTGGAAAGTAAGGGTAATAATAATAACATTTAGCTTTTTCAGGAGATCAGTTTTTTTCACTACTGAATGTAAAGCAATAGAATGTTATTATTAGAAAATGTAAGGGTGAGGAGAGTAGATTTGGAAGAACTAAGATTAAAAAAAGTCAAAAGTTTGGGAAAGAGAAGATCTAGACCACCAAAGGAGGGGCTGGGGTAAGAATCTCAAAGAAAACAAGAGGGTGAAGAAGGCATAAGAAAAGCAGAGCTCAGAGCAACAGGGGAGGTACATTTGCCAAAGGGAGAATGTCAGAAAAAACATTCTTGTTGTTAAAGAAATGAGAAAAGATAAAATCATCAAGAAAAATTAAAGAAGTCGAAGAAAGTGATACTGAGGAGAATGGTTTGACACAATCAAATTAATTCAGAAGGAGGACAGTAGTGCACAGATTCTTCCATGTTTGATGGCACCAACACAGGGACCACCACCTGCTGTAGTTCTGGGTGAAATCTTGTCCCTGATGAAGTAAAAGGTAAAATTCTAATTACCTCCAGCAGACCTACGATTTTGTCCCCTGAAACTGGAACTTCTCATAGGAAAACCAGGTGATTAAGTAAACTAAATTAATTTATGCACTCAATAAGGAAAGGTAAGTATTTGAATATGTATTTAAAATACTCAACTTGGCAACAACGTAAGGAATATAGCAAAATAAAAATCTCAAAATCAGTCTTGATAGGAAAGTATTAGTATTTTTTAATTAAAATAATTTACATAATACCATATTTTAGGTAGATTTCTATAAAAATAAATAAGACAGGTTCCCTTCCCTGGGGAGATGTCATTCTTAATAAGACATGACAAACAAATGCAAAGCAAATTAAAACAAGTAGAAGGAAAGAAAACAAAAAGAGCAAGACATTTAAAAATGGAAAATTATATGTGGCAGAAAAAATAGAAAACAAATTGAAGATATAATTTAAGAAGCATATTAAGTTACAAACAACATCACTTGCTTGTGAAGAGTTTTTCAGAAACCTCCTACATTTCACACTAATTACAAGTGCACTTGTGTCACTTGAACTACATCATCATTAAGATATTTAATTTTTTACTAACTCATTTAAGTTTACAAAATATTTCAATATCTCCTCCTTTATTTCCCTCCTGGCCAAGTTTGTTTTCTTAAAAAGTTCTTTGAAAGCTTAAAAGAAGAATCAGTCCTCATCTAAATAGAATATAAAATATTCCATCCTGAGCAGTGATTTTCTGTGTAGGTACTGAATATTTGTGTGTGATTTTAAATTCCAATTTTTTTTTCTATTGAGCATGTAATTATTTGAAAGAAGAGGTCAATATATAGATTAAAAAAACATAAACATACACCTTTGTCAGAACAATATCAAGATAAGTCTTCTGTCAGCTGTCACCAAGTTCACTGGTTAATGTAAGTGATGTTTATTAATGTTATTTAATGATCAACACTTTTTAAAATCCCCAAGTAGTTATTCTCTACATTTTAATCTCTTAATAATATAAAATGTGCATTTTACAGGATTGATCATGACAGATTTGGAAAGGTAAGGCTCAGAGTAAGGTTTTCCTTGGCTGAACTTTTTCTGGAGGACCTTGAGGCACACTGTATTGTGTCGGGACATCTCAGGAGAGGTTTTGCCTGAGTTGTTTCAAAGTTCTTCATTACTCATAATTATCTGCAAAAACACAGTCTTGAAAATGGCAGCTACATAGTCACAGGCATCTCTTTAACTGCTAGGATGGTTACTTGTATATATCTCTTCCTGGCAAGGAAAAAAATTGGGCATCAGAGGGAGGGGACTGAAAAAGCAAGCTAAACAGCTTAAACATTACATATATGGTGAAAAAGGAAAGTAGAATGCTGACAGGTCTTTGGATTCTAGCAGAATTTCTACAAATTTAAAGCTTTGTAATGTTTTTTTAATCCAGGAGAGATAGTAGTCTGAAAGTTCAGAAGGAAGATAGATTTTAATTTAATGAATGGCTGAACCAATGGAGGGATAAAACCATTACATACTGGTGCAGCATTTTAATAAAAAAAACCCTTCTATTAATTTAACCTGCAGACTAACTGTTTCATGATTGATAATAGGTTTTTGTAAAAGTGAACCCACATGCTTCCAATATCATACCAAATTAAAGTTTTATTCATGTAATGTAAAAAGAAGTAGTCTTTGAAAAATTAACTCCAGTATCTTCAAGCACTGGCTTAATATTCAGCTTACACATAGCGTTCTTAAAAAGTCAGTGCACATTAAAATAATTTCACTGCACATCCATGCTTCAAGTAATTTAATTTTTTTTAATACCATTCTTGATGCTTCAAGATCCTTTCCTTGCACTAAATTGTCTGGAACTTTAAACCTCACCTTGTCTGCTTCTGGATTCTAGGTGATTGTATTAGCATTTCAGTGGATGGCACTCAGGAACTGAATCATATAGGGAAATTGTTTTACAGCTGCAGTTTAAACATGACCATTACACTCACTGAAATTACATCTTTGTAGTAGATGAGGTATAATAAAGAGTACTAACAACAGTGAAGAGATTTTGAAGATATAAGGAGTATACAGCGTGAAGAAACATTTTGAAAAAAAAAAAAAGTTCAAACAAATTCCATTTCAGATATTGTGGGGACAATATCTATTTGAAGCATGTCTTGAACTCAGTAGGGAAAAGGAACTCCAATTCCTGTGGCTTCCCCACTGACTCTAATAACAAATACCCAAAAATAGAAGAGTGATTTCATAGGTCCTCTGTCTCAGAAAAGCTTTTTATCTTCACATTTATCTTCTCAAAAGTCTTAAAACTGCTGGATGCATATGGTCAAAAGTAATGTTACACTTACCCTGCAGTCAATGTACCCTTTCCGATACTTTTTCAAATCCAGTCTCCTTTATCCTCTCATGTCTGTCTGTCAATCTGATCCCTATGCTTGGAATACCCTTCTTATTCCTTTATGGTTAAAGTTGTCAGTACCAAAGCAGGAGTGCCATGAAAATAAAAGATGACAAAGTTAGGATTGCAGTTCAATAGTTAAACAAATGTATTTCTCTGCATCTTCTGCAGGTAAAGTGGTCCTGGGCAGAAAGTCTGTGGTCCTTAGTACATTTGCCACTATGTTCTTAACAGTGCAGTACTTGACTGCATGGTTTGACCAAGGAAGGCTTGCAATGTATTGATTTAATGTTTTTAACAGTGGGTTAAAAGCATAACACATAAGTTGCAAAAGAAAAGCTGTTCATAGTATTATCCTTAATACTTCGTAGTGTTATGCTTGTGTACATTTCAGCCCTTACTTAAGCATAATTGATGCCGTCTAACTCTGCAGCAGTAACATTTTTCTTGGTTATTCAGCCATCCAAAAACCTGCTCTATCACAGCAGAAGTACCTGATTCTAAGATAAATCTTTCTTTTTCTGTTCATTTTAATGCTGTCTTGAAAAACAACTTTTTCGTTTGTTTTCTAATTAGACACTCCCAAAGATCAAGAATTAGAGAACTTGCTTCATCTTTAAACAGCTGGGTTCCCAGCTGGGTTTGTGTAATGACTTCACTAATTTCCTTTCTTTTAATGTGTTTGTTTTCTATTGGTGAGATGCATTGTTTGGAGTTAGAGTTCCTTTGCAAACAGTACTGCTTCCGCTGTTTTAGTTATCCTGCAGTCGATTCTATAGCTCTGATTTATGAGCTAACCTATTTTATCCAAGTCTGCTTTATGATGATCTGTAATGGTTTTTAGGCTTTCTAGTTTTTCAGCTGCTGTTTAGTTTTCAGGGATTTAAAAACATTCTTCCAAGATACCATTAAAAGATAGCAGAATGCTTTCATATATAATAAAATATCTTCAGGCTAATTTGCTGGGAACTTTAACACCCTCATTAGTAGCTTTCTGTGTGTGGCTTAACAATTTTACACATTTGTTCTTCACAAGTCCTAACTTCCGATTAAGGGGATTTTGTGGGAGTTTAGGGTTGAGAAAAAATGATGGTTTAAACTTTTGAGGAAAGTAGCACTATAAAACTGTAAGATTTTCAGATTGTCATTAAAATTTCTCTTTTCATGAAACTGTATTTTCTGCTGTGAGTGACACACTGCATTCCATGACAGAACTGGATATATGATATGTTTTGGTATTTATTAATCATAAGCTATGCTTTACATTTACAATTATAGCCTTTTATGAGTGTGTCTGAATTTTTTTGCTTTGCAGCAGTCTATCAAAGCAGGAAAATCTTCTGGAAAGAAGTTTCCATTTTCTGTCTTGCAGTGCAGGGGTCTACAGATGCTTTGCTAATCAAATAATGAAACTCTGCTTGCATTTTTTGTAGTTTTAGTCTTTATTAATAGCTTTAATTTGCCTCTTATTTTCCCTCTCACACCATGCAAAAGAATTCACACATTTCCCTGTATTTTCCTTTTCAGGAATCTGTATTTTTTGATCTCAAGAGGAGATCTTTTACCTTGAAGTCAGAGAATACAATCAGTGGAAAAGAAGGAATTTCTTGGGGGCTGCTGACATTTTTAAAGCCGTAGCCAAAAGAGCAGGTCTGAAGTGCTTTCAGAAAGAAGTACCATGCAACAAAAATACCCTGAGGCAGAGTTATACTCCTTTTGCTGAGGGGAGTCCCTCCTCTCTGCACAGACCATGCTGACACCTACTCACCTCTCAACATTATAGCCAGGGCCAGCCAGCAGAAGTTTTACTTGAATACTGTCAAGGTGGGAACTGTTTACTCTGAGCTTTGGAGGCAGGTTCAGGCACTTTTCTTTTTTGTTCCTATCAGCTTGTTACTGCCAGTTCCAAACTTAAACCGCCCTTCAGCTGCCCTTGCTGCTTTTCTTGCTTGTTCCCCCATATGCCAACACTCCACTTTCAGTTTTGTTCTGATGAAGGTAGATTTTACCTGAAGAAGTTGTTTTGACTGGACACAAAGCAAAGCTGGGAACAGTCCCCAGACGAATAAAAATCCCTGTCTTCCTTTTGTGGAACAGGCACAAAGGCCAGATTTTGAATTGCCTTAATTTAAATTCTGTGGACCTTGAGCCTGCTGAATCTCATGTGTCACTCTGGAAACCTGACTGATTTCTCATAGCTACTATTTATATAACAACAGTATTGTAAAGTTTTTAGAGATCCCTCATGGCAATGCACTCTGCCACTGTATAAAATAAATTTATCTGGAGATTATCAAGAACTCAAGAGAGAAATTATAGAGCTCCTTAATGTACTGTGCTGCCAACTCTATTAAGTATAGAAACATATTTTCTTCCCCGCAACATGAATTGTGTTTCTAAATACTTGGAGTGGTGTATAATCATAGTCGCTACTGTAAAAGACAGAACTCTCCTGTGAGATACTAATGTTCTGTTTATAATTTATTGTTGTCTAAAATGCACGACAGTAATTATGTTTATTCTCAGAAACTGAGTGCTCTCATTTCAGGGTGGGGCTCTTTTGTTTTGTTTCTTTGCGAGCAAAAAACGCAGCCCGTAAAGTAATAATGCGATGTAAGGCCAGAAGGTTCAAACACTTCTTCACATGGTCACATTCAGTTTTTAGGCACCCACTTTATAGACTTGCCAGGCTGTGAACTGCCACAACTCCTTCTGACTCTGCACAGAGGCAGCGTCGATCTGGCTGCATTTATTAGCTCAGGCACAAATGTAAGTAGTTACACTACCACCAAAACCAGTTTAGATCCAAAAAGAGCAAAGTAGTTTTCCATTGGCAGAAAGACGAAACAAACTGTGGTGACAAAAAGCATGTCTTGCACTGGCCAGGATGGATGCTTGAGCACTGTGTTCCAAAAATTAGATGTAAAAAGGATAGCAGTGCACTGCTTCAAGTTCAGTGGTGTTGATGAGAGGCTATTTGATATGTCTACACTGCTAAAATAAAAAGGAGGCTGGAGAGAGTGCTGAAGCACTGGTCCCAATTCATTCACTCTGTTTAAGTGCTAGCATGTTTCCTGGATTTGTTTCAGAGGGTTTCAGATTGGCTTTTTTAAAAAAAAACACCTGGGGTCTAGGGGTGTCAGCCTTCAGCAGTGTGAGCATAGCTGATCACTTCAACCTGGCCTTTCAGTCATTCCCAGGTTGACTTTTATTTAGCAGCAGATACTGCTTTATTACTTCCCTTAACTCAAGTTCAGCACTGCCGTGACAACCTGAGCTGGCTCCTGTAACAGGGATTCAAGCCTCATCTTCCAGAACAGTGTCCCTTTATCACTCCCGTTAAAGTGTCTTAGTGTCTAAAATAGCACACTGTGATAATATGAGAGAGCCAGTAAGACCAAATAGCCTAGCAGTTGGGACTTTGTCCTTAGGGAAAGGAGATGTGGATCTGAGATGATACTTTGAAAAACAGAAGATATTTTATTATATATTACATCTTGAGTTTGTAAATTAAATGACCTCTGAAAAAGGAAGGAATGCCTTAGGAGACTTAACAAGACAGTACCTAATTTCAAAGTGTTCTTCAGCTTTAAAAACAATCTGTGCGATACTGGGATCAGATCTGCCATGTTTCACACTTACATACAGTTGCTGTTTATGGAATACATTTGTATTGTTTTTTCTCTCCCTGATTCCATTGCTATTTTTGCTGTCCAACAATCAAATCTATTTGTATAATTCCTAGGCATTACAGTGTATTGTTTCAGATGCATGTCTCCATAGTTACTGCTTACAATATCTTCCTCTGCATAGACTCTTGTGTCAATAAGCTTCTGCATTTGAAAGTAACAAGTCTTTCTTTTTCAGCAAAAGAGATTTTTCTCCTCACCAGTTTGCTGATTAGGTAAACCTTTGGCAGACATTCCTCTCATGTATTTTTGGCCATCTAAAAATTAAGCAACTATCATGGCATATCTCTTCAGCTGTCTAAATGTAGTCACATAGTCTAAGCTGGTTACCTAGGCTCCCTCTATAAACAATGGAGAAAGATAGTTGCAAAAAATGATTCATTCAAATTATTGTAGATGGTTACCTTAAGATGCCTGAAATAAGATCCAAGAAGAGATGAACGCCTCCACCTCCTCTCACAAGTGGCATCTAATTTTTTTTGATCAAGAAACCTAAGCTGTGAAAAGTCTAATTGCTTAGGCCCTAAGATACTGTTGTTTGAATATAATCCTCATGGACAGCTTAAGTCCAACAGACCTCAGAGCTGGAGCAGTATTCAAAATTTCCTGATCCTCTGTATGATGTTCTGAAGATGACTCTCTCTCATTCTTATTATCTAGGTGAAAACAAAATCAAAGTTAGAAGAAGACAAAAGAGATCAATCTTTCTTTTGATTTTTATTTCTCTTTTTTTCTGTCTTGTAGGTTAAGGGCTCTCTCAAATACCATTCTCAGCTGATATCAATTTCTGTAATACATCAAGAATACTATAATAGTTCTGGGAAGTAGAAATACCATCAGAACTGCTGCTACGTCCTTCATATTCTTTCTTTGATTAGCCCCATGACATGTCCTATATCTGGCATATTGTATAGTTTGCATAAATTACAGCTGTCATCATGGTTCTGTGACTTCTTGAGAAGAAACTGATCTAATATTTTTTTTTGCTCTTTCTGGATGCCCTGTTCATTTTGTTGCTGCTCCTCTTAGAAACTCCATTAGAATCTCCATTAGCTTAAATTACACTGTCTCAGAGACTTGTGAGCCTAATAAACTGAAAAAAAGTTTAAAGAAAGAAAAAAATTGCCTATCACGTTGGCTTTTCTCCACTTCCCCTAGGCCAAGTGACGTATTCTCTTAAATATTTTGAAATTCAGAACATGAAGTACTCCTTTTATTTCACAAAGCATGTGACTATTCTGAGATAACCACACCTCAGAAGCCATCTTACGAGACTACTGAAAAAGCTATTGTGATGAAAAACCAGCAGAAATAAAGTAGGAGAGCAGGGAATAGCATATAAACTTACCTCTGTGAACCATACAAAACAATCTTTCCTTTTAATATATTCAGTACCTAATAACAGCCCTTCCTCAAGGGCCTGTTTGCACTGTAATGAAAACATTTTATCATGTGGTTCCACCATGAAAACCTACTTGCAGGTCTGCAACATCCAGCACCACCAACATCTAACTGGTCTCCACCTGTAATGCATAGTTGAAGTCCTCAGTGACTAGGTAACACATTTCACGGAGTCCTGGAACTACGGAATTGCCAGAGTTGGAAGGGACCTCTAGAGATCCTCCAGTCCAACTCCCCCACTAATAGCAGGATCACCTAAAGCACATTACTCAGGACTGCATCCAGGCAGGTCTTGAACATATCCAGAGAAGGAGACTCCACAACCTCCCTGGGCAGCCTGTTCCAGTGCTCTGTCACCCTCACCGTAAAGAAGTTTTTCTTCATATTTAAATGGAACTTCCTCTGTTCCAGCTTGTGCTCATTGCCCCTCATCCTGTCACTGGGAACTACTGAAAAGAGTCTGGCTCCATCCTCCTTGCACCCACCCTTGAGATACTTGCAGGCATTGATAAGGTCCCCCCTCAGCCTTCTCTTCTCCAGGCTTAAGAGTCCCAGCTCTCTCAGCATTTCCTCATAAGGGAGATGCTCCAACCCCCCAATCATCTTCGTTGCCCTCTGCTGGAGGGTAGCACATGGAACACCCATCTACAAAAAGGGCCAGAAGGAGGATCTGAGGAACTGTAGTGCTGTCATTTTGACCTCAGTTCCAGGGAAAGTAGTGGAACAAATCGTCTTGAGTGCCATTATGCTACACGTACGGAAGAACCACATGACCAGGCCCAGTCAACATGGGTTTCTGAAAGGTATGCCCTACCTGACTAAGCTGATCTCATTCTATGACAAGGTGACCAGCTAAATGGATGAGGGAAAGTCTGTGGATGTTGTTTACCTGGACCTTAGTAAAGCCTTCAATACCATTTCCCACAGAATTCTTCTGGAGAAACTGGTTGCTCATGGTTTGGATGGGTGTACTCTTGTACTGTGCAAAAAACTGACTGGATGGCCAAGCCCAAAGGGTTTTTAGTGAATGGAGTTAAATCCAGTTGGCAACCGGTCACAAGTGGTGCTCTCCCAGGCTCAGTATTGGAGCAAATTCTGTTTAATATCTTTATCAATGAACTGGATGAGGGGATCAAGTGTCTCCTCACTAAGCTTGCAGATTACACCAATTTGGGTGGGAGTGTTGATCTGCCTGAGGGTAAAAGGGTTCTACAGTGGGACATGGACAGGCTGGATTGATGGGCCAAGGTCAATGATTTTTAGCACAACCAAGTGCTTGGTCCTGCACTTGGGTTACAATGATCCCATGCAATGCTACAGGTTTGGGGCAGAGTGGCTGGAAATCTGTCCAGAGGAAAAGGACCTGGGGTTGTTGATTGACAGCCGGCTGAATATGAGACAGCAGTGTGCCTAGGTGGCCAAGAAGGCCAACAGCATCTTGGCCTGTATCAGAAATAATGTGGCCAGCAGGACTAGGGAAATTATTGTCCCCCTGTACACAGCACTGGTGAGGCCTCAACTGGACTAATGTGTTCAGTTTTGCACCCCTCACTACAAGAAGGACATGGAGGTGTTGGAGCACGTTCAGAGAAGGGCAATGAAGCTGCCGAAGGGTCTAGGGAACTGGTCTTAAGAGAAGCATCTGAGGGAACTGGGGTTGTTTAGCCTGGAGAAAAGGAAGCTGAGGGCAGACCTTATCACTCTCTACAACTACCTAAAAGGAGGTTGTAGCAAGGTGGGCATTGGTCTCTTCTCCCTGTTAATAAGTAATGATGATGACAGTAAATTGGCTCAAGTTGCACCGGGGGAGGTTTAGATTGGATATTAGGAAAAATTTCTTCATCAAGAGTGTTGTCCAGTTCTGGAACAGGCTGCCCAGGGAAGTGGTGGAGTCAACATCCCTGAAGGTATTGAAAGGCCCAGTAAACCCTTAACTCATCATTGTGTAGTAATGCACCTCCAGGAGGAGATTTTATGTCATGATGCCCTTGCGTTGATGCAGTATAGTAAATTAGGCCTTAAGTCTTCCGTATGTTCTTCCTTAGCATCATATGTGGGGGGAGAAGGAAAAGTGGCCCGTTCCCCACAGGAAGTGAACAGATTAGGTCTCAATTTTCCTGGTCAGGTGCTGTCACCTCTTTTCCCTCTCTTCTGTTCTTTTCAAATGAACATAGTGCTAAAACTAAGTCCATGTAATATGTATTCCACCAATAATTTTTAATGGTATCTATTATTTAGCTTTATGAAAAAGTAAAAAAGAATATCTAGACCCAGTTCACTTAAAGGTGTTCTACTGTCACAGTATTTGTCTTTTTCATTGATTTTTCTTCAAGCTAGAGTTCCACTAGCACAGGCTAATCTAGAAAATGTGGCTTCCCAACCCAAATCCCATGAAATTTTTCCTCACCAGGGTATCTGGTTCATTAAACAATGAGTCTAAAGCTGCACAGTGTGGTTTTTTTTTCAAGTGAGACAGGACTAGTACCCTTTCACCAGGTTCCCAGACCTAATCTTGATATACTGAGCTCTTTTTCCACAGGACCTCATTGTTAACAATGCAAAACCACAAGTTCATTTTAAAGGAGTCTGTCTTAAAGTAAGGAACTTTTTTTTTTTTTTTTTTTTCTAGTTTCCCAACTAGAATTTGACTGGAAACAATTGCAGAATACAGCCACGTAGTATCTTTGAACACATGCTTTATGTTAGAGCATATAGGCTGCAACATTTTTCACTGTTCTATGTTAAATCATGCATTCAGTTGTTTCCATTTATACTGCATCAAAGCAGTTGAAATCCAATTGAAAAGTTTCTTTAGACAACCATTGTGCAGGAACATGATGTCAATATTAATAAAGGCTGAATTTCCCCTTGGCTCACTTCTTACAGATAAGCTTTTCAATAATACACTGCTTGCACCAAAGGTCTGATGGGACTGGGAATAGTAAAAAACACTAATAAAAGAATGTTGAATGTTTTTATATTAAATTTCCCCACAGGCAAACTGAAAAGCCTACTTAGAGTACGCCAATCAACATGGCACTTATTAAATGTAACAAGAGTCCTGTTACAACAGATCTTTAAAGCCCCTAAATACGAATTAGAAAATAAAGACAAAAGACAATTACAGATGTATTTCTAGACTGAAGCCCTGGACACCTCACCTGATACTTACTAACATGACACTATGTTTGATCTTCAAAAAGACTCCATTTTTATCAGCCCACAGCTATATTTTTATTACTGCTATTTACTGTAGTTAAGAATTTTATCATTTCCATTTTCAGTCTTTTAAAGTGCAGTTTTATGTTTGAGAAAACTACTGCAATTATTTAGAAACAAGCAAAGTCAGTAAATATGGAACAATACCCACACAACTTTGGGTTGAGTAATATAGGAAAATGGAAGTGTCTGAGTAGAAGTAGTGACCACAGATAGGCCAATTAGAACAAATGCTTATGTCTTCTAATGAGAACACAGACAACTGAGTGTCTGAAAAGCATTTCTTTGTGAGGATTACATCTGTTTCACCAAGATGCATCTCTTACACCTGAATTTAAGCAATATTTTCACCCTGTCAAGGTAGTGACAAATATATTAAATCTGTCTGTCTTCTGAGATTGCGAACCCCAATCTGAGATTTTGCCTTGGGCTGAACAATAAAAAATAAACTCAGTTGTTAAGCAGGGCTTTATTTTCTGCAGATGAAAAGAGAAAGGAAAAAGATTGCAGGACCTTTTGCAGCATTGTAGTTTCTCTGTAAACAACTGGCTTAAATTAATCTAAATAGCTGTGAAACATTGAAACTTCTATGAAACTGGGACAATTTCTGTAACAGTATTGGCATGTGTGTTAATTGGTATGCATTAATTTAGAAAAAGAGGTGCATTTTATTAAAAAAAAAAAAAAACAAAAAAAAACCCAAAACCCAACAACAAACAGGCTTTTGTGTAATCCATGCTAAGTATTTTGTTTGAAGCTGTAAGTAAAGCACAAGGCAATAGTTACCACAGTCTGTTCTGCAGACTCAGTAGTTTTCTAAGTTCAGCACATTATAAGATAAATGTCACTTAAACATTCTGACAACACGCTAAGTATTTCCCATCAAGTGATGAGTCTGCACTAAGCTACATTGTGATCTTTCAGGTGATTTGCTATTTATATTGAATGATACATTGAATAAACAATTGCTCTATTTGGTCACAAAGAACTTAGACATTTATTACAAGGACAAGAGACGGTGTCTCTCATTAGATGTTATCCAGGCTGTGGAATACTTTGAAACCTTACCATGACACAGTTTTCTGTTTTCCATGGCCAACAACTCTGAGATGTATAAAATAACAACTTGCATTTATGGATAAATACTGAAATTGACAGGATTAGGTGTCCTAGCTTCCAAGACGACTTAACACTTTTAAATATTTGAGTTCCTGTTTCAATATCAGCATTTTATTGTGTAAGTAAGATACATTTTACTAGAAGTTCATTTAAGTAAAATTGTAACAACATTTTATCAGGGATTGTTGGGATTTTGCTGTAGACTTGCAGAGGCAGATTTGATTGTATGGTCTTTGTAATGCTGCTGCAGAAATAAATATTTTCAAAAGCCATATTACAAGAAAAATGTATTTCCCATACACAAACTGGAGAATTAATGTTATTGATATCAGCAGATATCAGCTGTTCCTCAATGCAATAGCTAGCAAATTTATTCAGCAAGTAGTAACAGAATTAGCAAGAGGTCATTCTATTTTACGTGCAAATTTTAAACTAATTAGTATTTGATAGAACAGATATTGACAGTAGCATTGAGAGCACCCTCAGCAAGTTTGCTGATGACATCAAGCTGGGTGGTGCAGTCAATATGCCAGAGGGATGGGATGCCATCCAGAGGGACCTGGACAAGCTGGAGAAGTGGGCCCAGGTGAACCTCATGAGGTTCAACAAGGCCAAGTTAAGGGTCCTGCACCTGGGCCAGGGCAACCAGAAGTATGAATACAGGCTGGGGGAAGATATGTTGGAGAGCAGCCCTGTGGAAAAAGACCTGGGGTTACTAGTGGATCAAAAGCTGGACATGAGCTACCAGTGTGCAGTTGCAGCCCAGAAGGCCAACTACATCCTGGGCTGTATCAAAAGAAGTGTGGCCAGCAGATTGAGAGAGGTCATTCTGCCCCTCCACTCTGCCCTGGTGCGACCTCACTTGGAATATGGCATCGAAGTCTGGAGCCCCCAAAACAAGAAGGATGTGGACCTGTTGGAGCGTGTCCAGAGGAGGGCAACGAAAATTACCAGAAAGCTGGAGCATCTCTCTCTTATGAAGACAGGCTGAGGGAGCTGGGGTTGTTCAGCCTGAAGAAAAGAAGATCCCAGGGGGGACCTTATAGCAGCCTTCCAATACTTGAAAAGGGCCTACAGGAAAGCTGGGGAAGACCTGTTCACTAGGGCATGTAACGACAGGACAAGGGGTAATGGTTTCAAGCTAGAGAAGGGTAGATTTAGGTTGGACATTAGGAAAAAGCTCTTTAATAGGAGGGTGGTGGATCACTGGAACAGGTTGCCTAGAGAAGTGGTGGGGGCCACATCCCTGGAGACATTCAAGGTCAGGCTTGATTGGGCTCTGAGCAATCTGTTCTAGTGTGAGATGCCCCTCCTTATTGCAAGGGTTGGACTAGATGACCTTTAGAGGTCCCTTCCAGCCCAAGATATTCTATGATCTATAACTCTTATGGAGTAATCATAGATTCATGCTGTCTGTTAAGTTGAAAGATAAAAAAAGAAATCAGACTGCTAAAGCAAGCTATGGATTTCAAGAGGAGATATTTTTTACATTAAGTTCAGTAAAATGTTGATAAAACCAAGTTGTGTGAAAAGTTAAAGGAGACTTGGTATTACTTTGGGAAGGGGGTTGAATTTGAAGAAGGACACGTTGACCTTCTGACATGAATATGTATGTTAAGAGGGATATGAAGAAAGTGCAAAGAGCAAAATTTGGACAAAAGCACAGTAAAAATATAAAACTTCCTAAGAGGTCAAGTATTAAAAATTAAGAAATAAAAAAATCAATCTGAATAAGGCACTGCAAAAGTTATTAAAACAGACATATGAGTCTTCAAAACCAGAAATGAAAATATGGAAAGATGTATCCTATACAGTTACTGCCTATGTATCATTAACTAAATGAATATCTTGTGGTTTAATAAGGATGTTGCAGCTAACTAAACTGGCAAAAGCCAGATGAATAACAAGAATGACATTATAAACTCAGAATTATTATAACCAAGATGGGAACAGGACACCTAAGTCTTAATGCTCTCAAACCACACAACTGTTCCATATCTGTATCCCAGAATGCTAAAAGAGCCAAAGTGCAGAATTAGAGGTCCAGCAGTGGCTTTCTCTCAATTCAACAGTGAATAATAGTACAGTTGGAGAAGAACAAATGCAATACATCCAGGGAAGAAGAGGGGGTGAAAAGACAACCCTAAGTCTGTTAATAGTTTCTTTCACTTTGATGTAATAACCAGTTCAGGGCAGATACTAAGTAAACCAACCTAAAGGATTTTTAATTTAAGCCATTTTTATTGAACTTGAGATGATCTAGGAAGTATGTCTCATCTGAGTGAGTGTAATTTCTCAAGTTTTCTGAATCACCTGTAACTGCACAAGTCCCTGGATCAATAGATTTTAAGGTCATAAGAAACCACCATGGTAATCTAGTCTGACCAATATCCATACAATCTCCTCATTAATTTGTTCACTGAGCTTGTTGCCTCTCTTTGACCAATGACATAGATTTTCAAACATTTTCCCTTGATTGAAAAATTCTTGCTGATAGAATCTATATGTCATTGTGTACCAAAGAGAGGTTTTCTATTACAGGTATGTAACATTTTGATTGATACTAGCTTCTTACCCATCAAACTGTTCCATTTGTTTATGGAGCTCCATTCACACCACAAAATTGCAAATGATACACCAATACCTCCATTATAAATATGCAAATGTTTCAGTTAAGAACCAGGTGATAGCAATACTTGAAACTGTCTACAGTTAGCAATATACTCAACATGGAAATTATTTGACAACAGAACTGAAATCAGCTTTTACCTATATGCAAATGCAGTATGAAACAGTTACTGTCTTGTCCTTCCCTGAATACTGTCAGACTCTTTTTTTCTTTCAAACCTGGCTTGTGTGAAGCTGAAAGCTGTGAAACTTATCAGAAAGGCAAGCTAATGTTTCAACTGAATAAACACTAAAAAAGGTGTTTTCTTTTTTGCTTTGTCCTAGCGGGGAGGGCGGGGGGGGAAGGTTAAAAGTTAAGATCAGTTTCCTGTGGGGAAGCTGATGAAATGTTTCATTATCTGTGCGGGGAGGCAGGCAACTTCAAGGAAATGTCACTAACTTAGCATGATATTCTTAAAGTGAGTATCATCTCACCCAACAAAGCCACAGGAACACATTATAGGAAAGATCTGTGAAGTAAAATTGAATAATCTGTGGTAAATTTCTAAGGAGGGCATTTTCTTCTCCCTCCCTGACATATAATTAGAGCCCCGCATGGAACAGATAGGTCAGCCTGGTAAATGAGGGCACCTTATTACTTTGTGGCATCCAGTAGAGATAGAAATCTTGAACATTTTAATTGAACAAAAAATGTATATAAATATTAGACATTTTCAACAAGTGGAAGATGACTTAGACTTTTCTGCCACTATTTATGTTCTCACTTCATGTTTTGGTAGTGGCATCTGGGCAGAGACAAGGCTGTTGAACAATCAATTGAACATTTGTTTCTCACTTCACATTGATATCCCAGGAGGAGGGATGTTGTCCAACAAATACCAGCCTGGGATGTAAATAAGACATAGGATATCTACTCCCTTTCCCTCTCCTCTTTCCCTCAGTGGGAGCCTGGAAGGGGAAAGAAAGGAGAATTCCTCAGTCAAGACTCCCTTTCTTTTTCCTCTTCTACCCCTCAGTTAAGCATATGGGCTTCCAACTAAAGAACTAGAACAACAGTCCTGTCTTTCTGTCAGATAATTTTGAAATTCTTCATGAACACTGTAACTTTTTAAGCTAAATTCTAATTTAGTCTAGGTAGGTGTAATTCTTGACTTTATTAAGTCACATTTTGGGTTTTCTGATATTTAAGAAAAGCAATTAAAAACTTGCCACCAGGCAGCTGTTCAAGAAGAAATCTGACCATATTCAAAAAGTTTAACTGCTAATGAAAATTTAAAAAGCAGTCTTGTCCGAAAAGACCTCTGTAGGGAGGTGCACAATGAGCCAGTGATAAAATGGCTTGAAACTGGCTTGCACTTCCACGACATTAAGCAGGCCTGAGCAAGCCAATCTCTCTGCAATAGCTTTATCAAGGCTGCTTGTTGATTGATAGCAGGAAACTGCATAGTTTTCTGCTTCCTTGTGTATACACAGGATGCCAAACATATCTCATTAAGAACATCTGCACTCTTTTCTCAAGAGAAAAGCAAAGCAGCAGAGCCAAATGCCGTGCCATATAGATTCTGCTACCATAGCAGGTAGCCTGTTACGCTGCGCCAGGCAGAGCTACTCTCCAGGTAATCAAAAAGGAAGATAATTGCCAGAGAAGGGTGAATCCACTAATTCACTAACACCTTCTCTTTCCTCCACTAAATCCACACCAGGGAGTAAGAGAAGTGACATGGGGTTTTTTCTCCAAAAACGGAGGAAGTAATAAGTAAACTCTCAAGCCTTAAAAGAAGAAAGTTGGAAATCAGCAATGCTTTTTTTTCTGAATGTAAGTCATGATGATTTTAAAAAGATGGTTCAAAATTAAGATCCCTGCAAAATCAGGAGGTACATCACTGTCATTACTAGTACTATTTTGGGCAATGACTTAAAAAGTATTCCGGGCATGTGCTCCAAAAAAGAGATTGATTTGACTATTTTATCTGCAAATCTGTTGATTTGCTTTATGGTAAAGATTTAAGTGAAATTTAGTTTGCAAAAATAGTTCAGAACAAGAAGTTGGCACCACCAAAAAATTACGCCACCTCTCCATACTTCTTGGATGGTGACTAGATCTTATATGCAAAAAAAAAAGAAAGTTTCTGTGCACACAAGGTCAGGGGAGGAAGAGACGGAATAATTAGTCGGTTGCTATGGTAACAGAAATAGAACTAGGACATCCCACTCACATGAAAAGTTTATCTTAGATTTTGGTTAAGTTCTACTAATATAGCCCTTTTCTTCAGTCTGAAAATCCTACATTCTCAGTTTTGCTGTCTTACTGTGAAAAATCATGTAGGTTTTCCACCAAATTCAGGTATCAGTAGACAGAAAGCTTCAAAGTTACTAGAGTAAACTTGATTTGGCATCTGCACACCATAAAAAAAGGAGCAGTGAACAGAGAAGGACAGAAAATTCAAGACAGAGCTGTCTCACTGCACTTTTCATTCAATCAGCACTCCAGAAGTTTGACTGAAATAACAGAGGTCTGTGTAAGACTGCTGTCTATCCTGAATACCTTTTCTCCCAAATACCAATGAGTTTGTCAGGTCATTTTTTAAGACTTCCAAGGCCTAACTGTCAATTTCCCTTGGAAATTTGAAAAATCTACTTGGAAAAGGACACATAGTGCTGGACACTGCTCAGAGGCACTAGAGACTTGCCTTAAATTATTGCCTTAGTGTTTGCAACCAGGTAAATCATACAGTATGCCTACATAGGTGAAAAACCAGTTCCAGGCTCTGCTGTGCTGCTTTTGGTTCAGTGCTGGCTTAGGTACAACCAGGTATGATCAATCTGTGGAAGAGCTCAGGGCCATCCATGTAGATCATCCTGTGCTTCTGTCCTTATCAGTGAAAGGGGGACAGTACTCGACACCTTCACAGAAAGAACTTGAAGATAACTAGCAGTAATAGTTGCCCCTATCACCATTGTCCAATCATTCTGTCTATCCTTGGTGTGTTCCTGGAAAAGCTAGCTTTTCACCTGGGTAGTATATTATGTTTGATAACTAAATGTTCCACAGAACCTTCAGCGAAAACCAGAGTCCTGAAATTTCAGGCAGAATCTGGCATGCAACCAGGCTTATTCTGCAGTCTTTTCTGGACTGACTTCCAGATAATGTATACACTGGTTTGTGCTGCTGGAGTCATAAAAAAGATCACCAGGTAAACAGGAAATTTTTTTGAAAATTTGGCTTCTAGAAAAAGCTTAGCTTGTAATTTTATAAACTGGCAATAATGAGGCTCCTGTGAGACTTTGGGATGGAAGTTTCTCTAGGAACATGAGGTGTTATTAATAGTAATTGCACTTTTATTGATAGCATGATACTTCATCTGTCAAAAGTGGATTAATGCTGCTGAAGCAAATTCAATACTCTTCTAATATACATACCAGATATTTCAGGCTCCTTTTCTTTCTATGGTCTTTTTTGTTGTTGCATGTTGCTGTTTTTCTAGCTTTTGCTGAGATGAAACTGAGCATATTAAATACTTCAGAAAATAAACTACCACATACATTTCTTCTACCATGGCACTTCTCAGCCAGTGCTGAGAACTATAATTTGTTTTGGGGAAGCAAACATCTAATGAAATTACTATTTTTTTCCAATACTGTAGAGTGACATACATAATCATTTATATAAATATGGACCAGACAGGACATAACCTAGAGCAATAATAAATGAGAAAGAAACAATTTATAGATTTATTGATTTTTTTTTTCAGTCTTTTATGGACTGTATTGTGGCATTCTGAGCCTGGAGGTCAATGTCACTATATTCTTGTGTTCACTGGGGTCTTGTGTTACTGACAGAAAATTTAACTGTAACACTTTATTTACTTAAATAAGACCAAAATATATTAATCTAAATATTGATCATCCATTCATAAGTAATCCGAAGATTGTCTCCTGTAAAAGCTGAAGAAAACAAATGTAGTCATTAAGTGTACATTATAGTATCCTGCACAGGAGTACTGTCTTTGTTATTAGTATTAGAAAACATGCAAAGCTGAGATATTTATAAAGGCTGGTCTTCAAATGTTCATGATTGTCAGGACACATTTTTTTATTACTGAACTTGACATTTCTGTGGTTGAATCTAGTACCCAGAATATTTTTTTTTTTTAAATTATCAATCATTAGAAGTAAATAAACAACGTTCGGTTTTAAAAATCGCTTTTTATATGTGATTTTTTTTTTAATAGAGAAGAAACAATTTTAAAAGCCTTTTAAATTTAAGAGCTCTGTTTTCAGTGAGACACAATTGACATTGGAAGAAGTGAAGAGAAGAGCACTGGAGTAATTTCTGCTTAAACTGTACTGACAAGCAGGGTAGGTACTCCCAGAGCAGAAAAGCACTGAAGGCAATGGTGTAGAAATGCCTCTTTTCTACTGAATAGTTCCCACAACTAAGGTAATTCACCGAGGTCAATTATATTAGTATTCAACTCCTTTCAATAAATAGACTAGTGGACTGATGTGAAGCTTAGGATCTATCTTTCATGTAAAACTGTAAATTTTTCACAATCAACTGTTCTGAGCTCTGGGTGGAGACCTTAGGCTAAGCAGCAGATGAACAATATCACCATTTGGGATGCAAAAGTCTACATTCTAACTAAATTCCACCATAGTCACCTATGTCCTTTTATGGCCCTGAATATATTACAAAATTAAAACAATTAATTAGATAACTTGCATTTTCTAAATACTGTAAAGAAATTTAGCTTAATGTATAAAAGTATGTTTTTCACCCTCAATTGTTTCCATCTTATTTTATATGACTAGCTATGCTTTCTAATTAAATCATGACAAATCTTACAGTGCTCTCACATGTCAATGCATCTTAGATCTACATTATCTGAAATTTAAGAAATATTCTTAATATTAACTTTTACCTATCAGCTTTTTTGTTACTGTAAGCTAAAAAAATCCTTTAACAAAAAATGTTTATACAGAAAGAACATAATTCCACATCTTTCTTTGCTAATAAATGACTAACTGGTCATTCATTCATTCACTTCATTTTAATTGTTAAAAGATTAATCATTATGAACTAACGTATTATTAATATCCACATTATATGTGTATCCATGGAAATTTCATTACAATGTGGAGAAAAACTAATGTACCATTATTTTAAAGTTAATTATTGTAGCATTAGAAGTAACTATGAAGAAAGGATTCAGGGAATTTTTTCCTATTATTTTTTTTTTAAAATAATTTTATATTTTATCATATTAGAAAAGTGATACCAGGGAAAGCAAAAGCAAGGATCTGGAGCTATTTTATTTCCCTAGTTTCTTTCAATTTCAGCTCATATTAATGATTTTTTTAAATGGCAAATATCACAGTTCAATCACTCTACTAAGAAGTAACAGCTGTCTAGTCTGAAAATTAATAGTTCTCAACTTCTCCAAGGTTATAATGAAGAACATTAGAAAATTCAAAATTCAGTTATTATGTTACAAAATTATATTATTATATTTTTAAAAGACCAAAAATTTCTAAGATCCATAGATACAGTAAATAAATAAAACTACCTTATCATCTTTATTATTCCTGTTTGCCTTAGCCTTGATTAAGAAATCAGATCTTCTGTGTTCATCATGTGTTCTTTTTCCTTTTTTTGCTTTGAATTCCAAAGATACATGCTTATTCAATATTCAGTTTGTGTCTGTGTGCATACATACATGCCCACACATACATGCCCACAGGCCCTTCAGGTATCAGAGAGAGCCCTGTTAAAATTGAAATTTTGACAGCAATTCCAGTTAAGATTTCTGTTACGGGCAACAGTGCTAGCTTTTATATGGATGGATTTTTTGAATAAATTTTCACTTACAACAACGTATTATAATATGGAAGAAGTTTAAAAAAACCCACTGTGTTGGTATAAGAAATATCTAAGAAATAATTAGTCTTAAAATCACAAGACATTTAAATAGTTTGGGTATGGGTTTTTTTAATATATTAGGATTCTGGCATTTTGGCTTTGTGTCTGCAGATGATGAGCACACTACTGTGTGAGCACCACCTTAGTCCCTCCAGTTTTTGCCCCTGTGCAGAGCTGCATAACACTTCCTGGTGTTTGTTTACCACTCCGAGTATCCTTCCACCATAAAGGAATCCAGTTTTAAATAAACCCCATTGGTCTGTGGTCTGAATCAGTTCTCCCCTTTAAAACTTCATTTGATTGTTGTCAAAAGAGTTTGAAGAGCAGGCTTTTGTAAAAAGATACCTCGGAAAAAAATAAGATAAGCAATAGTTCAAACTGCTTGCTAATAAGTCTGTTTATACCCTATTCCAGAAGGTTGCTACATGTCGATCTGAGATCAATGGAATTTAAACTTCATTTAGCCACTTTCCTAAATAATTTTCATTCATCTTCACAGCAAAATGAAAATAATCTAAACTTTGAAATCAGTATAAACTGGCATATCAGTACTTCAGTGAAATTTCCATGGGTATTTTTTTTACATCTTTGAAATCAGTTGTGTTTAAGACTATATGATCTCTAACTTATTGCCTTGATTTCAGAAAGCACATGTGTTTTGGATTGTGACTCTTAGGAAGAAAAGAAACATCCTTGGAACACTGAATAATAATCTAAATTGATTTTGAAAGTTCATGCTGGAAGCATTCCCCTACTCAAATATCAAACAAGGTGAAGAAAATTTTTTTAAAGAAAGGATCTAGATCAGACATTAAATTAACCAACTTTTGGAGGAATAAAAAATTTGCTCCCCATCAGACAGTTGTTATGATACTGATTAGTAACCAAGACTGCAGGCTGTTGGCTGATGCTGAAGTTAAATGTGTATGACAGAAATAGCAGCAGTGATGGATGGCTCTGGATCTGCTGAACTGACAAAATGCAACAATGCTTAGGATGCTTGGTTGTCAGTAAAAACAGGCAACATAGGGACATGCTATTTGAAGTCTTTACATGACATAATATGAAATGATGGTCAGCACTGAACCTTGACTACTTGACATTAACAGTGTTAATTTATATGTAAGAATCTGCCTACCACAGCTGTGATACAGGTCATTTGTTGAAACATCAACATAGAGTACAAACTAACACATGGAAGTTAAAGCTGATGAGGCTACAAAGACATATGAAACTCAAACTTTTGTACTGACAGCTATGTACAGTGGGGCTTATTTTTGCCATCCTTCTCTAGATCTTTCAAAACTAGGTTTTTGTGAGGAAACCATCTCACACATATTCTGGGGGCACTCAAATAACAGAATCATAGACTGGTTTTGGTTGGAAGGAACATTAAAGATCATCTAGTTACAATCTCCCTGCACGGGCAGAGATACCTCCCACTAGACCAGGCTGCTCAAAGCCCCATCCAGCCTGGCCTTGAAAACTTCCAGGGAAGGGGCATCTACATCTTCACTGGGCAACCTGTTCCAGTGTCTCACCACCCTCATAGTGAAGAATTTCTTCCTAATGTCTAACCTAAGTCTCCCCTCTTCCAGTTCAAAACCATTACCTCTTGACCTAACACTACATGCCCTTGTAGAAAGTCCTTCCCCAGCTTTCCTGTAGGCCCTCTTCAGGTACTGGAAGGCTCCTATGAGGTCTCCCCAGAGTCTTCTCTTCTCCTTGCTGAACAACCCCA
Source organism: Hemiprocne comata (assembly GCA_020745705.1). Classification (NCBI taxonomy): domain Eukaryota; kingdom Metazoa; phylum Chordata; class Aves; order Apodiformes; family Apodidae; genus Hemiprocne; species Hemiprocne comata. The sequence continues at coordinate 173,949,167 of CM036586.1, forward strand.
ACTCTCTCAGCCTGTCTTCATAGGAGAGATGCTCCAGCTCTCTGATCATCCTTGTGGCCCTCCTCTGGACTTGATCTGAGAGCTCCATGTTGTGATTCCTTTTTTCTACCTTCACATAACTTAGAGGAAATATAAAGGAAAAAGAAAAATCAAACAGGCAAGCCAGCAAAAGCTGGCAGCTAATGTAATATCATTACATGTGTAGTTTCTTTTCTATACCAATTCACCATCTCTGTTCATCCATTCTTAGTGGGTTTTTTGCATTGGCATCCTGCTTATGCCCACCAAATTTTTTTTCCCATTCTGGTCTTATTGTACTCTTCTGCTCTTTTCTTTCAGTTAAAGCAATCTCCTTCAAACAAAATCCATCAAGTCAATTTAGGAATTACCATGATCATTGCATCCATTTGCAGGCCATAACCCTTTACCTTATTTTGTACATCTATTACTAAGACTGAAAGCCCTTTGGAGAAGGTCCATTTGCTATTCTGTACAATGTCTAGTACATACATTTTCCACTTTTACCTAATCCTCTGGTGACATCATAGTAAATAATAGCAAAATGGATATGTTAAGCTACCAGGGAAACTGGCTTCATCTGTGCTGGTACGTTGGGCGGATTCAAAGCCAAACCTATGTTATTTCCTTCTTTTTAGGTATGATCTCAGTGCAGACTCTGAGGTGACCCACCTGTATTTCCTGAAGGAAAATTCAGGTTTGTATTAGCCTTCGGATACTTGCACTTAACTGACAAATAGGGAGCCACCCTGTGCAATTCCCAGCAATTCCCTGCTGTAGAGCAGTGGCTGACAGGGTGATCTGGCATCCTTCCTATTATTTGTCATTCTAATATCCTATCTTTTTTCTGTAGAATCGGATTCATCCACATGCCTTTATCTGTATAAGTTACATGTCAAGATCTGCATCCTTTGTAGTAAAAAGAGAGAGAAAGATATGTCCAGAAGATGATTCAATCCTTCTCACTTAGGCATCTACTTTAGGATGCAACAAATTGTTCCTGGAGACACCTGGCTCACTCCTTAAAACCAGAAGCCTATTTGATTGAAAATTGCTGTAAATAATCTTACTCGACTATTATTTCCTACCTAGTAGCTAATTTTATCTTTCTCAGTCCTACATAGGTATAAAAAATGTGCATTAAATTAGACTTTTTTTTTTTCATCTTTTCTCTGAATAAATTTATTATGCTTAAATTTCAGTTGTTGATCTGATACACAGGCAGGGAAAAGTACTTACACTTTCCAGTAAATGCTGACTTTGTTGAAATCTTTTCTATTGCCTGTATAAATAATAATTATTTTTGTAAGTATCTGTCAAATTTGATCTTATACTTACCTAGCACTGTTTTAAAAATTGGGTGGTATGAGAGTATACTTTTAAAATAAACTTATCTGACTTTTATTACTGATCCACTTTCTCCTTCCCAGATTTCATGGTGGGAAGTGTCATCCTTCTCAGTCACCCTAATAGTGATTAAAATTAGCAAGAAACAGTTCTGACCTATTGATTGCAAAAATAAAATAAATTAAGATATATACTGTTCACTAGGTGTTAGGATCGGTAGTATTGATACTACACATAAGGAAATTAATATTTAGGTTTAAAACCCAGCTTTTGAAATAAAAATAAATACAAAAGTTCAGAGACCAAAATAATAGAAACTACAGATCACTCCATCAAGTATTAAATAGAAAAAGGAGGTGAAAGAAGAGAAAGGGAGAACAGTAATAGAAAAACTAATAGAAAAACAGATCCTATGTGCCTGCATTGATTTTTGTGATTACTGTTTATTAAAATGCGGTGGATACAGATTATCTTTCTTTCAAATACTCTGTATTTATTATTGCTTCATTTGACTTGAAATGGTAACTGCAGGCACTTAAATAAATGGATTCCGACTCTGTCTAGTTTCGTTCTACCATCCTTGTCTGCGATAAGTACCCCTGTAGGAATATTATCTTGAAACTTCTTTAAGCAATGTTTTTCTGTTAATCACAAGATCTTTCTGGGTATGTGTTCTGCAGTGCTTGTACTGTCTACAATTTCTTCCTTTTTCTAGTGGTAGGAGAATATATTCTAGTATTTAAAGAAAAAAAAAAAAGGCAAAAAAAAAAAAAACAAACTGTCCTTTTAAAACAAGTTTTGCTGTGGTTTTATTTTATAATCTATATTTTTTAGTTAGGCACTCTAAAATCTAGCAGAAGCATTGTCTCTGCCACAAGCTTCTTTGGTGTTCCTTTGCACAAGTCCATTTACATTATGGTTATTTAAGTAAATTAAAGGTGGCCAGGCATGTTCCTGGGAACTGAGGCCCTCTGGCATGGAACAGCCATAGCTATGCTAATATAATGCTTGTTTACTCCCAGGCAGGATAGCTGTTTACAGGCTGTCCATTGGGAATGAACCCTGGACTTACCTAACTCCCAAACTGAAATCCTACATTGTTTGTAGGGTGCTAATTGAATTAGGCAAAATATTGTCAGGAACTGCTCTAACAGATCTTTGGAACATTTCCAGGCACTGCTTAGTTTACCAGTTGAGGTGTATCTTCAAACTCCATACACCAGATTTTTAAAACTATCATGATACAGGTAGGTGTACACTACAAGTCTAAGAAATGTTACAAAATGAAAGTTAAGTATGTAGACATCTGTGAAAATCCCACTAACTGCCTTGTTGCATTACCTAATTGCATCTTTACATGGTTATGTGCATTTTAAAATGTCTACCTGTAAACCAGAATTTATAATTCCTCTCTTGTTTACCTTGCAGATCTCAGCACGTGACTATGCTGCAGTCTGTGGCTATGGGCTAGAAATCCAGGTATTTATGCAGGCTCTTGGTCAGGTTTTACAGCCAGTGCTGAGCTCTGTACTATGGCAATACACTAATTATACACCAACTAGTCAATTAAAAGCTTACTTAGGTGTGTCTGTGATTGGCATTACTGATACCAATGTCATATTTACAGAATGAGGATTATGTCTATCGAGTGAGGAAGGTAGGTGCTACTTCTTTACTCACATAAACTGTGAATTTACAGTCCAGCACCTGTGGTGTCAGAATTATTCTCTCTCATCTGGAGAGCTGTTTTATGTTTCAACTGGTTATGGAATACCGACTGTTGCTGTTGATTAACTATTTTCAACAGGCCAATTGCAGGTGCAACTCCGCCTAGAGAAGCCTACATTGACAGTCTGGAAATTCCCCACTTTCTAATCACAATTTTGATATTTCTGTATTTTTACCATCAAGAGCTAAAAGTGAATTTTTGTTTTAGCAGTAATCCCCTAATTTCTGAGTTGTTACAATCTGTATTTTTGCTATGTATGAAGTTTTGTTGTTTTTAATAAACTATGCTTATTTATAATTTACTTTAAACATTCTTTTACTCTCATATAGTTCTAAATGTGCTTTTTCCATACATGTTCCTGCCCTAATGACTCCAAAATCTTAATTCAGGAATGTAGTTAGGCTACTTCTCCAAAGGTTTGAAAAGCACAGAGGAATGCCTGATGGATGTATCAACTACCAAAGTTTGATATATGAATAAAGATTTATAGAGAGATCTCCATTATGAACACTAAAGATTTTTGCATTAATTTCAGAAGGAACTATTATGTTTACATGCGTTTCATGGCAGCAGTGTTGCCTTTCATGGAAGTGGTAATTTCATAATTCTCAGAGATGGTACACTCATTACTTTATAACAGCACAAAGATGCTGTGAAGTGCCTTTAATAGACAGGAATAGCAACGTGATGCTGCCAAGTAGTTTGCCCTCTTTTCTTTCAAATTAGAAGGAAGGGAAAATATTTATACACAGAATCCACCATAAAAGTAGGAATGCAGTAATGGTGCAGACCTTCTGAGTGCTCTTTCTGCTTACTAGCACATCCACCTCCTATACTGTGCGCATTGCTCAAGGCAATGCCAGTCTTACTATTTTCCAGCTCTTCAGTGATTCTGTCTTACTCTGCTTCCTGCATAGAACAAGTCATACAGGCTTGGGCCTATTTCCTACACTTTTTCAGCAGTTCAAGGTATTATTTATTACCAATGTTCAAAACTGAAGTGCTTAGTTTACACAAGAGTCTGGTTAGATCAATACTGCTAAATAAAAGAAGACAAGGGACCAATAACTATTCCTGCAGGCAGAGTGAAGAATCTTGCATCTATAGTAGTTAAAATGAGCAAACATATTGTGTCCATGCCATGGAGCACTCTATTCTGGAGTTCCTCTGAGTGTGGAGTGGTGTTTCTACTAGTCTGGCACTAATCCACAAGTTTTGTATGTCTTGACAACTTCAACTGTTTTAAACATTGCGAGGGCTTTGTCACAGCTCAGCAAACAGGTTGGAATTGCTATCACAGGAAACTGAAGAATCTGTGCTGCATGCTGTGGAATGTGGCATGAAGAGACTTTAAAGTTGTTGAGTGTGCAGAGTTTCCTGGGATAAAGCTGAAGAACAGCTGTGGCTGGAGAGAGCTACCTATGAGATAGGCTTATTGTGGACTATCTTTTGAGAGACATCCCTGAGATTAAATATCAATTGATCTCTGCTTGGTTGTTAGTTTGTGTAGAGCTCCTTGGAGCAGTCCAGAACAGAGCAAGCAAGTGAGGTCAATGGTGATGACACAGAGCAGAGACTTCCATTATCCAAGTTTTTGTCCTAGACCTGTTTTACTTAGGAAAGTGGCCATACTGCTTAGGCTGCAAGTGTAGGCTCAGGAGTGGGATTGAGGCAGTATTTTTTGCCAAAAACACTTCACTGAAGGTCTTCGTCTAAACTCTGAAACCTGGCTGAGGAGGAAGACAAGGCTTCTTCACCTGTCAGTATGCACCCAGGTCAGGTTCTGTTCAGTGAGTAAGGTTGGTGGTGCTGATCATGCAGAGTTCTCCACTCTCTTCTATCAGTCCTTACAGGAATGTTACATCATTAGTGCTGAACAAGTCCTTCTCAGAAAGTTTGACATCATGTAAAACATTGCCTGTTGAGATGTGTAGGATGCCTGCAGTCTCAGAGAAACAGTGATCTTGCGACATCTGAATTACAGGGTCCTTGGAAGCACAATGTAGACCTGTAAAGTCAAGGTCTCAGAGTATGTCATGCTTTTAATATGTAGAGGAGGACAATTCTCTCTCACATATGACTGAGAAAAGTGAAGAGGGGTATTGCATAAAGTTATTACAGTCTGATACATGTTTGTCAGCTATACTGACTGCGTTAGACCTACATTCCCCTATGCCACAGGGAAGTTTGTTTGCTTGCTTGTTTGTTTTTGGGTTTGGTTTTAGTTTGTTTTGTTTTCTCTTTTTCTTTTCTTTTTTTTTTTTAATTAGCAACACCTTATGGACATTATTCTCTTTTGATTTGTTGGGTGTGGGATTTTGTTTTTGTTCCACGAGAAATCTATCTGATCTATTCAGCTCAAGCACTTCTGTACAGAGGGAAAAAAAGGATCTAGGAACAAAAAAACCCCAGTATTTCACTCAAAAAGCTCATTGTGTTTAATATAGCTTTCTCATTATTTCATGGGGGGTTTTTGTGTGACTCTAGGAAATTTTGCCCTTTAAAATTGCTTCTTTGTTTGCACTTCCTTTCAGAAAATACATTTTTGTTACAACTGGCTGTCCTTTTTGAACAATAAAAATATTTTCTACAACTCCCAATTGCTTGGGTCTTCTCTTTTTAACACCCAGCAATTTGTCTTTTATTAAGCACAAACCTACTTTTGTGAGAAGTACTTTAAAATAAACAAAGGCCATAACATACATCCAAAAATATTTTTATGGTGTATGTTTTAGGCAGATCCAATAGTATGCAAACACCTGAGCCTCCTTCTGAAGATCTCAAAGGTGATTTAAATGAATACACAATTAAGGTATTTTTATGAGTTTGATTACATCTCTCTTGCCTATGTTTCTGAGGACTGAAGAAGGGGGTCATAAAATATTGCTTCAAAGATAATTCCCTGGCAATTCTGGGAATGTCATCGTAGCATTTACAACAAATGAGTAATGGAGAAGAAGAAAAACAACAGTGCAAGGAATTTGGAACATAAATTTAATTTTAAACACATAGTTTATGAGTTCTTCTACCAAGAAGTTGAATGCCCAAAAAGAAAGAAGTAATCCTTATCTAATCCTTATCGGTACTTTTCCTGTGTTTGTGTTCCTGTCGTGTAAGTTCCTTGGGGCAGGGAATGTTTGTGTATTGTCTAGCATTGTAATAATTTAGTCTGGATTTAGAGCATTTGGGTAATGTCTAAAAAAAAATAAATAAACATAGTCGTACTTTGATGTAGATACATGGAGACCACTGTAATCTTTTTCCAAATTGGGTTGGTTACAATCTTTCTATAGTTGCAGTAATATAACAAGATGGGAACGGCAGTAAGAAAGCTTTGGAAATGTGTGTATATAATAATAAGTATCCACAGTCTCCACTGAAAAACTCAAGTGCTGCATGGCATGGCAAAACACTCTGCATTACTTAATCAGAGGGAACAAGGAGTTAACCAGAGTTTGATTTCCCACTGTGCTCCCCTCAGGTAAATTACAGAAAAGTCTGATCATAGGCAGAAGACAAAACATGTTTTGGAATTAGTGTTCTGCAACCAACTATCACACAATGGGTTTTAACCTAAAATCAAAATGCATTTTCTATGTATTTCTGACTAATAACAACTTCTGAACTATACCCATGAGTGAGTGAGAGGACCTCAAGAGCATGTCTTTGTTTTTCTTTAAATCATTCCACCACTTAGACATACAGGCATCAAAATCTGTCATTTTTTATGTTGAGAACAATGTTATGAATGGAAAATGTAGCTAAGTAGCTCAGTTATCTCATCATTGATTGCTCCTTCCCTCCTGGTTGTAATGCAGATTGCTTTTGATGATTATTAGGATGTGTGGTTTTTCCTATTGCCAAGGCACTGGCATGATCACTTTCATGCTTTCATGAACTCTTTTTTTTGGGGTCGTTGACAGCAGAATTATGCTGATTAAATGTATCTGTTCAAAGTAGGTCAGATGAATCCTGCCCTAAATGTGGATAATTTTTCACTGTAAGTACAAGGGATCCTGGGGTGACTGTTCACACTGAAATAAAATCACATTAATCCAAACTTTCCTGTCTTTTTGAAGAGGAGAAGAAACTCTGATGAATTTTACACCTTACTACAACATGAAATTATTAAAACATTCTTCTCTATTAAAAACATAACCACAGATCCACAGTGTGTTGCAATTTATGCTTTTAAAGTATTACACACCAAAGTGTTCTGCAAACATTCTGTAGCCATGCAGGAAGACAGCACATGGTTGTGAGTTTACTGTCACATCATCCCTTATATTACTGACCACCAGGTTCTTCAAATGGACACAGTTATCATCCACTTCTGATTCATTCCTAAAATATCCAGAGCTCTTTCTGATATGTTATGAAGAAATTCAAAGGCATTACTACAGCTTTCAGGAAGTAATCTTGTTCCTAAAACACAGAACAGAAACAATGTGACACAAGAGGCAGTTTCTTTGCTGTAAAATACAGTCTGGGTTACAAACTTGTGCTCCAAAAGAGACATTTTCTCTTCTTACCTACCCAGAACATACTGAGTACCTGGCATGTCAGAGGAAAAGGAGTTTTCGCTCTGCCTCCAAAAACGCCTACATATTTTACATTAAAACTCTACTTACTTTATTTATCTTCACTCAAAAACTAAGACTGAAATTCCTATTAAATTTATTTAGGAGAAAAACCCATAGAGAGGAGTTTTCCATCTTACTCTTTGGAAATCAAGTGAAAATGTTAAGCCCAAACTGGTTTTAGAAGTTGAAGCAATGTATCTTAAGCCTTTACCTGCACAACAGAGGGACTTCAGAATAAGGAGTCCTCATTAGGCTTGAGAGTTACGGTCTTAGGCAGAATTTAGGTATCTACTGTGACATTTAGGCTCAGATAGAACAAATATTTGAAAAAGCATGTAAACTCCCATGTAACTTGCTGTAGAAATACTCAGTTGTAGACACGTCCTGGGAACTGTGTGTTCCAAACTTTGCTTTATTGGCTTAGGCCAGGCAAACAGGTTTGAGTGGACTAAAAATGTAAAATATTCTAGCTATTATAGAGGAGGATTACACTGTCTGAAATGACAGCAGGATATTATAATTTAGTGGGCCAATCTTACAGAAATCTTTCAGGTACTAGTTGCTCCCTACATACTGTGTTAGCTCTCACACTTTATGTAAGGAATTCATAATTTTGTGAATTTCTAGAGCTTTGCACAGACTTCAAAAATAACAAAAAGGACCTTTTCCTTTCTCCTGGCATAGTACTTAGGAATTTGGGATTTTTTTTTATTTTGTTGGTTGCTTGCTTCCAGGAGCTTTTGTATTTTGCTATAATGTGCAGAAATGTAATACTTTTAATTGTAACATTAAATGTGCATATATTTTCTAAAATGCATAATAATTTTATATATTATATATAGTTTCCTACATTAGACCTCTCCTAACACAAGTTTGGTTTTAATTTGGTTTTATTTGTTCTTTCCCCTGCTTTTTATTGAAAGAATTTTCTATCTTTTATTCTTTAATTTTGTCCTTTTCAAAAACTGACCAATCGTGTTGGCTTCTGACATTAATTGTGCTGCCAACGGGTCTTTTCCCAACTTCACCTGAAGTGTGAATTATTAGGATTTTTCATTCACTTAACTTTTTAAACTTTAGGAAGACTAGTAAAGAAAATACTAACAGCATTTCATTTACCATGCACTTTGAGCAGGTTCTGACAGCCTTGTGGCCAGTCAATCAATGGAGCTCTGTCTAGTGGTAAAATAGAAGGAAGCTGAGAGATAAAATAGACTAGGTTAACAAATACTCCATAAAACATAGTAAATTGAACAGCAACATTTAAAACTCAAATAGAAAAACTGCAACTGTGTCAATGTAAAAAGATCCCATTTGTCATTTTTGTATTTTCACATGCCAGACTTCAGGTTAAAAGAATTTTCCTTTATTCTAACCCTGGTAATGAATCAAGAAAATTTTCCATTCGATTTTTTATAACTGAGCTTTTGTTTATTGTATATTATCATTCATAAAACAGGTGCTCTAAACTATGCTTTTGATATCTTTGCACTGTAGAATTCTACAGAAGAGGAAATATTTTACATACCTCACACTGGTTTTATGTAAATATCTGCACTGTTTACTTACGTACACAGTGTGCTCACAAGATCCATTTTAACTGCAAGATTGGACTGAATTATGAGGTTGTCTGGCAAGTCTCTACTGATCATGATATACACTGGAGACAATTAAGCCATAGATAGACGGGTGCAAACTACAGTGAGGTCCAAGAAGAAAGATAAAGAAGGAGAAAATTAAGTGGTCTTTGCAGTCAATCTTCTGGTGTGGTGGAAAGAGAAAAACAGAAGATACTAGAGGATAGGTAGCTAGTGAGGAATTGAAGGAGTTTTTTTTAAATCTAAGACAACATCAAGGCCACAGAAAGGACAATATATTTCAGATGGCATGCAAGCTCCTCAGAGGGAGGAGAGTGAACTTCTCATCTTCTGTTTGGGTGACAGAAAAAGCATAAAAGCAGAATGGAGGGGCATCAGTGAGGCAAATGTAGTCCAAATCAGCATGTCATGAACAAATCAAAACAATAACCAAAAGCATTCAGTTGCTTACATGTCTATTAGAGTTAACAAGCAAGAATAACTGGAAATCATTTTTGAAAAGAAGAAATTTTACACAACTGAAACAAGTGAAGTCTGGTGGAATGATTCATAACATCGGAATACTAAAATCATCCATTAAAACCTACTTGGTAGGGACAGAATATATAAAAGAGGAAAATGCTCTAATGGAGTTGTTGGCACCCAAGAATCAAAAGATACTGAACACAAAAGGCATGACTCTCTTCTCTGAAATCTGTGACTGAGAGGCACAGAATTATCTGTCTTCTGGGCTTTTCTGTAATGTGTGTGGAGGTGGCAGGGAAGGAAGATCCCTGTGGAGAATTTCAATTGCAAGACTTGCATAAAAGAAATTCAAACACTGCAACAAGTTGCCTGAAAGGCTGTAGAGTCTCCATCCCCACACATATTTAAAACCCAAGTAAGCACGGTCCTGGGAAACCTACTCTTGGTGATGCTGCTTTCAGCAGGGCGATCGGACTAGGTGATCTCCAGAAATGCCTTCTGACCTCAGCTACAACATGATTCTGTGAAAATCAATAAGATCTAACAGTTAAGATACTAATAACAGCTCAATAATTGAGCATGATAGAAGAAGTGGATATGACAGAAGGATATGGATAGTCTCGTTATGGGATAACTGTAAGACACTGTTCTGATAAAACTTCAATATTGGGAAACAAGACATTAAAGTGCACCAATGGCTGCATTTCTTGTAGATATGAGAAAGTATGCATATCATTTTACATGTATAATTCAGTGTCAGCCCTATATAAGAAGGATGAAATAACCACGGTGCAGGCTCTTAAAACGTTACTATTTTTGCTAACACTGGCTAAGTTTTTTATTGAAAACACCAAGAAAATAAGCCCCACCATAGGGAAAAAAAAAAAAGCTAAGAAAAACATAATAAATTCAAGTTAGAAATATGAAGCAGACTTGTAACTAGTAGAAAGAAGTCCTAAACAACTTTCAGGAGAGTGATGGGAAAAAAAGCTGTCTTAAAATGGTACTTTATGAGCTGATGGATTATGGATTATATTTGTTGGCAATGCCTCCTTCAGGAGCTACATTTATAGAGAATTTTTAAATGACAGCAACACAAACTACATTGCATTCAGGAAAAAATGATTTTATTTTTGGATATAAGAAAGATGGGTAAAAACTGCTTAATCACTGGAATCATTGGTTTAGGAACATCTTATTTTCACTTAAGCTTGTTTATTATTGCTTATTGTGGGTAAGATTTCTGACATGCATGCAAGTAAGCAAAGATCAATCAGTAATAGGTATGTTTAGTTTATGAAAGAACTGTTTTCACTAAAGTTGAGGATGAGCACAGCTGACCTGGAAGACAACATGGAAGAAGAAAAAAGATTTAGTTAAAACTCAGAATTATTTCATAACTGCTAATAATTTAAGAATAACATTTATTAGAAGATTAAAACCTGTTGAATCTAGAGCTAATTTTGGCCAGAAGAAGGAAAAAAGAGGATGATAGACTATAAATGATATAAAATTACAGTTGTGAAAGGCAAAATGTTATGTAAGTAAACTAGGTAGGGAACATTAATTTAACAAAAGTGTTGGTTTGTCACTACATGGAGGTCATAAAATTGTTGAAAATCATGACAAAAACCCTACAAAACCCGTACTTCCAGTTTCACACCTTTGGGGACAACATGCTAGAAAAGCAAAAACACAAGCTTAGGCAAAAGAATTTCTTAATCAAGGTTACTTTATTCTCAAAAGAGTTCAGGAGTTAGAAGTCTTTGAGAAAAACACTCTGTGAAGAGCTACTGTCTATCACCCTGACTTTTTCTGAGAATTTTGTTGAAATTCCAGACTGGGATGAGTCCCTGACACTTGCTTATCCTGTTTCTGTGTAGCAGGCTGAGTTGATCTCAGCCCTTGTCTGAGAAACTCTGGCCTCCATGATGCCATAGGAGTTAAATATTTTTCTCGCTGAAATAATTCTGATTTACAAAGAATGTACACAGAGGTTCCATTACTCCAAACACAGTACAATTAAACAACAGGAGAGCATTTCCTTTCTCACAGTTCTACGCCAGCTTTCCAGACAGCACATCACTCAAAAAGCTGTTCCGCTTCTCCCATGACAACAGTGTTTTTCCCCGTGTTCATTCCTCTTGGAACTATTTTTTGGCTTGTTTTCTGACTCTTTCTCTCATAGATGCAGTTACATGTGAATCAGTCACATTCCCTTGAATTTGTGTTCAGTGTAATCATGGAGTGACTTCTAATGTTTTGTTAATTATAAGGAGGAGGATGTTTAATTGTTTCCTCATGTTTCTCTGTATGGAAGTATTTAGCATCTTCTTTGACCTCAAGGAGCTCTGTGGTTGCCCATGTGCCAAAAATGCTTGGTCACAGAATCACAGAATGGGAGGGATGTCTGAAGATCATCAAGTCCAACCCCCCTGCCAGAGCAGGACCAAAAACTAGGGCAGATCACTCAGAAAGGCATCCAAATAGGTCTTGAAAGTCTCCAGAGAAGAAGACTCCACAACCTTTCTGGGGAGCCTGTTTCAGTGCTCTGTAACCCTCATAGTAAAGAAGTTCTTCCTCATGTTGAGGTGGAACTTCCTGTGCTCGAGTTTGAATCAATTGCCCCTCATCCTATCATTGGACACAAGTGAAAAGAGGTCATCCCTGCCTTCTTGAGGCCCAACCCTCATGTATTTATAGACAGTAATTAGATCCCCCCTCAGTCTTCTCCTCTCAAGACTGAAAAGCCCCAGATGTCTTAGCCTTTCCTTGTAAGGCAGGTGTTCCAGTCCTTAATCATCCTTGTAGTGCTCCGTTAGACTCTCTCAAGTAGATCCCTGTCCCTCTTGAACTGGGGAGCTCAGAACTGGACACAATACTCCAAGTGAGGTCTCACCAGGGCTGAGTAGAGGGGGAGGAGAACCTCCCTCGATCTGCTGGACACACTCGTCCTAATGCACCCCAGGATACCATTGGCCTTCTTGGCCATGAGAGCACATTGTTGGATAACTTATTGTCTACCACGACTCCAAGGTCCTTCTCCACAGAGCTGCTCTTTAGCAGATCACTTCCTAACCTGTATTGGGACATTTTGTTGTTCCTTCCAAGGTGCAGGACTCTGCATTTGCTCTTGTTGAACCTCTTTTTATTCCTTCTTGCCCAGCTCTCCAGCCTGTCCAAATCTTGCTGGATGGCTGCACAGCCCTCAGGTGAATCAGCCAATCCTCCCAGCTTCGTGTCATCAGCAAATTTGCTGCGAAGACACTCTGTCCCATCATCAAGGTCATTGATAAAGATGTTGAACAGGACTGGACCCAGCACTGATTCCTGAGGGACTCCACTCATTACAGGTCTCCAGCTGGACTCTACACCATTAATCACCACTCTTTGGGCTCTATTGTGTAGCTAGTTCTTAATCCATCTCACTGTCCATTCTTTTATCCCACATATCTTGAGCTTCCTCACAAGGATGTTATGGGAGACTGTGTCAAAAGCCTTGCTAAGGTCAAGGTAGACTACATCCACTGGTCTCCCTGCCTCTATCCGTTTAGTCACAACATCATAGAAGGCTATCAGATTAGTCAAGCATGATTTCCCCTTGGTAAAGCCATGCTGACTACTCCTGATAACCTTCTTCTCTTCCATGTGCATCGAGATGACCTCCAGAATGAGCCACTCCATCATTTTTCCAGGGATGGAGGTGAGGCTGACTGGTCTGTAATTTCCTGCATCTTCCTTCTTGCCTTTTTTGAAGTCTGGAGTGACGCTGGCTTTCCTCCAGCCCTCAGGTACCTCTCCTGTTTGCCAGGATCTTTCAAAACTGATGGAGAGTGGTAGGGTGATAACATCAGCCAGCTCTCTCAAAACTCTTGGGTGCATCCCATCAGGGCCTATGGACTTGTGTATATTCTCTGACCCACTCTTCATTGACCAGTGGAGAGTCTTCCCTCCTCCAGGCTTCCTCTCCTATATCCAGGGTCTGAAGTTCATGAGGGCTGGTCTTAGTGAAGACTGAAGCAAAGAAAGTATACAGCAACTCTGCCTTCTCTGCATCCTCAAAGTATCTTAAATTCACATATATTGCAAGATTAATAAGCAGACAGACAATACATGAAGTACTGATTAACACTACACTCTCAAACTTTGTTGTTCTTTTCTTTTTTTTCCCAAGTAAGAGCCCTTTATCAAATAATGGTTTTAAACATGGGTGGTAAGATTTAGAAGATGTTTTTCAACATTTCCATATGCCTCAGTAAATATCAAAACACTGTTGATACATTATGTTGCTGACATACAGATTGGCAGAGTGATACATAATTATGAAGACCAAGAAGCTATAAAGAAAAATTTTGCTTGCTTCGCAAGCTGAACCCATTCAAGTTAAATGCAAAATTATGCATCTAGGTCACATCTAAACAGTGGAAAACTATATTCTGGAAATCAGTAGCTCAGGAAACAATGAGAGGTGTCATAATATTATTGTTCCTTGCATGATAACATGGTAAAAAGAACTGTTTAAGTTCTTGAGGTACAAACAGCTAAGGTGATGTCTAGGTCCAGAAAGATTGTTTTTCTGCTAGAATAGTGTGTTCAGATCTGGTTTTAGCTTGAGAACACAACTCTTATTTACCACTGGGAATGGGTAACTAAAAGAACAAAAGAGCAAGAAAAGTGGTTGACTTTTTATTTCTTAGCACCTAAAAAATAAGACAGTATGACTTCCTGGAAATATGATTTATTCAAATACCAGGCTTCTATACCAAATAAAATAGTAGAATTAATGAAATGGTTAATATTAAGGTTATCAGCTCAAGGTCTTAAGCTCTATCATTTGACGAGTCATTTTTATTTACTTCATCCTCTGCAAAGAAAACTCATTGATTTTATAAACTTCTGGGTTCAGTTTGGTGCACAGAGTTCAGAGGTATGAAAGACCCAGCAACAGGCTGGTGGCCATGTTGTAGACATAGGGTCCTATTCTCATTTCTTTACATCCTGTGATCTGTTTAGGCAGTAGTACCCCAGTCACTGAGGATGGGAGCTTTATCCAGTTTCGTTACAGCTCCTGAAGGGCTCAGGTGGGAGTATGGCTGAGCATTCTGTATGGAAGTGGAAAAGGATTACAAAAAATGAAATACGGACCTGAGTACAGAAAAAATTGGATTTTTTCTTGATTAGGAGCTGAAGATGTCCTTGACAGCATTGTAAATCACTATTGCCTCACTAGCCAATCCTGCACCTGTGCAAGGAAATAGTAATGATGACATTTTCTCACTTCTCCAGCACACAACAGGAATGTCAATAGCCTGAAATATATAATTCCTAGACTGTGATAATTTCTGGCTCTTCTGAATGCATCATTTTGACTGCATCTGTTTTGCTTGAAATCTTCCAAGTTTTATCATTTAAAGAAAAAAGGAAAAACAAAACAAAACAAAAAAACCCCACAACAAACAAGAAAAAAACCCCAAAAATATATTACCTGCCCCTCCATTATGGGATCTTTTATTGATATCTAACTTGATCTGCCCTCTTGTTCTATGTGCCATCAGCCATGATGATACATGTCTCTTATTTTATAAGAATGGGAATCATATTGAAGCTCTGCTCTAAGTCTGCTCTGTCACCCACCATGGAGCAGAAGCCTTCAAAAAATGCCACCTATGAGAAAAAATAAAAAGTTCAGACACAGCTGGGAAGCAAAAGGAAGATTGACCACTGGCCTAGAGATCAGGCCCCCAGATCTCTATCTTGGCAACAAGCCCCACTTCCCAAATCTTTTACTGATTTATCCCCCTGCAAGGCATCAGGTTATGCTTCTCTTTCCATTTAACTGTACTCACCACTGATTTATGGCTCATCCTGCTCCTTGTTTGCTCTTTTGTGGCCTCTTGTACTTATGCCTTCATCAAGCTAGCTTGTCCAGGGAGACTGAGGGAGCCTTCTCCAAGCAAAATTAAAACCTGATAAGCATGGCATTATTCTGAGAGCGAATTCTTGGGACTGACCTTTTTTTCACAGTGAGTGCACTGGATCCCAGATATCTCCCTGCCTTACAATCACTTCAGGTTATTAGGCAACCAGTGAAGAGCACCACCAGTTTAATCTGTATTGATTTATAAGAATATAAGTGTCCTGTTGTCTACTAGGCCTCCTTTGAGGAGGCCTTATGGCTTGGGTCTTTGGACCCAGTTTTTGTCTTTGAGTAACAGAGTTTGGGTTAGGGCTTACAAATTAAGCTAGAATGAAGTCCATTTAACTTGATTTAAGTATAAAGCAAACATCTGCACCTGAGTGAGGTGTCTAGACTCCCCTTATGGTCTATTAAAAAAACCAGATATTTTTGGGGAGACATTAGTCTTACCTATTTTAGATGTTTACACTGGTATGAGACAAATCAAACCTTGAAAAAGGCTCTTGTATTCAGATGCTTATATTCCTTGTCCAAAAAGACAACGCAGGGTGACTAGCTCAGGTGTAAATGTCTATACCCCTGGTGGTGCCACATTCACTCCAAGGACTCTTTAATATAATTGTCTTCCCTATAACATGTAGACAAAACACCTGCAGCTCAAATGTGGCCAGTCTTTGCATGAACATGTCCCACTGGGTAATGCAG
Source organism: Hemiprocne comata (assembly GCA_020745705.1). Taxonomy (NCBI): domain Eukaryota; kingdom Metazoa; phylum Chordata; class Aves; order Apodiformes; family Apodidae; genus Hemiprocne; species Hemiprocne comata. The sequence continues at coordinate 173,965,529 of CM036586.1, forward strand.
GTGCCTTGTATCAGATTTGCCTGGCAAGGCTTTGGTAGTGGGAGGGCTACAGGGGTGGCTTCTGAGAGAAGCTGCTAGAAGCTTCCCCTGTGTCCAATACAGCCAGTGTCAGCCAGCTTCAAGACAAACCCATAGCTGGCCAATGTCAAATCCTTCAGCAATGGTGGAAGAGCCTTAACATAGTTAAGAAAGAGGGGGGGAAATATGCACAATTGCAGCTGGACAAAGGAGTAAGAATATGTGAGAGAATCAACTCTGCAGACACCAAGGTCAATGAAGAAGGATGGGGGGGAGGTGATCCAGGCACTGGAGCAGAGATACTGCCCTGCAGCCCATGGTGAAGACCATAGTGAGGCAGGCTGTCCCCTGCAGCCCATGGAGGTTAATGGTGGAGCAGACATCCACCTGCAGCCCATGGAACACCTCACACCAGAGCAGATGGATTCTTGAAGGAGGCTGTGACCCTATGGGAAGCCTGTGCTGGAGCAGGCTCCTGGCAGGACCCATGGACCTGTCGAGAGCGGGTCCCATTCTGGAACAGGTTTACTGGCAGGACTCATGACTCCATGGAAGGGATGCACACTGGAGCAGTTTGTAAAGAACTGAAGCCCATGGGAAGGACTCATGTTGGAGAAGTTCATGGATGACTGTGTCCCGTGGGAGGGACCTCACACTGGAGATGGGGCAGAGTGTGAGGAGTCTTCCCCCTAAAGAGGAAAAAGGAGCAGAGACCACGTGTGATGAACTGACCAATGAATTGACCACAATCCCCATCCCCGTCCCTCTGCACTTCTGGTGGGGAGAAGGTAGAAAAAAATTGGGAGTAAAGTTGAGCCCAGGAAAAAGGGAGCATTGGGGAGAAGGTGTTTTCAGATTTGGTCTTATTTCTTATTATCCTACTCTGATTTGATTGGCAATAAATTAAACTAATTTCCCAAGTGGAGTCTGTTTTGCCCATGCTGGTACTTGCTGAGTGATCTCTCCTGGTCCCTATCCCGACCCATGAGCCTTTCATTATGTTTTCTCTCCCCTGTTCAGTTGAGGAGGGGAGCAACACCACAGTTTTTGAGGGCACCTGGCCTCCAGTGTCAACCCAACACAGCCCTAGTCCATAAGTTACCCAACAGTCAAAGGGCATGTATCTGCCTGTAATTAAAGTTGCCTGAAAAGTCCCATGTGAATGCTGGATTCTGACATATGGGTTTTCTAGATAGTTTTCTTTGATGTAAGGGCATATATCCCACTTCAGTGACATATTTAATCCCAAAGAAGTGCTCTGTGTCTAGTCCAAAAATATTTTAGTGTTTTCCTATTCTGAATGCTACAATAACTTTAGAAGGCTGTATGATAATTTAGTGACACATCAGAATTGTGTCAGTATTACATATTACAGAGGATAAAAGAAAAAATGTGGTACAACTATTTAATTTTGACATAATATAAAATAAAATGTTATGCTTTCATACTTTTATACCTACAAAGGATTGCCCACTTTTTTAAAGAAATTAAACACATGAAGCAGATTTCCCGTGGGAACAATCTGTTATGGTCTGGCAGCAGATTCTCTTTCAATAGCTTGAGATACTGTAACTGAAACATGTACATAAAGTTTAACTATATATGTCATTATGGTAAATAGTGCTTTATCAGATTTCTAGTCATTAAATACCCCCTCAAGATTTGTCTATTCAACTTCTTTGTGCTTCTGATGGTCCTACCATTATTGCATTGCTGTCTTTTGTATTACGTGCTATGGACTACCTCATTTTTGCAGTATTTTCTGTTCTTACTATTGCTACAGAATCTTCATTTAAAACGTTACCATCTTTATAGGTATGAATTAATAGGTATTTCTGAATTACCCTTTGAAAGCAGAAAAACCTGTTAAACTTACTAAGAAACTGTGAACTTGGTGCTTATCTTCTAGACACCTTTGCTGGTTGTTGGAATCTTCAATCTCCAAACTGCACATAATAGGCATGGGGAAAATCAAACGCGTTACCACCTCAGAAGCCAAAAATCAGAGCAGACATTGTCAGCAGGAAAAGAGAGGGAAGTTTACATGCCAACCTTCAGAGTCGCTCTGTGCTTTACTCAGGGCATAGAAGAGACTTCTTATTTTGGGACTGCTTATGTGAGGTCCTTAGAAAGAAGCCCTTAGAACCCAGGCTCTCCAATGTTAGATTCAGACACAATTTCCATTGTTTTTTCTCTCTTAGTTTTGGGTACCTGTGACCTCTTTTTCACAGAGTAATGTCACTATCCCATCAGCTCCAGCTAAGCACTTCTTTTGTGTCCATTTCTTTCATCACAAACTTATCTTCAATATAATTTTTTCCTTGATTACATGCATCTCCTCTGTAAACTTTGGTAAGAAATACAAATGGCCTAGATCACTCTAAATTAATCCAGGTCTTTTCATTCATGCCATTAGACTAACCAACTATGAGCTATATAAATCCCTGGCTCTTGGTGCTCAGTGTGTTTAGAGACTATTACTCCTTTGTTCCTATTTAGCCCACTGGCTAACTCCTCCACCAGTTGTGGCTGTTTAATTCAGTGGTTTGCAATCTGTGGTGCACAGAACCCTGGGGTTTCTCCACAAACTCTTTCTAAAAGGTCTGTGAAAAGTAATTAAAGAAAACAACCCTATCATTTAATGTGCTGGCTTTAATTTGCGAGCTAAGGGTCCCATACTTTTAATGGACCTCTTTAGGGGACTATGGTTTTAAAACACCTTATTGTAGTTACTTATACATCACATTAGACATTATACAAAATGGTTGTTATGTATTTTCTGTTAATCTCATTATCTCTTGGACTTTACTAATTTTGTATAAAGACTATATATAACATATTATTCATAAAGGTGGCAGTCTCAAGAATAAGTTGTTTTCCATAGTCACGCCTAACAGAAAAGGCTCCCCCCAAAATGATTCCACAGTCCTCTGTTGGGACTGCTTTACACTTATTGCAATTCTGTCTCAACTGCTAATGCATATTGGTTTATAAATAGCTCTTAGAAATCTATTTGTTGATATCTCATAATTTGAGTTTTCAGGCATGTGCCTACTTTAATTACTGTCTAGTCTTTTCTTAATAAGTTATTTGTAATAAAATCATTGTATTTTTGTGTACCTTTTTACTTACAGTAAATTCTCCTGCTGAGCCTCTGAAAGTGTTATGATACAGCTTTTCTCTGAAATTTCAAAAGAATAATTACACAAAGTTCAAGAAAACAGAATTTAACTGTTATGTATGATTGTTTAAAGTTGCACAAACCATCAGCTTTCATTTGACCTACTATGAGGTGATTTTGAGACTAAAATAGCTCCAGAATTTGAGGTCAACCCACATTCTTGAACAGAAGGGTTGAGGAAAAAAAAATAATTTAAAAAGTGTCAGTTTGGTGAATCAGAAAAACCAGTAACTTTGAAACAATTGACCAAGTTTCTTTCAAACTTCCCTGATCCTCTGTTGGGATACATTTAATTCTCATCACCAATGAAGTGTGAAACATCTTCATAATAAAAATCATAAAAGTACAGTGGCAGCTTCACATTATGGAGAGAAAAACAAGGTCCCAACCAGGCTGTGAGTATCTTGAAGAACAATCTCTCTGACAAACAGCTTATCACAAACCCCAGTAGGCTGTCTTCTTTGTTCTCTGTTCTGGCAGCAAAATTTGCCCTGTTCTTTGAAACATAAACTGTTTTAACTTGGGAGATTTAATGCAGGACTCACATGGTCCTTAGAAATTTTCAGCCATCATCATGAACCTCTTCTCTGCAGTGTCCTCAATATATTTCCCAACACAGCAGTGGCAAAATATGGGCCATGTTTGTTGGTGACAACAGAAACCAGGACAGACTTTCAATCAAGCCTGACAGAAGGAACTTTTCACCCTCTGTATTTTGTCTTCTACTAGGCTAACTAATCTTTAAAACTGCCAGCTTTGACACCTGGGCTCTGCTGCTTCAAACTATGGGGTTGTGCTAAGTTTGCAATTAAGTCTCTTACGCTGCAGGAGAAGTTGTCAATTAATGCCAAGTAGTTTAGTAAGACACTGACATTCCCAAAGTAGTAGTATTTTGGCTTGACAGGTTTTGATAGGGAGGTGGCAGCCCTGTTTAGCTTGTCTGTTCCCTAATTCCTGTAGCTCCAGGGAGAATGATGGTAAAGACTGTCATCATGGCAGAACTGAGTATACGGTATTCCACTTCCTTCTACTTGTAGCAAATGATTAGGGTCTTAGATTTTGAAAAGTATCTCTTAGCTTTCAACTATGAATTATTTTACAAATTGAAGTAACTCCATTGTTTTTCTAATTCATGGACAACTTGACTTGAACGTTCCTGAGAAGTTACCGTGGCACTAAGAAATTACTGTAGCACTAACTTATAGTCTGAATAGGCAAATAGAAAAAAAAGCAAGAATTTCACTGGTTTTCCCAAAGTTCTTGCTAGTATTTTTCCTACTAGTAATACGAAAAATGAAACAAGGCTTTAGAAAGCATTTTTTTTCTTTGGCTTCTTTTAATTTAGGAAGAAAGGTAAGGGTTTCCACTTCCAATTTTCTTGTAAGAAATTCAGTTCTTCATACTGATATGGTTCTCGCAAAATTTGGTTATTTTAGCTATAGAATATATTTGTGTGCTTTCTGAAAGCTGTCCTTGCTAAAACTTCAGGAAAAACTGACAATCGCTAATGATTTTGGATGCAAGTACATTAAGATTTCTGAATCTAAAAGCAAACCACATTTTAAAAAAGAAGGCTTTCATCTTGTCATATTAGCTATAGCAACACATTTCAAGACAAGTAGATGCTTGCTTCCTTTCACAAACATTTCTGTAGTGAAAGGTACTGCAGAGCAGTCCTGTATTGTATTTTATTCTCTATCCTTGTTTCAATGACAGAAAGAGCAGAGATAATTTCTTTTCAGAGAAAGAAATATAGGAGGTTAAAACAGTTTTAGCCACTGCTATGCTCAGACAGTGTAAAGGGTAGAACAAAGATTGTACTTTAAAATGGAAAAGTGCAATAGAAGATAATAGTAAATTCTAAATATTCTTTCAATTTTTTATCTGGTTTGTGATATTTTATAACAAGGACATAACCTTCTGCATCATTCTTCCAATCAGTTTTAAAGGTTTAACCAAAGTGTTGACTGTTAGCAAAAGATAAACCGATAATGTGTTATTTAATTAAGTTCATCTTTCCAACTAGTCATATGGAACTTATTAAAGCTATTACAGAATATATTGTATGCCTAGATGGTAAAAGCAATAAGATATTACTTCAATGTTTTTATTACTAACTTCATATGAGTCTAACAAGAAAACATCAACAGTTTCTTATCTGACTCATAATCCATTTGGCTGAATTATTCAAGTTGGATTATAGAAAATAGAATTTTTTTTTCCCTGTAAAAGAATTTCTTTTCTAACTAAGCTCTTACATATGCTGTTTCTAATTCTTGCACTATTTTATATGAGTTTGTAAACAAAACATGTAAACAATGTTTGTGCCTCAAATAACACCTAACATACCTTATTATATGACTGTTGTTTTTATTTATTCTTATTACAACATCATCAGGCACATTTTAACTTCCCAAGTATATTAAAAACACAGCCTGACTTCGGGGAAATCTTATAACAAAGCTAGATGTTTAAACATACTTATCTTGTTTATGAACATCTTGTGTTTTACATATACATTATTGTACTACAATATTAATTGGTCTTATTAATGCTTTAAGAAAACCACATCTTTTCCCTGTATGGAATATAAAACATCACATACTCATGTCCAAGAATATAGCACAGAAACCAACAAATCTTTAGTCTTCTTAAAAGACTAATTTTTTGTGTGCATTTGAATGGACATTGTTGTTAAAAGCATTAAATAAACAACAACTGCCTCATGTATGTAACAAAAGGATGCAGTTCTGTACCAAATTCTTTAGATTTTAGTATATTTTCCCTGGAAACCAAGCAGTGGGCTTTCTCAGTGTTTTTAAACAGATTTTCCTGTGTTTTGTAGAAATCACAGACTTTCAGAAAGCATACTTAAGTTAAAATATGCAATCTTGAGATATGAAATCTGTATTTCCTGTTACTCTCAGACAATAAACATTGTCTACAGTGAATAAACCTTTTTACTGGAAAACGCTTGGAGAAACGAGCAATCACTTTTGTCATCCCGGCAAAATCTGTCAGGGAAATGCCCACACCAAATACCGCGGGGGAAAAAAGTTCCCTCTTAGAAAACTTTTAAGGGTGGTTCTGTCATTTCTTTGGCAGCTGGGCTCAGACCATTTTTTGCAAGTAGGAAGCAGTAAGTTTCAGAATTGGGTGGGAATGATTTCAAACTAGGAGTGCCCTTAGAAAACAATTACACAGCTGTAGTATGGCTAGTTGCATCTCATTTCTCTGTACAACAGCACTCCTGAGGTTTCAGATACACTATCTTTTCAATGTGTTTTGTTGTTGTTGTTGTTGTTGTTGTTCTGAAGTGTCCTTTCTGGCTTAAGGTTTTGGAGAAGAATGAAAAAAGAGCCATCTTGGTCTGCAGTTTTACGATATAACTAAGCCGATTTAATTGTTAGATTCTACTGAAGGTGAGGGTGGCAAGGAGAGATATTATTTTCCTGCTTTCTGTTGGTTCTTTTTTTTCTGCAGGAGTGAGCAGGGAGGCAGAAAAGGGAGAGGGAGAGGGAGAGGGAGAGGGAGAGGGAGAGGGAGAGGGAGAGGGAGGAGAGGAGAGGAGAGGAGAGGAGAGGAGAGGAGAGGAGAGGAGAGGAGAGGAGAGGAGAGGAGAGGAGAGGAGAGGAGAGGAGAGGAGAGGAGAGGAGAGGAGAGGAGAGGAGAGGAGAGGAGAGGAGAGGAGAGGAGAGGAGAGGAGAGGAGAGGAGAGGAGAGGAGAGGAGAGGAGAGGAGAGGAGAGGAGAGGAGAGGAGAGGAGAGGAGAGGAGAGGAGAGGAGAGGAGAGGAGAGGAGAGGAGAGGAGAGGAGAGGAGAGGAGAGGAGAGGAGAGGAGAGGAGAGGAGAGGAGAGGAGAGGAGAGGAGAGGAGAGGAGAGGAGAGGAGAGGAGGTTGGGGGCTAACAGACTGGTTTTTGAAGGCATAGATGTTAAAGTGGCTTAGCTACAAAGTGCAATTATGGCCTTGCAGATCAGGTTGCTGTCATGACTGCTGCACATGTCCAAAAGCCTGAGGAGGCCACCATTTCACTGCCTGCCCACTCAGCTCCATTCTGAGTCAGCTCCATGTGGCACTGAGGGTGAAGGCAGAGCTCCCCTCTCAGCCTGGATTTCCACCAACACCTTCCACTCCACCTCATACATTTTCCATCTCAGAAAGACTTCTGCATCCCCACAAAACTTAATTTTGCCACTGAGAGTGATGAGAAACAGCAAAGTAAGTGACTTAGTTCCTTGACCTTGAAACAGTACACATTTTACTTTGCCCTCTCTGCTGAAAAGCCTGGACCTGGTTTTGAACAAAAGCAATTATACTGATTTGGTTTGAAAAGGCATTTAAAGCTCTTTTGACACAGCAGCACAAAGGGAGAGGGTCAGTCGTTCCGAGATTTGAAAATGTTCCCTTTTTCCTTTCCATTGCCATTTGTGCAAGAGAGTTGAGAGAACCTCCAATGCTAATGATGACTGAGGAACTCTCTTTGTTAAGATTTCCATAATGCATACTTCTTCTGAGGTGTCTATGTCATGATGTGATTCCTTCTGCCAGCTCAAGCGTGTCCTCTATCCATGTTCAGAGGCAGAATCAATGGTAAAGCATGCTGAGTGAGTATAATGGAGGCATTCTCGGTCTCCAGAGCCACTGAGAACTCCCCCATTGTTGAGCCATTGAAGAAGAGTCCAGTAAAAAAAAACCCAACACGGTATCTAACAGTGGAGACTTTTCTTCCATTAACTTTGAAATGCAGCAAGGGATAGAACAGAAGATACACCTGGGTGAAAAATGACCCTTTCATGTGTTTTCTTGTATAAGAATAAGGCAGGAATATATGAACCACTGCAAGGTATGATGCTCTAACCTTCTGCCTGCTTCCCTGCCTAATGTCACAAAAGCCAAGTGAACTTTAAAACATGGAGAAATAATGTGCCTTTTTTTTCTAATATGTAAACTGCAATGGAATCTGTAGCACATTATTTTAACCACCACAGAAACTAATACTAATTGCAAATAACACTGAAAGTATGTGAATCAAAGTTTATTCTAGTCTGACTCAGGAAGCAAAGGAATTCTGTTCACAATACTAGTCTTTGTTTCCCTTACAGCAAAATGTACTTGCATTAGTCATTTATGGTATTAAGAAACATTGATAATTGCCTTTTATAGTTTTTCAAGCATCACAATTTAGTACACCTATAATTGAAAAGCTGGATTTTGCAATCAAAAAGTAGAATACTGAGTGTTGCTATGCAAAAGTAAAGACTTTCCTCTTTCTTTAGCTTATTAATTTTCAAATAATGCTTTAGGGCTTGTTGTGATAGTTCTTTACAAGGTAGTAAATATATAACTAAACAGACTGTCTAGGCTGAAAACTAATTACCATTAGAAACTGAAGCATTTGGGCTTGTTATTTCTGCAAATCAAACAACTCTGAATACAATCTCCATATTAAATAAAATGTTCAGTGAACCATGAAGCTCTTCACAAATCTGGACCATGTTTTAAGAAGCCCTTTTTTTAGTTACTGTTGTATGCATGTCATTCCATGCAGAATAGTTGGAATATTAAAATATTTTTTATATTGGACAGCAAGGAGAAAAATTGAAAGGTTGTGTTCAACCTTGGTTTTGGAAGTTTTTAAAAGTCACCAGCTAGGAAATAAATATGGAAAAGAAAGTGTATACCTTGAAGTTAAAGTCTTTACACATAAACAGAAATTACAATGGGGGGACATATCCTGAACTTGCTATCTCATTCCTCTGTCCTGTGGACAGACACCATACATATAGTAAAGCTATAATAAGGAGTATTTGTTAGATGTGCCTCAGAACTGTATTAACATAGTAGCATTTCTAAAGCCCATTCATTATATGGCTAATATTTTTAAAAGTTCTGAAGATTAAAAATATGCAGTTTGTCTTAAAAAATGGTTTTTATTTCCCGAGTTGAGTTTATTTCAAGGCAGTAGCCAAGGAGTAAAAAGATATATAAGTGGACGACCCTTTTGTTCAAAAATTAGCAAGGAAAAGAAGGGGAAAAAAAAGAATCCACAGAGAAAGAGACTAAAAGCCACAAACATCCTCTATCAGCAAAGCATATAAGGGTGAGGATAGAAGTAAGGTTGTTTTTGGAATCATTCTTCAGACTAATTGCCTGGTATGCTGCCTGTGTTTCTGTCAAAAAACATGAAAGGAAAGTGCTGACTGATTATATATATTGGAATATCAAATTAGGATATACATTCTGAAATATATGGAGAGAATAAACTACACATATAATAAGGCTGCATTTTTATCAAGGATTTCTGGTGATGATATAAACCGCATAAGGGAACTCAAGTACTTTTACACAGCAGCTGTCATCTGATAGCTGAAATAAAATATAACTCTATGTACAAAAAAGAGGATAAAAAAGGCAAAATGAGAAAAGATAGGCAATGGTACAGATTGCAGGAAATCTTGTGATCATAATTCAACTCAGTGTGTTTGACCATCAAAGGCTGTAATAAATTATATCTAAAGCTTGGTATTACCTATGGCAGTTAAGAAATTAAAATGTATAACTTCTTCTTTTCACACACTCCATCCCACATGCCTTTATCCAAGCACAGTGATTTGTTTGGTTTTGTTAGAGTCTAATTAAGACTGGAACTTGATGAGTGCTCATTGAATAGAATTCATTCTGGATAAAATAACACAGTAATACTTATTGATGAAGAAAAATAATTGGAGGACTGCATGGAGGGATTAGCTCCTTTGACTAAAGTCATATACTCACCCCCTGTTATGGGGTTTCTAGACTGAATATTCCTTGAATCTTCAACTGTTTCAAAATGTTTGGACAGGAAAAACTAAGTGCTATAATTATGGAGAATGTGTGCTGTATTCATTAGACAAGACAAGAAGCCGAATCACTGTTTAAAGCAAAAACTTGACTTCATATTAGCTATCTGTTTTGGTTTGAGCAAGCTCTTTGCTGATTTTTTTTTCTTTCAGTGAACTTTTTAGCAGCGCCAGTGGACTGATAATAACCAAGGTCACTTCTGACTGTCTGCAGCCTCCCCCCCTACGGGGGAGCAGATTAGACTGAAGGCAGGATCAGCAAATCAGAATATTCCCTTCTCATAATATTTTCTCTATTTGGCTTTCAGTATAGGTTAAGACATCACAGAAGTCAAGCCTCTCTCTTTTCTTTTCCACTCACTTTTCTGCTTACTGTTGCTTCTATCACCCTCTCTTTGGCTCTCTCTTTTGTTTTTTCATTTTTCTTCACAACTGACATCTGAGGACCCCGTCCGTGCGCCCGGACACTCCCCCCTTCAGCTGGGAGTCACCAGGGAGAAGAGTTGCTGTGAGAGTTGCTGGTGGAGGAGGGAGGGAATCGGGTGTTGCACATCCCTTTACAAATATATATTTCCTTATCACTAATAATTAAAATCAATCTGTTTCACTTTTCAACCCAGAAAGCCTCTCTTTCTCATTTTTCTCCCTCTTTCCCTACCTTGGGGGGGGGGGGAGGAGGAGGGGTGTATCGAGAGGCTGCCAACTCGGTGCCAAACCAACACACTATCGAGTGTTAATAAAGCCTTTCCTTTCCTTCTTTTTCTGCTTCTCTTTTCCCCGAAACAGTTGTAGTCTCTGGGAACTAAAAGCCACATTTCCCAAAGAGCTAACTTAAAACAACCCTTAGACATAGCTTTTCAGCACCCATTAGCCCTAATCAGGGGTGGAGATCTCCTACAGAAATATATCATATAGGAAGTCCAAGCTAGCTCTCCAAGGTCAGAGACAGGGCAACCTCATTACTGTGTAAATTAGAGGAGCATAGGATTTTGGAACATCTCACAGAAGAAGATTCAGATAAACCCCAGCTTGTGTGATGGGAAGAAAAGAGGACAGAAACAAAAAAAATGTTCAAGCAGGCAGACTTGAAGATGACAACAGCAACCAAAGAGTATGAGCAATTGCTTGATACGCTTATCTGAACATTATGTCTAGATACATTGATTGGCATATTATAGACTACCTGGTTCTCTTCTTTGTTGACTTTCTGATCTTCATTGTGTTTTGTAATAGATATCATCATTAGAAAAGTCTGATTAACTGATAAACATTTTTTAAAAATCTGTTGTATCGGTTGTTCTTTTGGAAGGCACAATTCATTTTTTTTCTCTAACACTTCCTAAACTGCCACATAAAAAGATAATTTAAAAGATCAAAGTGTATTGGCAGTTTAAACTTGTGAAAGCAAAAATATAAATATTAATCAAATGTATGCATTTATAAATTAGAATGGAAAAGAACAGAAGGACAATAAGGCTCCTAATTATTTCTTAATATTCATCTTTCAGTCTGCTATTTTTAGATAACAGTTTGATTAGGAAACATTTAATGTTAGAAGTGATCACTATAATATACAATAGTTGATGGGTCTGGACAGAAGGAGAATGAGTCTTACCTGAGCTTACTCAGTTTCTAGTCCTTTAGGGTATGATTTGCAAGGACATTTTTAATTGTGAGAATTTGTTTCAATATTTCTTTTAACAAAACCACGAAGAAAATATATTTCCTGCTTGAAACAAACCCTTTTCAGGCTGCTAGGACTCACAAGGATGCATGACTGGATTTTGTGACAGCTGATGTCTGTATAGTAGATGTTTCATAAATTGAGACATTTTATACTAAGTTTTGCAGATTAGTATTTTTCCAGCAGTGACATATGTATTGGAAAAAAATACTTTCAAAATGAGGTCACTGCTTTAAAAATGTAAGAAACATTGTCAAATTTAAAATGCTCTTTAGAAAAGAATTCAGTAACTGCACATTAAGAGAGCCTTAATGTCTGAGACAAGTGAAACATGTGCTTCAGCAGAGGAAATGGAAAGTTAATACTCCAGATAAGCAAATGAGGTTTTGGGAAAGGGAAGGGAAGGGAAGGGAAGGGAAGGGAAGGGAAGGGAAGGGAAGGGAAGGGAAGGGAAGGGAAGGGAAGGGAAGGGAAGGGAAGGGAAGGGAAGGGAAGGGAAGGGAAGGGAAGGGAAGGGAAGGGAAGGGAAGGGAAGGGAAGGGAAGGGAAGGGAAGGGAAGGGAAGGGAAGGGAAGGGAAGGGAAGGGAAGGGAAGGGAAGGGAAGGGAAGGGAAGGGAAGGGAAGGGAAGGGAAGGGAAGGGAAGGGAAGGGAAGGGAAGGGAAGGGAAGGGAAGGGAAGGGAAGGGAAGGGAAGGGAAGGGAAGGGAAGGGAAGGGAAGGGAAGGGAAGGGAAGGGAAGGGAAGGGAAGGGAAGGGAAGGGAAGGGAAGGGAAGGGAAGGGAAGGGAAGGGAAGGGAAGGGAAGGGAAGGGAAGGGAAGGGAAGGGAAGGGAAGGGAAGGGAAGGGAAGGGAAGGGAAGGGAAGGGAAGGGAAGGGAAGGGAAGGGAAGGGAAGGGAAGGGAAGGGAAGGGAAGGGAAGGGAAGGGAAGGGAAGGGAAGGGAAGGGAAGGGAAGGGAAGGGAAGGGAAGGGAAGGGAAGGGAAGGGAAGGGAAGGGAAGGGAAGGGAAGGGAAGGGAAGGGAAGGGAAGGGAAGGGAAGGGAAGGGAAGGGAAGGGAAGGGAAGGGAAGGGAAGGGAAGGGAAGGGAAGGGAAGAGAAGAAAAGAAAAGAAAAGAAAAGAAAAGAAAAGAAAAGAAAAGAAAAGAAAAGAAAAGAAAAGAAAGAAAAGAAAAGAAAAGAAAAGAAAAGAAAAGAAAAGAAAAGAAGAAAAAAAGCTGCTATAAACCTTACCCAAAACTCACATGAATTCTTCTTTGATCAAGTTAGTTCAATTGGAACAAATATCTCCCCTTCCAATTAGATTCATATCCCCTATCCCTATTAGCTTTCTTCCCCCACTCTGTTTTTCACTAGATTTCTTGGGTTTATCTTTATTTTGCCCTGGGAAGGAGAAGCCTGAATGCAGTGTGCACTGTGACCTGGCCCCTCACATCTCCACAGCAGGTTTAGTGTATCCCTAAGGTAGCGTGCGTTCTGGGTTAAAGCTTTAGTTGCCTCCAGATTCCACCTGCCCTTGTGCTACAGGATCCTGAACATCTCCGTTGTCATTCTCCTTGCTTCACATCAGCCACAAGTCCCCACAAAGGAAGACATTAAATTAGCTGGGTATGTCACATCTCCTTTACGCTGCTGCTAAATACATACTAGGAGTCAGTCCTTCCCCACCCATGACTACTGTGAGTTCAACCTTTTGCCTCACGATATGTCCCAAAGTTGGTTTATGTAAACCAGAGAGCATGCTCGTATCCAAACTGCATATCTCAGACCTCCATAAGAAATACACTATAAATCTAGTCATTGTACCCTGTCAGTATAACAATTCTTACTGGGTGAATGTCTTCTTTTTGTTGTTGTTGCCTTCTGCTTTTGCATTTCTAAAACTTGACCGGGATTTAAAGATTTGCAGTTGATCCTGAATCCAAGTCCCAGAACACAGAAACCACAAACGCTGTCCTAAGACTGTTCATTTAAAGACTTGCTGGACCTGGATGAAATACTTGGCCATCTGACAGCATAGAAAAAGTCCCATCAATCTAGTGGAAGGGAAAGAAATATAAGACTAGGATGGAACAGCTGCATGTGGAGAAATAATATAGATGTTTTCCTTCTCCAACAAAGGAGATGTATTAGCAGATGAGCAATATGACTTCAGCAAGAGCAAAACAGTAAGGTAAGAGAAAACAGAGACAGAGGGAAAGTGGAGAACTGATGGGTAAAAAAGACTTTCTAAGAAAGCCAGCAAGAACTGTAAGTTTAGGGAACAAATTTATCCACATTGACAAATGAAAATTTCTTTCTAGATAATTTTCAAACTTGATATTTGTCTAAATAAGACTTTTAAAAGGCACAAATTTCTGCAAAATATTTCCTCATAGTGTGAAAGCAAAATAAAAAATCTTGAAATTATTTTCCCATGCTTTAGCCCAGCATAAAATAACTAAATGTTAACTTGTGTCAGAGGCAGAAAGATACTTAATTTATAGCTGTAAAGGTTATGTGATTGTAGTCACTAAATAAAGGACTGAACCAATGATAAGACCTTTGCATTTACAATTATACAAATATGTAACACTGTAGTTAAAATGCAAGTACACGTCTCACATGCTATAGATTGTAAACTACAATTTCTCTTGTATTGGAAATTCATAACATACTTTCTTTAGCTATTGGGTTTCAAAATGAGGTCATATAATGTGAAATGGATTTTTTTATATAATCAAGTGCTTAAAAGCTGCATTATATATACTTCCAGATTGTTTGTTTCTTTAGAATCAATTATACTTTAAGTTGCTGTATGAGAAAACACTTAAACTCTTCATGCACTGTATAGCATACTTGTTGCTATGTAAAAATTATAATAATAAAGGTAAAAAGTCATTGCAGGTTTTAGCTAAGCATTCTAAATTTTTCATGTTAGCCTCCATATTAATTGGGAAGCAGCTATAGAGCTGTTCAGCAAAAGCCTCTTCATACTCTGCATAGCAATAACTGTTGATACTGCCTTTAATGAATCAACAGAGACACCTGGGAATGGTGTCTGACTTGCTGCCCTGAAAATTTGGAGATATCATAGAAATAACACTCAAAAACAGTTTCAAAAGGTTTTATAAGAGATCTCTTCCTGTCTGCAATGGTAGGATGCAGTCTGAGATGAAGACACTTAAATATAGGCATCTATCTGTAGTTAACTGTATGTGCAAGCAGGGAGAGCAGCAGTAGCTTGAACACTAATGGACAGTGTCATATTAAATGCTGTGGTTTATCTCTCCTGGCCTTCAGGTTCTGCATTGCAAGGTTACATGTCTTCCACAGATCTTCTGTCATATCTACAGGAAAACGTCTTCAACAACCTAGGGCAAACAGTATGGTAGCAAGTCTGTAAATTGAACAACAAAGTTATGTCCTAGGCATCTAAACCTCCATTGTAGTCACCAGGATAGAGAGTTGGATTCAGCTGTGGAAACATAAGTATATAGGATTGTTTTAGCTGCAACAGGGTATCCCGCCAGCCATCCTTCTTCCTCTCTAGAGGGACAGACATGTCATATCTGCTACGCAAATGTCCCCATTTAGGTATCTTAATCTGGAGATTTAATTATGTTTTCTGTTGTGATTCTAGAAAACCTAGACATTGTGCTTGCTGAAGTTAGAAGTTCAAAACTGGTGTATATAGCAGATACAGAAAAATCTTCTTCCTGAAGTTTACTGAAGAGGATATTCTCTCCAGCTTCCATACTTCTACCTGGAACAAGATAATGGAAGCTGGAGACTGAGAGCTGCAGTTTGTTTTAGAGGCCAAATATAATTGATCCTCTGATACACTATAAAAATAAATGAGAAAAGGTAATAATATATAGACGATTTCTAGAACATTTGGCAACAGTTTTGGCAAGTATATGCTCAAACATATTGCTTTCTGTCTGATTAAAGCTGCTGCAAATCAGAATTGTGATTGTCTGCACTTTGAAAAAAGAGGTAAATCATAAAAAGATTTTACTTTCTAAGCAGTCATGTGGACTCAATTAATTATGCATTAAATTTAAATGCATTTAATTTTAAATTTAGGTAAGCAGAATGGGAAAGTTTTACTTCTGAATGTCTTCAAAGACCTCCCGCTATTTGCACAGAAGTTGGGCTCAATTCCATTGCCTAAGCGTAAGTGTGAAGTGCCATTTTAGGTGTCTAGAGTATCTTTCTTGGATTTAATCTGTGTTCTTGAAGAGTGGAAATCTCCCATGAGAAACAGCCTGAACACTAATGACAACGAATGAGGAGTCGCTACACTGTGCTGGAGCACATATTCCCACTGCAGCCTGTGGAAGAGACCATGGTGGAGCAGATGGATGTTCCTAAAGGAATCAAAGCCTGTGGGGAGCCTCTGCCAGAGCAGGGGAAAGTGTGAGACAGAAGAAACTACAGAGAATAATTGTTATGTACTGACCATCCCTGCTTGCCTGCTGGTGAGAGGAGCCAGGAGTGAAAGAATGAAGTTAAGCCTGGGAAAGGTGTTGGTTTAATATTTACTTTGTTGTTTCCAACTACCCAAATTAATGGTTACATTTTTATTTTAATTGGCAAAAAAAAGTAAGTTAATTCTCTTAAGTCAAGTCTGGTTTTCCCACGATGGTAATTTTTAAGTGATCTCCTTGCCTTTATCTTGACCCACGAGCTCTCTCATTCCTGTTCTTACTATTTTCTCCCTCCATCCCAATGAATGGTGGGAATAATCAGGTAGGTGGGTGAGTGTTTGACTGTCAGCCAAGGCTAACTGACCACATCTCTCCAAAACAAAAATCCCAGTGTAGCTCTGGGGATTTCAGCACTGATTTCAATGAATATCAGAGATTAGACTGCACCTGGTTTGGTGTCTTCTGTCACTTTCCTAGAGCGCTCTGCAATCTCAAAGACTGCCACACACTTTCATGCTGTGCTTTAGAGCACCCAACACACCTATAGTTTCAGATAATGCATGCTTTACAGCACAACTCTAACATTACTTAATGCATTTTTGAACTGAAATGCATCCCCAAAAAATAAAAATTCCATCTGGGGGTTACAGAGGAAAGCACATGAGGCTCAGAGGAGACCCACGACCAAGTATTGTTTAGTGAGGATGTGGCCAGTTTATAATAGATGGGACTGGACTTAAACAGAGCAGATAAAAGCCACACTATCAGTCGGGACACCAAGAGTGACTGCAGGAAACGTATTTTACAGTAGACATGTAAAGTATATTGAACAAAAGAATAAATATTTCACCATTAAGAGAGCAGGGACAATAAGAAAACAAGAAGAATTAGTAATTATTATAAAAATAGAAAAAAACAAACAAACAAAAAAAAGCCACTAAGCATTTGGAAATCTTTAGAGAAGGGTGCCACATACATCAGATTCCAAACCATAATTCTAAACAAAGTTAAGTGGAATAGGAAGAGAGCATTGGAGGCAAAGATGATTCTGCAGCTGTCTCCAAACCGTTTGTGAGAGAATACCAGAACACAGCTAATTTCTTCATGATGGATGACTTCAATATTGAATTGCCATGCAAAAAAAAAATGGAAAAGACAGTGCAAAGGGAAAACTGGGATGAGGAATTACCAACAAAAATGACGACTTGCTGAATAAAATTTGGTGTCGATATACTACTCTACAAAATTTTCACAGAAAAAGAATTTTTCTGTTGGTTTTTTTTTGTGTTTTTTTTTAAACAGGAGAAGTAAAATTTGACCACAACTGCATTGTTTTAAGGCAGGTCATGTGTCTAAGATGCAACAGCATGCCAGGCAGCAGGTGTCAGCAATTACTACAATCATTGCTCTGCCAAACTAAAAATAAAACAAAGAAAGATACACTCTGATTAGAAAGTGACAAAGATCAACAGGACCAAACTGAAAGCAAAAGGGTAGTACGAGGAATTCCAACCTGGCCCTCAGAATAGATTTATGCTTGTGCGTCAGGCCAAGGAAGCCGAAATGAAAGAAAAAAGGGAAGTGCACAGACACAGTGTGATTCAGCCCAGCTGTCACAACTGGGTATCAGTATACTCACAGCAAGAGTGGAAAGACAGTACTTCAATGAGGAAAGAACATTTAAAGAGCTATTAAATACATGGCATGCTATGATGTTCTGTGAAACCATATAGTACTTTTGAGCAAGCAATGTTTAAAATGGAAAAATCAAAAGAAAAGGAGGATGATTCTCATTGCTGAAACAGAAGAGATAGGGAGATTCTTTAAAATAAATCATTAACGGTATCTCCTTATCTCAACCACAGTTTTATACGTAATATTTGAAACCACACAATTAATCCTACCACTAACAGGATTTCAGGACATGTTACAGACAAGAAGCTGAAAAACAACCAAGCAGCAGGATATAAAATCACAGCAGAAATACTAGAAGTATTTGACTCACCTCTCTGATGGAACTGATACATGTACTTAATAAAATCTAGGAAGGCAGAGAGGAAAAGCCTTTCTGAATAGCAGAAATAAGGAAACAAGAGCAGGATACTGTGAAAGGGTGACCTCACTGACTTCAACAACTGGACACAACTTGTGCTGCTTTTCACCACAGCAAAAATCATTTATTGTGTGATACAACCTATCAGTAAGTATACACAACTTACAGAAGCAGACAAATTCTGTTTTATAAATAAAAGAATAGGTCAACTATTTTTCCCTTAAACTGTACTCTTGGTCCTCAGGATGAGTCAACAGTACTTCCAAAAAACATCAATACTATCCACAAAACAAAACAGAAAGAAAGTAAAAAAGAGCTTGATACCAAATAATAAGCTAAACTAAAACAAACTTTCCTGAAACTCTTAGGACAAAAGGTAGCAGCATATCAGTTGGCAAAAACATCAGAGAAAGATAAAAACTCAACTAACTAGGTATTTCTTATTAAACAAGTTTTTTTAATCTCTGAACTTGAGGCTTTAATTCTGAAAGTTCACAGTTGTGCTTCTAGGTCCTTAAACTACCCCTGTATTATATTCTGATATGTAAGGGAAAATAATAGGGAAAAAATGAATGAGTATGCAAAGGATTACAAGAATATTTTATAAAGCATCCATGAAGTAGCTTTCTTAAAACTCTTAATTCCTTTTTATACTTACCAAGAAGACATTTCTACATATAATATTTGTAGTCTATATTTTCTATTAAGTCTTCCCTTACCTTCTGTTCCCCACGCCTCCCCTCTCACTTGTACAGGACCTGTATCTACAAGAATAATGTTTATTTACAGAAGGTTAATAGTCCCCCTCTTGCAATAGCAGACTGCCCTGACCCTAGAAATCTGAGTGGGAGGGCCAGAAGTAAGAAAGTTTAGCCCAGTCAGTGAACTCTAACAGTTTCGGAAAGGAGAATATTTTTCTTAATCTCCATAAAGTTATCTAAAAGTCAGTCCTACTTAATTTTTATAACTTTGATCCCAGATCACCTACAGTATTTTAAAAATACAACATAAATATGTAATTTTATTACCAAATAAAAGTTCAATAACTATATAATTTCTATTACTTTTCTTTAAATGCATCAAAAAGGTCGATAAGGACCTGTTCAGATCCATGGTTTGTAGCTAATAAATCAACATGCCAACATCCTATCCCTATAACCTGAAAGGGGATTTCTGTGTTCTATCACTTTGACTTCAATAATTTTTGTGTGTGCTCAATACCACTACAAAAGATTGGTGACTACAACTTAAAATAGAGCACTATGAATACTCTGAAACGATACTTTTTAAAATCTGAAATGGTTCTGGCATTAAAATATGTCACTTGAAGGCTCTTATTCAGCATGGGAATTATTAAAGCTCGTCACGTACTTAAAAACAAGCTCATGGACAAATGTATTAAGCTTCAGTGTTTAGTCACACTGTGACACTGCAAGTGAAGCAGAATATAAATTCGAAAATAAATCTTTTTTTTTTTTTTAGGTTCCACAGGGGGCAATATATGCATCTGTAAATCAGCAGATTTTTGTAATATGTATAAGTCTTAAATATCTATGCAAATACAGTTGATAAAAAACTCAGAGGTAGCATAAACTGCAGAAGAAAGCTTAGACTGAGTAGCTTTATCACCTGAAGTTTTGTTCCTATTTTGATTGGATAGTAGACTGCTTATTCTCAAGCTGTTGAGCCTTTGGCAGGGTATGGATAATACTGGGAAAAATTCTAAAGGAAATATTGTATACTACTGAGATGTACATAATGATGAGATTGACAGGACATATTTCAAAGAGTGAAAACAGTGGCCCAAAAGAAGTAGCTGGGTTTTAAAGAATATTACAATTTAAGCAAGAGTAGTCCATTAAGGATGTGAAGTAAATGCATGGTGTTTAAGGAATGCAAAACGAAAATAAGTTGAAATTAATACTGAACATAAGAGAGTAGTAATATGTTTTTTATACCTTTTTGACCAGTTTCATAGCCAGGAAAAAGTGACATTGCTTTGTTAACTCAGGAGAAGCCTGGAGACTCTCAGAAGCTAGGGATTCAGGCCCTTGTACATTTTGGTGTGTTTTGTTTAATTTAGATAAAGGATGAGGATGTACTAGTTACTAGAGAAAGAGAGCGAGTAAAGGGATGGCAGTAATAAAAAGGCATAGAGACAAGAAATAATTATATAGTAATTGCTCTGTAAAATTTTTGGGCTACATACTCTTGATCCTCTGTAGCTAGAGCATCGATCAAGACGACTATTCTAATACTGATGCAATCAGAAGGCATTAGAAGCATACAGCAAATTAACAAAGAGCTGCAATAGGGATTGGCAGGTGGGATGCACCTGTCTCAGAGGGGCAAAAGACTTTTGGGGCAGGAGTTAGCAGGGCTCATTGACAGGGCTTTAAACTAGATATGAAAGGGGAAGGGGAGATAACTGGGCCTGTTAGGGACAAGCCCAAGAGAAATGTCAGGGCTTGAAGGATGGTGGACTAGGGCGGATTCTTACTCTGTTGTTTCATTTGAGAAAAAGGATAGATGTTTAGAAATCATGGAAGCACCTGAGAAGGGTCTGTTAGGAAATGGGGCCCACAGTGAAAAAAGATGTTGGAACCATTAGCTCATCTGAAGTGCGTCTATACCAATGCAAACAGTCTGAGCAACAAACGGGGAGCTTTATCGTGGATTGAGCCAGGATGAAGCTAATTTTCCTTTTACTGATTTTTTTTTCCTTCAGTAAGCTCTCTTTTAACTAGCAGCAAGTGTTCCAGCTAGTGGACTGATAACATTGGAATGTCTATGTTTCTGCTGAGACTCCAAGGTTGCTTCTTAGCTCTGCTGCTATAGAGGCTACCGGGGCAGGAGAGTTGTATCTGTGGCCCCCCCCGTAGGGAAGCCAGACTAGACAGACAGCAGAATTGACCAAAGGTATTCCATTCCATAGATCTACGTAAGCTCCAAAGAAGGTCAGAGATCACAGAAGACAACTTCCTTCCTGCTTCTTCTTCCCTTCTCTTCCATCTATGGCTGGTGTCCGGGGAGGACTCCATCCATCACCATCGACCTCAAGCTCAGCCCTGACCCTCATAAACTCTCCCCACAGCCCTGTCTGCTCTGCTGTTATCTCAGACAGTGGTCTGAGAGTTTTTGGGACTGCTCACAGCTAAGGAGAGTGCCAGGGAGAGTTGCTGGGGGTGGGGGGAGGCAAGAGGCTTTTGCACATTTCTGAATATACTTGTATATAATTGTTGTTTTGGTTTGAGCAAGCTCTTTGCTGATTTTTTTTTTCTTTCAGTGAACTTTTTAGCAGCGCCAGTGGACTGATAATAACCAAGGTCACTTCTGACTGTCTGCAGCCTCCCCCCGCTACGGGGGAGCAGATTAGACCAAAGGCAGGATCAGCAAATCAGAATCTTCCCTTCTCATAATATTTTCTCTATTTGGCTTTCAGTATAGGTTAAGACATCACAGAAGTCAAGCCTCTCTCTTTTCTTTTCCACTCACTTTTCTGCTTACTGTTGCTTCTATCACCCTCTCTTTGGCTCTCTCTTTTGTTTTTTTCATTTTTCTTCACAGCCGACACCCGAGGGCCCCGTCCGTGCGCCCGGACACTCCCCCCTTCAGCTGGGAGTCACCAGGGAGAAGAGTTGCTGTGAGAGTCACTGGGGGAGGAGAGAGGGGATCGGGTGTTGCACATCCCTTTACAAATATATATTCCTTTATCCCTTACCACTAATAATTAAAATCAATCTGTTTCACTTTTTCAACCCAGAAAGCCTCTCTTTCTCATTTTTTTCCCCTCTTTCCCTACCTTGGGGGGGGGGGTGTGTGAATCAAGAGTGTTATTATTATTGGTTTGACTGCCAACTCGGTGCCAAACCGACACAATTGTACATATAATTAAAGCTGTCTAATTTAGTTTTCATCCAGCTAAGTCTCTCTCCTTAATTCTCTCTCTCCTTCCCTAGCTGGGTGGGAGGGGGAGGGGATTGAGAGCATTGTTTGTCTCTGGTTTATTTTTCGGTTCTGAGGGAAACTGTGACAAGCTTGAAGCCATGATACACCAGGAAAACGATGACATAGTGGCTATCACAGAAAAGTGGTGGGATGCATCACATGACTGGAGTGCCACAATCAATGGCTACAAGCCCTTCAGGAGGGATAGAAAGGGAAGGAGAGGGGGTGGAGTGGCCCTGTATGTTAGAGAATGCTATGGGAGCTTGGAAATCAAGTATAGTCATGATGAGGTTGAGAGTGTTTGGATTAGGTTAAGGGCCAAGAAAGCTGGTATCGCTGTGGGAGTCTGCTATAGACCTCCTAACCAAAGCAGTGAGGTGGATGAAACTTTCTATAAGCAGCTGGGAGAAACCTCCCAGTCACTTGCTGTTGTTCTTGTGGGGGAATTTAACCTCCCAGACATCTGCTGGGAATACAACACAGCAGACAGGGAACATTCCAAGAGGTTCCTGGAATGTGTGGAAGATAACTTCCTCACACAACCCTAAGTGAGCCGACCAGGGAGAGTGCCCTCCTGGACCTGCTTCTTGTGAACAGGGAAGATCTTGTGGGGGAAGTAAAAGTTGGAGGCCGTCTAGGGCACAGTGATCATGAGATGATTGAGTTTTTGATCCTTGGAGACGAAAGGAGAGGGGTTAGTAAAACTGCCACCTTAGAATTCTGGAGGGCAAACTTTGACCTGTTCAGAAGACTGATTGACAAAGTCCCTTGGGAGGCTGCCTTGAAGGATAAAGGAGTCCAGGAAGGCTGGACATACTTCAAGAAAGAAGTTTTAAAGGCACAGGAGCAGGCTGTCCCCGTGTGCCGAAAAACCAGTAAGCAGGGTAGGAGACCAGCCTGGCTAAATAGGGATCTTTGGCTAGACCTTAAGAACAAAAAGAGAGTCTATGACCTTTGGAAGAGGGGACAGGTCACTCATGAAGTCTATAAAGATGAAGTGAAACTATGCAGGGTGAAAATTAGGAGAGCCAAAGCACAGCTAGAGCTCAAACTAGCTACAGCTGTTAGGGATAATAAAAAATATTTCTATAAGTTCATTAACAGCAAAAGGAGGACTAGGGAAGATCTCCATCCTTTATTGGATGCAAAGGGAATCTTAGTAACAAAGGATGAGGAAAAGGCTGAGGTGCTCAACACTTACTTTGCCTCAGTCTTTAGCAGTGGAACTAGCTGTTCCATGGATATACCACACATGAGCTAGGAGACAGGGAGGGGATGCAGAATGAGGTCATCACAATTCAAGAGGAAGTGGTCCGAGACCTACTACACCACTTAGATGCACACAAGTCTATGGGACCTGATGGGTTACATCCAAGGGTGCCGAAATAGTTGTCAGACGTGATCGCCAGGCCACTTTCCATTATTTACCTGAAGTCCTGGCTAACTGGGGAGGTCCCAATGGACTGGAGGGTAGTAAATGTAACACCCATCTATAAGAAAGGCAGAAAGGAGGATCCAGGAAACTATAGACCTGTCAGTCTGACCTCGGTACCAGGGAAGGTCATGGAGCAGATCATCTTGAGTGTTATTAGAAGACATATAGAGGATAACCACGGGATCAGGCCCAGTCAACATGGGTTTATGAAAGGCAGGTGCTGCCTGATGTTCCTGATCTCCTTTTATAACCCGATGACCCGACAATTGAATGAGGGAAAGGCTGTGGATATTGTCTATCTGGACCTCCAAAAAGCATTTTACATGGTTCCCCATAGAACTCTCATTAAAAGTCTGACTGCTCATGGCCTGGATGAGCATACAGTATGTTGGATCAAGCAGTGTCTGGACAGTCGGGCCCAAAGAGTGGTGGTCAATGGAGTCAAATCCAGCTGGCAGCCAGTCACAAGGGGTGTTCCTCAGGGCTCAGTGTTGGGACGTTTCTGTTTAACATCTTTATTGATGATCTCGATAAGGACATAGAGTGTATTATCAGTAAGTTTGCAGATGACACCAAGCTAGGCAGGAATGTTGATCTGCATGAGGATAGGGGGGCTCTACAGACAGACTTGGATAGATTATATCATTGGGCTAATGTTAATGGTATGGGCTTCAACAAGGCCAAGTGCCGGGTCCTGCACTTGGGCCACAACAACCCCATGCAACGCTACAGGCTTGGGGAAGTGTGGCTGGAAAGCTGTCTGACAGAAAAGGACCTAGAGGTTCTAACTGACAAGCGGCTGAATATGAGCCAGCAGTGTGCTCAGGTGGCCAAGAAAGCCAATGGCATCCTGGCTTGTATCAGAAATAGTGTGACCAGCAGAAGTAGAGAGGTGATTGTCCCCCTGTACTCAGCACTGGTGAGGCCACACCTGGAGTATTGCATCCAGTTTTGAGCACCTCAATTCAAGAGAGACATTGAGGTGCTGGAGTGAGTACAGAGGAGGGCAACAAAGCTGGTGAAAGGCCTAGAGAATAAATGAAGAATGCTTGAAGGAGCTGGGAATGTTTAGTTTGAGAAAGAAGAGGCTGAGGGGAGACCTCATCAGTCTCTACAACTACCTGAAAGGTCATTGTAGAGAGGTTGGTGCTGGTCTCTTTTCACAGGTAATTAGCAACGGAACAAGAGGGAATGGCTTCAAGCTCCAACAGGGGAGGTTTAGACTAGACATTAGGAAAAATTTTTTCACAGAAAGAATGGTTAGACACTAGAATAGGCTGTCCAGGGAGGTGGTTGAGTCACCATCCCTGGGTGTGTTTAAGGGTCATTTGGATTTGGTGTTGGTGGATATGTTTTAGGGGACAACTTGTAGAGTAGGGATGATGGTTGGACTCGGTGATCCCAAGGGTCTTTCCCAACCTGAATAGTTCTATGATTCTATGATTCTATGAATTCCTTTAAATAAATATATCACAGGCATATATATACTTATATGGTTAGTTATGGATGTTGTGATAAAAGTCTCCAAAGTTTGACCCGATACCTAACTCATTATCATGGGAATGGGTTATGGGGTGGGAATGGGCTGTGGGTATCACCTACTGTTGATTCACTCATATGCAGTGCAAAATTAAAAAAACCCTAATTATACTTAAGAAGCAGTAATACACTCAACCCAGTCAGACACTAATATGTTTGTGGGTATCATTGTCACAAATACAAAATAAAATGTAGATTCAGTCATTAAAACCACCAAACCTACATCCAAACCTGTATGATCGTACAGAACTTGTGTCAGTTTACAGACACTGAGAAGAAAAAAATAACCTAGAATTGAGTAAAAAAAACCCATTATCAATATTTTGCAATGATTGACCAGTAAAACAAAAACAATTATCCAAAACTTGAAAATGCTTGCACTTGTGAATAACATCATGCATCAATAGTCAATGGGTCTGCTATCATGCGTAAAATTACTCAAGTGTATAAATTTTTCAGGACTGGGGCCAAGCAGTATAATGCTAGACAACAGAGCTCAAAGACAGTTGGCAGCCATTCAGGAAAAGTGCTGGGGGCAGCAGTATCAAAGCTGCAGATAGCTGAGCAAAATTAATAGAAGTATATGAACGGAAGATTTTAAAACTTCAGGTATTTTAGACTTTGCACAGTGTAACTTTACTGTCACAGTTTGTATAGTCTTAAACTGGAAAAAGGAAAGGGTCAAGCCAATTAGAGTAATAGGAAATAAGTCAAATTTGATGTGTTTACTACCGAATGCTCTAATAATCTTAGAGAAAAAAAAATATGAAAAAACCCAAACAAACAAGAAAAGTGGTCAAGGACACTAAAAAATAACAAGTCATACATTGAGATTTACCATAGCTTTTTTCAACTCAAGGTTGGTCATGACTGCTCAAAAATAGATAGAAAAACTTCAGAGATAGAAAAAGTTCAGTCAACAAGGAAAAATTTAAAATATTAACATGGTCACAGCAACTAAAAGATAGCACAGTGAACAGCAAAATGGATACATAGAAAATGGTGCCTGATTAAATTAAGAAAATAAGATTAAATTATAAACAAAGAAATTGGACATCTAAACAAAAAAGAAAAATTAGACTTATTTTACAGTCCACTTGTAGTAGAGGCCTACCTCATGTCACCTTGGACTTTTTTCAAAACACTAGCATAGGGCTTATATTTTAGGTTTTCTGTAACTGTGCACTGAATAAAATGCATACTTTTTTTCACTGACTATATAACGAGACCAGATTCCTATTTCTGACACATAAACAAAGCATCTAAAGATAGGTTGTTTGAGTACTGTCTGGAAGCAGCTGCCAATGAGTAAATCTGAGGAACTGGCAGCCTGTAGTTGGAAAGAAAAATCCAGAAGAAGAAAATCTAAGGAAAAAAACCCAAATAATATAATGTTTGAAAAGTATTGCTTTTCCAGAATTAAATCTACTACCTATCTTTAAAAAAATTAGAATAATATCTTTGCAATGGCAAATACAGTCTTATAAAAGAACCAGGAAGGATTAATACAATAAATGAGAAGGATGTATCTTGCATGTTTAGACAAAGGCAAGATGGCTAGAAAAAGGAAAAAAAGAGCCTTGAATATTTGACCTGTGTTTAGCTGAATGATTAGATAGTGTCAAGAAAGATTTTAGAGGCCTACCCTGAGGTTACTTTCACATTTCATAGAATCATAGAATCATAGAATGCTTTGGGTTGGAAGGAACCTTGAAGATCATCTAGTTTCAACCCCCTGCATGGGCAGGGACACCTTCTACTAGACCAGGTTCTTCAAAGCCCTGTCCAACCTGGCCTTGAACGCTTCCAGGGAGGGGGCATCCATAATGGTATTCAAATACGACCATGGACTTCTGTTACAGATGCAACAATTAAGCTGGGTAAGATGGTAAGATCTTACCATGCAAACATGCTTTATGTCAGGGAAAAAAATTGTCATGAGGATTTGACCTGTGAGGGACATTCATGTACTATGGCAGCACCTAGAAGCATTTCCCCATTGAGTTAGGATCCTCACTTTTGTCTTCTGAGTTTCAATAATTTCATCTGTGAGAGAACATAAAGTCAATACCCTGCTATGTGTCAGACCTGATTCATAGGGTAAGCAATGGGATATGAAGAAGGTACATCAAAAGTCCACAAAGCTCCATAATCTTGGTCATTCCCCAAACATTTATTTATGTAAATAGACTTGGAAGCATGCCCTGAAGATCAAAAAGTAGTCTAGTGAAATTACTTCTCTTAAAATGAGACTGGGAGGTTCAATGCTATTTGACAGATTGAAGGAAAAGAGCTTACCATTTCAGATATTAATTAAAACAAAAAATAGCATTAATCTGACATTGAAATGGTTCAAAACATGGGATGTGTCCCTTATACCAGTATTTCCAACAGTGGGTAAAGAAAGGAACAAGCTCTCTCTGACCAGAGACTGTGATTAGGAAAGGTAATGTAGGTTTACATTCTTCCTTTCCTTCAGCCCTGCTTTTGAAAGACAGTCAGTCTTGACATTATTACCTAGGAAAGTGGCTCCTTATTAATGATCTAGACAAGAAAAAAAACTCAACCACCTTTAGCAACCTATAGGTTTTAAAACTTAATATCCTTAACTTTCCTACAGGTAACCTTCTCGTTACAGTCTTATTTAGAAACAGATTAGACTGCATACATTGGTCTTCGCTTTCTGAACTATGGTTCAGTCTAGGTTTTCATAGGAACACCAATATATGTAGCAAATATAGTACCAGAACTAGCTTCTGCTTCTTCTCTGACTTTCTGGCAGAGATGAAAGGAGGGTAAATCATAATACTCTGGGATTTTTCCCAGTCCATGTTACAGTTCATTACCTAGTGATGAAAGTACCATATACAATATCATTGTTACTCCAATAGTATATGTATATGTAAATCAAAAGAAAAAAACCCTAAATGTAATGTTAAAAAAAAAAAAAAGCATAGTGGGAGAGTATCAGACAGAAAAT
This sequence comes from Hemiprocne comata, assembly GCA_020745705.1. Lineage (NCBI taxonomy): Eukaryota > Metazoa > Chordata > Aves > Apodiformes > Apodidae > Hemiprocne > Hemiprocne comata. The sequence goes on from CM036586.1 coordinate 173,993,619, forward strand.
CAAGTTAACAAGAACTACAGGTCATCTTAATGGATTATAAAAGTGCAGCCTAGAAAATAATTAATAACGAGCAATGAACTACAACTAGTGTTGGATTCCCTGCCTCTCTGGGCTGGCATTAACTGCCATTATAAATTGAGAAAAGAATTCCCCAAATAATTGCAAATAGCCACTAGAGATTCTGCACACCAGCTACGATATGTCTGTGGGCATGCTAACAAAAGCTGTTTCTTAGCAAGCAGTATGCTAACCCTCTGGGATTGGTAATGAATCTGCTTTGTGGTAAATTTCTTAGTACATACTACAGAGACTTTTTAACCATGTTGCTTTCTGAATTCTCTTATTCCCATAAAATTGTTTTGACTGAAGTTAATATTTAATTTTGTACAGAAGGGTCCCGCAGCTCAGTTTTCACTGCACTACACATTGAGTGTCAGGGAAGCTTTTTACAATATATTAACTGCAGCTGAGAGTATTATTTTCAGCTTTGTTTTAACTCAGGTGTTTGCTTGTTGTTTGTTTTTTGTTTTTGTTTGTTTGTTTGCGCTGCTTCATTTATACATTATATTTAGTCTCTCTCAGAGCCAGACTGCTCAGAAATCACTCTGTTGGCTGCTTTTTGGGAGTGTTGAACAATTCCAGCTACCCATCATCATTTACAGTCTCTCCCCTACAGAGGGCACCTTTGCCTTATTGGAATTGCTTCTGCAAAGGAGATCCTCAGTGGTTATAGGAGACGTAACTGAGCCTTAAAGTGAGATCAGACTTCTCACAGATGCAGGGACTTCGTTTGCATAGTCTTTTTAATTAACCAACTCTCGTACTACAATTCAGCAGCACGCAAAAACATTAACTTCTGTATTATTATAGTCCCCACAAAGAAGGGGGGGAATGAACTGGAGACTACTAGGATTTATATCAGAAACCAAGGAGTACTAGATGAATTAAAGAGCATAAATTAGGGGTTGCTTTGGGTTTTTTTTTTCATCAACAATTACGGGTTTTTTCTTTTAAAAAAGTTACAAGATGCATACTAAAAACATAGTATGTGGAAAAACAAGCCATAGAAATTAAGTCAACCATTTCTCAAATAAATCTAACAGGCTTGCAATTAGTAATTGCTACCTTAAAGCTGTTCAAGTGGACAGAAAGATTTTATTCTCTTTTGTAGAGTTAGACTATCAAAACTGAGCCTAAACTTCTTATTTGGAAAAAAATATCAATTGACTGCAAGATTGAGCCAAAAAGTAATTTTCTTCCTGATTTTTTGGTGTGCTGTTATTTATGACATGTCAAGTATATCATTCATAGTATCTGCTGGTTTTGAATAAAACTAGCAATGCTTTTCTGTTCAATATCTTTTTCAGCTCAATCTGTAAAACAGTCTTCCTTTACAGGCTGTTTCACTAATGTGTTAAGACAGATGAAAACGTCCTTGATTTGTAAATGGCAAAGTGAAAATTCTAAAGAATAGTATTTCCTCTGTCATTTTATATCTGTCTGACTATTCAAAACAAGCTAGAGCTATAAAAAGAAGTGCAAGACATTGCATTCATGCAACTCTCAAATCGGTCAGTACTATGTTAGTTCATAATAACTGGGGGGAAATACTAAATAAATGCATCTGTACCTTTGCATAATGCTTTTTTTATGGTGTTCCTATCAATAAAAGTTACAAATTGCCTTATAAATTCAACAGCAGTCAACCTGTTGCAAGTAGACTCTAACTTCCCCAGGCAGGTTTGTGGGACTGATACTGACTGTAAAGAATCTAACACAAAACCCAGCAAGGAATGTGCCCTGCCTTCCGTAACATTTTTCTAGAAGTCTCTTATAGAAAATGCATTCATGTTTACATTTTCAGCTTCAAATACCCCGCACAAAAGCGAGAGAGCACAAAAACCTGAATCTCTAGTCCAGGCTGCCAAATTAATTAAGCAGTCCCTGTATTACTGGGTAATACTTTAATGCCATTCAAAAATTGGTTTAGGCAGTATTTTAGCAAGCTCCTCCTCTGTTACAATTTTACTTCCTTTTTATTTTCTAATTATAGGCCAAGGTTGAATTCCTCGCTAATTAAAGAAACTTCAAAAAAAATACTTCATTTGTAAAAGGCAATAGGAGTGTTGCCCATGTAAAGACTGCAAGATCAAGAGTTTGTACCTATAAAAGTGTCCAAAGCAAATACATGTTTCAAGACAGTTACTGTAATACAAAACAGTTTAAACTACATTTGCACTAGTAAATGAAACATGCCCAGGAATATTCCCAGGTACTAGAACATGATGATCTGTACTGTAAAACTGTTCCAACAGCCTGGGCACACTTTAGGCATCCTAAAAACCAACTGCTGGGTGCAGTTTGTGGGAGAGGGAGGCTGCATGTCCCAGAGACCCTTCCCAGCTGGCAGGCTGTTGCCACAACCCTCTTTTGGAAAGGAGAAGAGTTTATAAATACGCATATGTGCTAGTTGGCTTTATTGCATAGGAATGTTCCCAGGCAAATTCAATTTGCTAGCATAAATGTAGCTTCTGAATCTGTATTTACTGAGCTCATTATATGTCTCTGTATTTAAAAGTATTCAGCTATTGGCCCTTACTTGTAAATTGTGTGCTAAGTTCTTATTTTATACCAGTAGGAAACAAAACACTCAAGAAAACATTTTCTTTATTATATATACTGTTGTATACATTATTTTCCTTGTAATTGTTTCAGCTTGACAGTAAAAAATAAAAGCTGCTAAGAAAATGTTTTGAATATAGCTTCATGGTTGTAGACAGAACAGTTTAAAACAAAAGCAAAAGCCACAGATTAAATTTTAAAAGTAACTAAGCTACTTAGGAGCCCCACTTTCAAAACAGGACAAGTTTACCAGTGGAGAACAGAAGGTCTTATTATCAGTGTGAGGTATCCCATGAGTGAAGAGGCTGTACAGCCCCACAGCAGCAGTGTGGCTGAATTCAGTCCCTTAAAAATCTGCTATTTCTCAGAGAGGTGACCCAAACATTTACCTGGGAAGTAGGAAAGTCTACTTGAAGATCTTTCTCTTGGTAATAGTGTTTCGGTCAACCGGCCTAAACTTTCCAAAGAAGAACCAGAGAAACCTTCACCGTTGCAGACCTCATATTTGGTTGTTCACGCTCACTGCTACCATGTGGGAAACCTGGCTTAGTTATCTTGTTTTATGGGAACGATAGAAGCTGGATGTGTGGAAACAGGTTTCTCACTCTGGAAGTGACCTGCCTAACTGGTTATTAGCTGTACCACAGTATGCAAACGCAGGTGCAGAAGCAAATAGCCTCGTTTCAGCTTTACCTTGCTTGAAGCCCCACTTGTGTGAATATAGTGGACCCAAGAAAAGATTGCTTCTATTTAGACATGGACTCTCTCTTCAAAATAAACAGCAACACTGAGATTTCGGCCGCTATCTATATGTCCTGCAAAAGAAACCTACACACTTGGTGAATTGTGTCAACACGAGTTTACGCACCACAGGATTTAAGCACCTATTGAATTATGTGACAATTGGTAGTATGAGTATAGCACCTGAATATTTTTGTGGATCTTAGTCGCCCTATCACTTCTCACGTGTGAAAATGGAATAATCCTCAACTGCCGGAGAGCAATTGTGAGATGGAAGGGTGTAATGAAGCAGGAGTTCGTAATTAAAATTCTTTCTAACCAGCTAGATTAAAGCAATTTAGATGGGGGTAGTTCTTTTTTCTTGTTTTAAAGTTTATATTTTAAGTTCATATTCACATGTTTAGGAAAGCAAGCTTTAATAAAACCAACTTGCTAGTATAGAGTAAAAAATATTTTGTATGGATAGAGTTTTATTACTGTAACTTACCTCCTCCTACATTTTTACAATTTTCTTAAATTAGCTTCTTATTTTAATGTAGTCACTGATTTTGCACTAAAATTCCCTTTGCTTTTCAAAATATAAGATTCAAATGTGGTTTTCTTTTTCTTACGATTTTTGGTACTTTTGTGACTCAGCTTCTTGGATTTCAGCGTTAAGTACCTACTTAGAGATCTACACTTGAGCCTAAAGCTAAGAACATATTAAGGAATTGCTGTCTTTGTAAGTCTGTTTTTATTGAGTAAATATTTGAAGAATTTACTTTGGATAAGCACTCAAATATATAAGCTTAAAGTCCAGTATCTATAGTAATAAAATTAAATTGCTTGTATACCACTGGATACTGAAGAGGAACAGACAACAGTGAAGTTGTATAAATTCAAAGAAATAATCATAATAAAAGTCTATTGACATCGTTCATAAAAATCAACAGGGTATATTTTAAGGGAACTTATTTTGGCCACACTATTCCTATTACACCTATCATAAAAATACAGGAACTTTTTTTATTATTATTTATATCTATGCCAAGTATTCTACTATTTTAAAATGTGTCTTTTTTTGAAATGTGAAAAGAGATAAAATCTCTATTGCAAAATCTCTCCTGCAAATTGTCTTCAAAACTACTTTGGTATTGAGTGTCTTCTATATTTATGATTTTGTGTGGCAACTTTTTTGCATAGAGAACTATTTGAGTGTATATTTAGGTGCTTTTTCTTAAGGAAGAAATGCATGGCAACAATAAAAGAAAAGCAGAAGATGGAACTGTCAAATAAAGACATAGGGAAGAGACATGTTAAACCTGGCCTGCCTTTCATCCACCAGATGATTTTGGACTTAGAGCCCAAGCTATTCTAGAATGTATTCAGCATTTTCCTGCTAAAAAAGGTCTTAGTATCTCAAGAAGTTTATCCAATGTGAACCACTGGTTTACTGAAAGGTTTCAAAGGCTGTCTTAGAAGATGACAGGATTAGTCTGTTGCCACCTACTTGAGACCCATCGTGTGTGATATAATTCAAAGCTGCCTCTTGCAGCTTTGAGAATCCTGCATGGGAAATCATATTGTGCTGGACACCATTGTAAGTGCTCGGATCTGGCTGGGAACGTTATCCAATATCCCAACACACAACAAACAATAAGCAAATGCTCGAGAATTCAGTGCTACCACGAAAGTGTATCTTGAGTTTATCTACTTGGTATTTTATATCCAGACAAGAGGACTGTGTGTCACCTTCCTTGCAAAATCCATCCTCATCTACAAAGCAAGTAGAACACTTTCTAAAAAAATCTAAATGCTGCCCATTAACAATCTCTGAACATGATATACATTAAAAAACCCCACCTAAACCCACAAAACCCAATAAGAAAGGGGCCTAATGGAAATTTCTCACAGAGCTTCTGTAGTTTTTGCATGTCAGGTGAGTATCCAAAACTCAGAAAAAGATCTAGCACTTTTTGTGTTTCCCTTTACAGCCGGGCAGCCTCTCCAACTCCTTTCACAATGTGAAGATGCTGCCGATGAAACATTCGCTCCATCCACGCACCTCCTCGAAGGGAGGAGGGTTAATGAGAAGGGAAGAATCAGGGAAAAGACAACTTTTCCGTTTCTGCTTTTCCTAAGCTTCCACGTAGAAAATGAAGAAACGATCTCCCACTTAATTAAAGATTAGTTTAAACCTTGTTTTGTCCGTGTCTCATTCCTTTGTGCTTGCCCCAGTTCTGCCCGCGTTTCCTTCCCCTCGAAGGACGTTCCTCCCTGGGGACGGCCTGCAGGGAGCGGAGGGGAGCGGGGGGGAGCAGAGAGAAGAGGGGAGGAGAGCAGTCTCTCCCCCGCCTCCCCACCCCGGGCACTAGTGGGCGCTGCAATTTCTGTTAAGTTTCTCTAACGCTATTCCACATCGCATCCAACCAGTCACTGGGGGAGTGGGGGGTGTGCAAAAACTATTGCTTCAGTATAAAAGACTCCATCTGTGTGTGCAGTCTACAGGCAGTTGTCATTTATGTGATTTTGCTTTACTGAAACTGAGCTGGGGGAGGTCACTGGACAAGTAAGCACCCGGCAAGCAGGCAAATTACTGTTGTTTGTATTTATTTATTTATTTTCTCTCCTTTTTTTTAATTCTTTTAAAATTTATTTACTTTTTAAAGCAGGACCTCGCAAAGCAGCACCTCGCGTCACAGGCCAGGGCCCAGAAATAAGGTGTCGATCCACTTATACGACACGAAGCATCCGTGAAGTTCCCAAGAAGCACAGCTGAAAGCTGTCTGAAAGAACTGTACATGTCACGTTAAATTTGAGCTTCTTTTGGTGAGGTTGGCAATGTAACTTTGTTTTGTCTAGGCTGGGCTGTCTAAGGAGGGGGCCACTTTGGAAAAAAAAAAAATCTTCCCCCACTGACATGTTTCTCTCTTGGTATTTAACAAAGAAGGGATCTGTTGCAAAAGACACGAAGAAAAACCTCGGCACATTACCCGAGCCTACTTAGCAACTTTCAGACTTTGTTCCTCTGCTTTGCTCTCTAAATACACTAGACGGAAATGGGAGATAACGCTCCCATGCAAATGAAGATAACAGTTGCTCGCCCACTCTCGGCTTAGAAGAGTGGAAGACGCACTGGTTTCCCTTAAACCAGATTCTTTTTTTTTTTTTTTTTTTTTTCCCCCGGTAGCCTCCTGCATGTAAAGCGCCAGTGCATTGTCCTCTGACAGCTGATGCTTATCGTGCCGGTGGGGGTATTGTGTTTCAGCTCGTGGCACTGGAAAACCTTGTAACTTTCTTTTGAAGTTAAATGGCTTCATTTTGTTTCCATGTATGAATAACTTTCCGAAGAACTATAGTGACCCAAAAGTCGACCCATTTATAACGCCCGTCCAACCGACCTGCTCCTCTCTCGGTCGGGGCTTTGCACAAGAAGGTCCTTTCGGAGCAGCAGGCAGTCGGGTAGGAGGAAGGGGAAGGGGGGGGGGAAGGCTCCTTAACCAGCCCAAGTTGCATCGTAATTAAATTTTATTTTATCCTACCGAGGCATGCAAAATATCGAGCAAAATACAACTTTAAGTAATTTGTTTGTATTCTTATCTGTAGGAGTTGGAAATTAACAGCCCCGCTAGTTTACTGTTAAGCCTGGAGAGCGAGAGATTGCTTTGCAAACATTACAGTTATTATGTCTGCAGTTGGTACTCTTTGTATAAATTATTGATCAGCCATCTTATTTTTCTTTCTGCTTAATGGATATTATAGCATAGCCGTTTACACGCTATAGTTAAGGTTGTGTCAGCACTTCATGTCAGTAACATCCCCCTCTTACCGAGAGTTTATAACTCGGGTATAAAATTCCTCTCTGGGCTGAAACTTTTCAAGCAAGGACTCAGACCTTGCTTGAAGGTCCTCCCCCCCCCCCCCCCCCCCTATTAAAGAGCAGTTAAAAATGCTTGTTTGCTTTTTGAAATATGGGAATAATAAAGTAGGAATAATAAAGGTATCCCCCCCAACCCAATGTTTTTCATTCACTTAAGTGACTTGAGGACGAAAAGCCTGCGTTTCGCAGGCTGACAGCTCATATATTTAAAAAAAAAAAAAAAAAAAAAACGGCAAAAAGCGCCCAGTGTGCATTTTTTAATTAATATTATTAAGGGAAACAATTAGTGCTGGAGCGGCTGCCGAGCCGCCGCCCTCCGCCCCGTCGGGAGCAGGGGCCCGATCCACCGCTACCGCCCCTTTCCCACCCCCCTCCCCCGCGGATTAGGGCACCGAGCCCCGCTGCCGGGGGCTTGGTGAGCCCGGTGCGGGCGGAGGCAGACGGAGGATGAAGGAAAGGGAAAGGGGGTGCCGCTGTCCCACGCATCTTCCCGGCACGGGGCAGGAAAAGCGGTCCCTGGCACCGGCAGAGATCGGGCCGCGTATTGGAAAACCAGGAACGCTGAAATACCGGCCTGGCTCTTTACCGTCTGTATTTCGCCTGGGTTGGGAGCTCAGGGATGGAGTGAACAGCTGAGTGAACTGATTCTGTACGGGGGGGAAGGCACAGACATCTCCGATTACATCACCACTTTAACATAATTTAATGCCAGGGACTTTGTATTTCGCAATTATTGCTCTGAGCCACTTTTTCTACCTGTTGGTAGATGAATGAACAGGTTGGACTGAGGACCTCTAATGAGAGCCCAGGTAGAACTCAAACATCGTAGAGGGCTCCCCGTCTATTCCAGCCCTCGTTTAATTCACGCAGAGAAGTTGGTTATAATTTCCTTCTCCTACCGCAGCTTCCTCTCCTGGCTGTCAGTTGTCAGCAGGCAGTGCCCACTCACCTGCTCCATCCATCCCGAGCCAAAGGGAACCCGACCCGCTACACCATTCGGCTCCGGTAATTGCAACGTGACTGAGTGGCTCAGATCAACATCAGGATTATTTTAGTTACTGACTTCGAATCATATTTTCTGAAGTCAAAACAGCGACTTAAGGGAAAATAAAAAATCCGTAAATAAGCAAGTAGCTTAATTGGCGTTTGGTATTTGCAAAGTGCATAGATGCGCTTGTGGGGGTGTGTGCGTGTGTTTGTGCGTGTGTCGGATGCCGGGGAGGAGGGAGGGAAGGGATGAGAAGGCTCCAAAGCCGTCGCTCATTGCATCTCTCAGTACAGCGCGTCCTTGGTCAGAGCATCAGTTAGCATCACCGGAGATAACACCCATCCCTCGTGGGGATGAACGGCAAGAATTGACGGATGCCCTCTGGGGCTAAATCCTGCTCTTTTACTCAGGCGGCGAATACCCTCGGAGCCAGGAAGATGACTCGCGGGAGTAAAGCCGGCAAAAGATGCTCTGGCGCTGAAGTGCCTGGGTTAGGCAGGGCGTGTGCGAGCTGCCAAGCCCGGAACAATTCCTCTTCCAGTCCTGTGCTGGGGATGTGCTGCCACTGCTTTCAACTCTCCAGCTGAGACATGCACATTAAACAATCAGCCCAGGTGGTAATTTTCTCTCAGATTATCGTTTTTAAAGACCTTAAAAGTTATTTTAGTGGCTCCTGAAGTTTCTTCGCTTCCATCCTTCCAGCACTTCTTGTTAAGCAAACACCATACAAAAATACAAATTGCAGTAAACAGAACGTGAATGCAATCTTGCCACGTATTCTGGACTTCTTATGATATATGGTGGACTGTTCAGAAGTGTATGCTATTGTTAAAGCTATTTGTGCCGGGTGTGCTAATGCACTGTTTGATTGAGTGAATTAGCAGTCATAACAATCTGGCAGCCTGGCCATAGAAGTGTGCTCAAATTGATTTGTGTTATGGCTGGACTGGAAAATCTAGTGTTAGTTGTTTTTTTGCCCTGGGGCACTGTTTGTACCAAATTCCACTTTTCATTTAATTTTCCAATAGATTTTGAAAGACCAAAAGGGTTGTGATGAACGTTTGCTGCACTTTATTATTATTCAGTTATTAAAAATATCCTGTAATTTCAGGTTCCCCAAAACCTTACTTTCAATTAGAGTAAACATAATTAGCGTGACGTCGTGCTTGGAATGGTAAATCTCCCTTTGTATCTATTAAGCATGTTATCTACTTGTCCTATCACTGAAAGGAATCCGCTTTGTATTTGTATTGGACAAGGTCTGTGCTAATTTGACTATAATGCAACAATTAGAAAAGCAGCACTGAACTATCCAGTTTCTTATTACTGGTACAACAGTGCACATCAACCTCAACTGTATTCATCGTGTTTTCAATGTTTAGTAAATATCTTGGTCGAAGGGCAAAAAAAAGGATCCAAATTCACAGACTTAGATTTCTATGAGTCTATTTTCCTTGGCGTTGCGGGGGGGGGGGGGGATTTGGTATGAGGTCCCTCCCTCTTCCTCAGTCTTCCCTCTAAATAAAAGCTAGCTCCTGAAAGGAGGATTGCTGCTCGAGACCCTGGAGATCAAAAGCAAAACAGAACTTACCTTCTCTTTGCCGGTACTTGCTCCTTTCTAAGAATCTTCTCAGCAGTCGTTTGTCAGAATTATAATGCAGCATGATTAAACCTAAAACATTATTGATCACACAGAAAGCTTTGTGACATAATTTAGTTTGTTCTCTTCATAAACTGGTGAACAAAATAGGTCACTAGGCAAGGATACGATAAAATACAAGACAAAAAGGTGTTTCTCAGGGAAATAAATTCAACAGAAATGTAGAAAAAATTATTGTGGATGAACTTAACATGGTAATACACTATATTCTTCCTTACCAGACGCCTATCTTCTGCATGCTTCCCCTCCCCCTGGTCCATTCCTTCACACACGTTGAGAGATAAATACTTTTCTGTATTTTCTGAATGAATTTCAATATTTAATTACCAATAATACCTGAAGAAGGGGAGGGAGCTGAGGTACTATCCTATCTCCTGTCCGTCAGGTATTCAGATTCCTTAAAATGCAACAGCTACAATAGATTTTCTAATTGCATTTTACCCTTTACAGCTGCCCTCAAAATTGTAATTTAATAAAATAGTGAATTCCAAATCAGCCTTTTTTTTAGAGCAATAAATTACAATCACTGTCAAGATATCCTACTACTTAAACATACATTTTAATTTACCAAAATTGTCAAAAGAAAAAAAAGAGACAGAGAAACAGAGAGAATACCTGCCCTGAACAGTTTCATGAGCAGAACAGAAACCCTGCTTCAAACAATATTCCAGGAAAGAAATTAAAGACTTCTTAATTAGTGCAGCAATTAAGCTTTCTTGGTCGCATTTTAATCAGCCCAGGCCCTATCAAAGGACAAACAGAACGATTTGCAGGTCTTTGAATTTTAAACAGTCTTATTGATTTCAGCACCATAAGTCTTCACTTGACACAGGGAGAATTTTCAAATATCAGTTACAGTAATTTGAGTTTTGCTGATATCAACTCAAGGAGAAGAAAAGAAAACACCCAACAGTATAATTACATGAAAAGGTCAGAGTAAGAGAAATGCAATCTAAAAAGTTTACAAAGAGCAACCTCAGGATTTGTTGATGTGTTTATGTGAGTTTATATCGCTGAGTTAAAATAAATCCAGTTGCTCCCCATAACAACTAGAAACACTTACCAAGCCAGAACCTTTGAGGAGTCTTGAACCTTTTCATAAATCTGTTTCTTTCTAGGTTCCTAATCCCATTGTTACATTGCAATGATCAAGCTTAACCCAACCCCGTGGTAGTCAACCCTTTCAAACTACGTTTTCTTTATTTGGCTTTGAACCATGAGGATTATACATCGGAGAAAGCACACAAGAATAAGAAAAGCAGAAGGGCTGGTGGGGATCACGTTGAAGGGAAGGTAGAGAACAAATGAAATGGCAGGCTTCCTAATTCAGAGTGCACTCTGATCTCCAAGTTGGACTATCACGTGTCTGGATCTCTCCTCATCTTCTCAAGGATTGTTTCACGTCTTCATAGTGTGTAAGAGAAGGTGAGAAGCAAAAGGATAGCTGAGGCAAAGAAAACACGGTCAGAGCTAGTTTTTTACAACTGAAAAAATGCAGTGTATTTATGTTTTTCAACATATTCCAAGTTTTATGGGACACTAGATCCCGTCACTAGAACTCAATTGTACAAGCTCCTCCAGATAAACGCTCTGAAAAACACCTGAAAACAGCTTGGAAGAAGTGTTCTGAACAACAGTGGGTACCCAGGACTTCAAAACAAAATGCTACTTTGTATTCTCTTAGTTTCATTTGCCAATTTTAGATATTTTAGTGCAGGATAGCTAAAATATCACTACTGAGACATTTTTTTTTTCTGGTATTAGAACACAAATCCCCATAGATTGAACTTAAAAGTCCAATAAGCAAGTAGATAATGAGAATAGTTTGTATCTGATCATGTGGAAATTCCCCTGCACTGAACTACTACAGCTCAGATTATCCCCTCTGTAGATGTGTCATCCCGTGAGTCATAACTCACATAATAGTATACATAAAAAAAAAATAGCAACAGCTATGGGCACATACATGCATCACAATTAATTAAGTACCATCAGTGTATATTTTTAACACTGGAAGACTTACATACACATCAAACCCTATTTTTGCAGACCCCCCATCTGTAGGAATGGCCATTTCTTTGCCCCTTTAACAAAGCAAAGTGCCCTCAAAGACAGGCAACAACGAAGTTCTCGGGTTTCCCGACCGACCCTCAACCCCCGCCCATGGGAGCCGCCAAACACGCGGTAACACCCCATCCCCCCGGTCGGCGGCGGGCAGGACCCCCTCCGAGCAGCGGGCCTGCCACGCCAGTCCGACCGCGCAACTGCGCATGCGCGGGCAAGCGCAGCAGCTGACTTTCCGCGCTACCTGGCGTAGAGGGAGGGAGAAGGGGCGGGCGAAACGCCGCTGCGCGGGTTTTGCGCGGCGCCGCCACCTGTTGTGCGGCGGTACCTGCGCGGGGGGGGGGCCGGACCAGGCCGGGCCGCCCTGCCCTCCTTCCACTCTCCCAAGTTACTTCGGTGCCGCCGCAAGGCCCCTCGATGCGGTTTCTCGACGGCCTGACCTGCAGTGCCCCGTTCCCTTTGATCCGCGGCCGCCGGCAGGAAGGTCTCCTGCAGATGTTGCCGCGTGGGGCTGCTCTTGCGCGCTCCGCGCAGCCACCGCCGCCCGCGCAACAAAGGGGCCTTGGCGCTCTCCGCCGGGAGGAGCGTGGTCCCAGAAGAACAAGAGCAACAGACCCGTCCGGAGGTTTCTGCTTTTGTCTGCCCCAGCCCCGGCAAGGTGTGCGGCCAGCTCCCCCACCCCGCGCCCCGGCTTCCCCGCTCCCGCCCGGTTGCGGAGAAGCACTGGAGACGCTCGTGTTTCTCCACAAACTGTGTTGACAAGAGACTGCTGAAAAGGGTTAGGAAAATTACATCTCATCTCTGGTGGGGTGAAATATGAAACATATAATCTAACGGTTCCTGAAGAGGAGGGGTAGGGATGGGGGGTGGGGGGAAGGAAGAGGGACTTCTCTCCCTCTCTTTCCATTTCCCTGCTCCGGGTTCCTGGTTGGATAATTTGGGTTAATACTAGTGAGTGAGCCTTTTGCTGCTTCAAAGGGTATTTCAAGTTGCCGGAGCTCCTCCCCTCCGCACCGTGTGACAACAACAACTCGTCCAGCGAGCGAGCGAGCGGCGGCGGCGGCAGCAGCCAGCACTTCCCAGCTCATTTTCTCTCTGTCATTCCCCTCTCAATCTTTGATCAATGTACTTGCCAGAGAGAAACGAAGTCCTTCAAACCTCCTCCTTTTCACCTTCGTCTTTAACGTGGTGCTAGAGCAAGGACCACAAAAAGAAACTGCCCTCCCCCTCCCCTCGGCCCCAGCCCCGCCGCCCGGAGCGGACTTCTCCTCCTCCTCCTCCTCCTCCGTCCCCACTTGCGGGACACTTTGTGCGTTTCTCTCTCACTCTGCCCCCTGCTCTCTCGCTCGCCGCAGCACCTGATCCGGGGTTATCCCCCCCTTCTTCTCCCCCCTCCTCCCTTCTCTCCTGTCCTCCCTTTTTTTTTTTTAAACATTTTTTTTTTAATTTTCCCCTTTCCCCTGCGTGTGTGTGTGGGAACTTTTCCCCCCTCCCCCTGCCCCCTCCGCCGTATATGTGACCATGGCCGTACCGGCTGCTTTGATCCCTCCGACCCAGCTCGTCCCCCCTCAGCCTCCGGTCTCAACTTCTGCCGCCTGCACCACCACCACCACCACCTCCTCGTCGGCCACCTCCTCCTCTCCGTCTCCGTCCATCGCTCCCCCGCCGGCCGCTTCGGGGACAAACCTATTCCGGCCGGAGCCCATCGCAGCAGCGGCGGCAGCGGCGGCCACAGTCACCTCCACCACCAGCGGCGGCGGCGGTAACGGCAGCAGCGGCGGCGGCGGCAGCCCCAGCCTGGGCACCGCCGGCGGCGGCAGCAGCAGCGGCGGCGGCGGCAGTGGCGGCACCTCTACTCCCAATGCCAGCGCGGCCAGCGCGGCCGGCAGCCTGCCCGGCAAGCCCGTGTACTCGACCCCGTCACCGGTGGAGAACACCCCCCAGAATAACGAGTGCAAGATGGTGGATCTGAGAGGGGCCAAAGTGGCCTCCTTCACCGTGGAGGGCTGCGAGCTCATCTGCCTGCCCCAGGCTTTCGACCTTTTCCTGAAGCACTTGGTGGGGGGCTTGCACACGGTCTACACCAAGCTGAAGCGGCTGGAGATCACGCCCGTAGTCTGCAACGTGGAGCAGGTCCGCATCCTGAGGGGGCTGGGGGCCATCCAGCCCGGGGTCAACCGCTGCAAACTCATCTCCAGGAAGGATTTCGAGACCCTCTACAACGACTGCACCAACGCCAGGTAACCGCCGCAAGGCACACGCACACCCCGCGCCCCCCCCCCGTCGCCGCCCCCGTCCCACCCCCACGCGGTGCAGCCCGGGCGGGCGCTGCGCCGCTTCCCGCTGCCCCCGCGCCGGCCCGGGGTGTGTGTGGGGGGACCCGCGCCTGGGACTACATTCGTTCGCTCCCTCCTTCTCCCTCGCTGTCCCGGCACCCAGCCAGCCTCCACCGCAGCCGGCCGCGCCGCTTCTCCGTGGGACGCAGGGAGAGAGGGAGGGGAGAGGACGTTTCTGCCCTTTCCCTGCCTGCCGCACAAGTGTCGCCTTGTCATTGTCCCCTTCTCTCCCCCCGGCCGAGGGGTGCCGGGGGCCCGGGACGGCCGCGGGCAGTGCAGCGTGCTGCTTACGCGGAGAGCGCAGGACCGGCGACGGAGGGGGCAGCAGGGCCAAAAAGTGCTGACTGACCCCCTTCCTCAAGTTTATCCCTGGTTGGATCTTTAAAACGGGCCACCCTGGGAAAAAGCTGCCCGAAGGGTTCGCAGGAGTGGGCGGGGTGCGGTCCCGGGGGTGGGGGGGCGGGGGAGTTGTACACAGACACTCGGGTTTCGCGTAAGTGGGATGGGGCGCGGAGCGGCCTTCCGGCCGGAGGGCCCTATCCGATGTGGATGGAAGCCACTTCGCCATCAGCTGCTGTCATATATCCGAAGGGGCACGTGCACTTTTTGTATAGGTCTATGAGGCAGTTGCCACATGGCGAACGGGGAGAGGGGGGGCGGGAGGGCGGGAAGACGAGGAGGAAGAGGTGGTGATGGCGGCTGCTTTGCTTTGGGGTATCGGGGAGAGGTGCTAGGCGGCCGGGCTCGACTGCTCCCCCCGGAGAGGGGGGAGGTGGGTCGGTCCCCGAGGAGCAGGTGCGACCAGCTCCCGGCCCCCCGCCAGCCTGGGGAGGAGGCGACGAAGGGTAGCGGGAGCGCGGAAGGGATTTGCCGAGGCTGCATCATGTTACCGCGCAGAATAGCGCGGGCGCGGTGGCGGGGATGGCGCCGGGAGAGGGAGGGCAGCGCTCCGGCTACGGGCGGTGCACGGGTACCACCGCCCTCCCTTCCGCGCCCCCCCCCCCCCCGGCTCGGGGTGGGGGTGCCGCGGAAGAGAGGTGAAGCCCCAAACTTGGCACAACTGGGAAGGGGTGTTGTGGGGGGGAGGACCGGCAAAAGAGGAAATTCCTGCTGCAATAGCAGCCTGCCTTGAAACTCAGGGCGAAAGCGTGGGGCTGTTATCTTTCCATCTGTAGGTTACAGGGCTGAATCTGCTTGATAAGGAGAAGGGATCGCATAACTGCCGTGACCCCGAGATCAGAGCGATCGGAAGCGGCTCCAGTTCCCGAGGGCTCCCCCTGCCTGGGGCGGAGGCGGGGTGGGGGGCTCTGGTTCTGCTGCCCTGGAGGGGCGATGGGAACTTCACCAGGAGCGAAGGCTCGCCACCGAGGAGCTCGCAAAGTCCCGATGCTAGTTTCAGTATACCAAAATAAACTGACCGGGTTTGTTTCACTTTCCTATTGTCAGACTTCAAGGTGCAGCAACAGCCAACACGTGGGGAATTCAGCCGTGCTCCTTCCCTTCCCTGATGGCGGGGGGGGGGGGCGATACTCCCTCCTGCCCGGGCCGGCGTTAGCTGAGGGTAGTTGCGACTCATTAGCATAGAGCAGGGCGAAGCAGAGCTCTCAGCCTCCAGTAGCTTTTGCTGGATGGATTGTTGGAGTTCCTGAATATTCAGGACAGAAGGACAAAACAGCCTGGAATAACTTCCAAGCGGTGACATAACTGTAGCTGCTCGGGTAACTCTCCTGTTCCATGTGGAATCAACATGAATATTAATAGCTGCTCCTAGACGACTGTGGGGTGGGTTTTTTTGTGTGGCATGCAACTTGTAGCAACTCGGTGTGAGTTCCAAGATTTGGTACTTAAAATAAACTGATGGAAGTTTTACTTTGCCACAGTCATACTTTATGAATTGTAACGTGAAATTAAAAAATATGTAAACTTTTTTTGGGGGTATGTGGGGGGTGGAGTACGGAGACACCAATCCTGAACTTGGCAGGGCTTATAAAAGGGTTTGGCAGCCTGGTTGTAACATGGGTTGATTATGTCAACAGCACAGAATCGGCCGTGTTTCAGCTGTTTCTGAGGTCTGCTGTGTTGACCATCCAGCGTAGTAGAAATTACAGTAGTGGGTTCAGAAGTGGATAGGATTTGACCCTTAAAAAGCATAATTGTAGTAGACTTATTTGTACATCCATTAAGCAAATAACGGAAAGACTATACAATAAGTATGCAAAATGTATTATTATAATATAGAAAAATAAAACAAAGTGGGTCAGTGAGTTTTGATCAAAATGCATTATATTGTCAGAAGATAGAACTGTGTTTACTTTTTGGGTTTCCCCTCCAATACAATTCATTCTGATTCTTCTTTCCTTACAAATTAATTCGTTTCAATTGTTCTAGATGTTACAGTAATTACATAGGGTATTTTGATCTACTCGGTTTAGTGATTTAAGCGACCTTTCCAGACTCCGAGTTCCTGCATACTTTAGCCGGGTGATGTCTGTCTGTATCCCGGGTGGACACTTGCTGTTGAGATGGAAGCTGTAAGAGCCAACTCCATCCTAGCGGCTAAATTGTTAGACTCATCAGATTCAAAAATTTTGAACCAGCATCTTACCACTGTTATATTTGTCTCGTAATCAGCTGATACACTCGACTACGCTAATCCCGTTTTGGAAAGCTTCATCAAGGTTAATACATTATTTCATCAAAAAAGGCATCCAAATAAAGCCATTAGTTTGTTGTTCTTCAAATGGATTGAATCGTTAGTTGCCAGTTGCTGTGGAAATAATTTATAATAACTTATTTGGAGATGGAAAAGTTTTAGATGTGTTTCACCAAAATGATACATTTTAACTGTGATATTGCTATTTAAAAAAATCAATAAAACAAAAATCAATAAAACACCAAGGGATTTTCTATTGAATGCTTAATGTGGAGGTCTGTAAAGTGAATTGGTTTCTGTGTTTATTTGTGATACTACTAATAATAACATGATACTAAAGGACCTTTTTCTAAATTAGGCTTCTGTATCAGCTCACTGGAAAAAATAAGCTTCCGTTATGGGAGATGACTTTTCTTTTCTGGTTGTACTGACCTTTGCTTTTATTTTCCTCATAAAAAGCACTGGTCGCCAAAGAGAAATCCAGGAAATAGCGAAGTGTGCATTTAGCTTACATTCTGATTAAATGGTTTGACATTAATGGGATGTTAGAAAGCCATATGCCAAACAAATAGGGGAAGGATCAAGGCAAAACATGGAAAAAATATAAAGCTACTAGATGCCAATCGAGTCAGATTTCTTGAATGTGTGCATGAAAGAGAGTGGCGAACTGTGCACTGGATGTCACCTGCCTAGGATTAATGACCTGGAAGCTATTGATCCCAGATTGTTTCTGGTCTCTTGTGTTTTGAGCACTTGTCGTGGAATTTTACCATGCTGGGTCCCTTAGTGAAGTTTTCCCATAGGCTTAGGCTGGCTTTGGATTGTGCCCACCCCAGTAAAGGCTAAAAGCGTGTGCCTTCTTCTGACCTCCCTCCTGTGGCCAGGATATGTTAATCTTTTCTGACATTTGACGATGATTTTGAATGAGTTCATTGACATTCATACTTAAAGTGGGGAATTTTTTGCACAGTTTGGAAGCTATTTACAAATGCTGGAAAACAACCTAACTGATTTTTGAGTATAAAGGGGAAAGATGCTGAACACAAAACAATTCTCAAAGCCTGTCTTACACGGCAGTTATGCAGTTTCTCTTTGCTAGCTTCTGCTTCTCTCAAATTATATGGACCTAGCATGTGCTTATTGACTGAATATTGCATGCTGGCATAGTTTTTTTTTCTGTTTGTATTAATTAAAGGAGTATCTCACCCAGATAGGTTAGTACAGATCATAGATATTTTAAATGAACAGGTCAGCAAGTGCAGCTGGCAAGAATGTCAAATATATAGTATCTGTGGTTTATATTGATGACCTTCCTTCTTGCCACAGATTACTAAAATATAATCTGCAGAAATATGGTAGGTTTTACAAGCAAAGACGACTTCTGGAAGGCCAGAGGATAAATTATAGTAACTATAAAGAAGGATTAAAAGGGTTGGAAGTGGCTTCCTCAGACTTAAAAAAACCCTAAAATACTCCAGCTGTCTGCAATAACACAACTTTAATATCCATCTTATGGTATTTATTTATCGACAAATATTACAAATTAGAAGCTGAGATCTTTGGACCGTCCTTATTACAACAGAACAGACTATTTATCCCGTTAATCTGATACTTAGTCTCTGGCACTAGCCCAGCATCCAATACTTGAGGAAGGGAATAATACTTCTCCCCGGTGAGCGGTAGTTGTGCGACGCTGCCGGTGCTGTTCCTGGGCAGGGATGTGAGGGACTGCAAGTGACGGGCATTTTTCTCTGATCACTTCACATGATTTTCCTGAAGTATTTAATTTGATTAACTTCTACTTTATCTTACAGCTATGTGTATTGGTTAAGTTTAGTGGACTTTTTTTTTTTCAGAAATCTTTTATTGGCAGATGTGGTTTATATAAAACTGCTCAGTTTTGTTGTCAGTTTTGTGTGAACTTCACTAACGAGAGTAGGCTTGTGAAAGCACAGCAGATAGCTTTGTCTACAAACCAATGCTATCTCTGTTCAAATGCTTGGTTTGATTTGAGGCCTCTTCTCTCATTTTGGAGCTCAGGGGTGCTGCATGGGGCTGGGATCCTGGGGGGCTGCCAGGAGTGGGCATCCCACAGCATGCCCCCTATGGGCAGGTGCCTGGGGGGCCTCTGGCTGTTCCCACACCTGTGGGTGCTCCTCCCAGCAGTCCTTCAGCACGGTAAACCAAAATGCACTTAATCTTATTTACCACTTGTCTGCCTCACTTTTTGTAATCTGGAGTGTATTCCGAATGTTTGTTGGAAATGATAATTTTGTTTGACTGCCATTTAGTATTTCTTCTGTTTTCTCCTGTTACTAGATCGTTCCAGCCGGCCGTTTTTGCCTATTGCTGTGATTCATCATCTAAAGTGAATTACATATGAAGCAGAGAATTGTCATACACTGGATTGAATTTTAATATTTTCCTTTTGAACTATATTGTAGATATATTAAATTATTTCTGCAACCTCTGCTTGTCTGGTACAGGTAAATCTCTTTCAGCATTGCCAGTATTGCCTCTTCATGGAAGAGCTTTACCAGTTAAATTGTAAAAATTCATTTCTGGCTGCAGGATAGCAGAGGGAGTAGTCAGAAACTACCAAGTTTTATCAAAATTCTATGAGCCAGTGAACTTAAAGTCCAAAACAACCGTAGTGCCTGTCTGCTTTTAAGCAACAAGACTGGGTTTAGATCCTCTTTGTTCTTTTATAAGTTAAATATGTTTTGTTTTAAAAATAACATTTGGGGCATCTGCTTTGCATTATGAGTTAATTCCATTCATTGTTTTAAAATAGTTATTAACCTTTTGCAAATTATATACTGCACATGAACAGTAATTTTTTCAATAATCTTTAAATGTGCATACTGTAACAGCGCCATAATGTGGACTGACATAATGTGAATTGACAGTAAATTTTTAGTTGCCTAAATACGTATTTAAATGATAGAGCTGAAGAGTCATCTGCAAAAAGCTATTATGATCCAGGGAGTTAATTCATATATAGATAATTCCTCTAGTGTGCATTAAGGAAGAATTTTTCTTTTTCCATTCTCATTTAAATTATTTTCAAAAATCCTGAAACATAAAAATCTTTCTATTTAGAATCAAGGCATATCTGTGACTTGAAATGATAAAATCCAGGTTGCTGGAAGGAGTAACTCTATCCTTAACCCACTATGTTCTGCTTATTTATCTGATACTGTGCTCAGCCGGGGGCATCTCCTAACAAGTGCTGATGTTTCATTTCACAAGCAGTGCAGAACATTGAAGTATAATCTATTAAATATGGAATTTTAGCATTAACTGTGAATAACTGTGAACCAACCAGTTTAAACTTTTTTTTTTTTTAATGGAACAAAAAAGGGTAGTAGTATTTTTTTCATAGCATGAAACAGAAAAGTGCTGTCACTGAATTTTGTGAGGGGAAGGATCAGCTTTTGGCAATACAGTTACATCCTAATTTGGAGTTCTTTACTCTAAATCACTGATAGCCAGGAGCTGGGAAGGATAAGTCCGTAAAGACTGTATACTGGCATTCCTTCGCGTGATTTTCCATTGGCCTCTTTTAGAGATGGGAGATTGGACTGAAAGGATACTAGGCGGCAGTTCAAGATACATTCACCAAAACTTACGAAACTGATGGCATGAGTTGTGATTGAGGAAATACATCACAACATGTATTTCGGTTCATGTTGCTTTAAACAGCGTTTTGTGATAATTACATTTAGAGTCAACATCCTCCTGTGGCAGGTGTATGAATATACATCATACAATTTGCAGAGTTGTATGGAAAGATCCTGTAAATTGTGTGTATCCAAGTAGTTTATTACGAATAAATGGAAACTTTCTAGAAGAGTCTAAACCTGTTTTTTAATAGTCTTAATGTTATGATTTTGATGTAATAAAATGGTGTGATGTTCTGAGTATACACCTCTGAGATTACTAGTGTGGGTGACATCCACATAACTTTGTGTTTGCGGTTCTGTTTAAAGTTGCCCTCTTGGCTCTAGAACTAATTTAAGTATTTTCTTTCCGTCCCATATACTATGCATCTTCCTCATGAAGAAGAAAATTATTTCAGTATGAAAAAATAACAATTTATTTTCATTACAAATACGAAACAGTGGGATTTTACGTTCATCGGAAGGCTGAAATTAGCCATAGTCCAGAAACAGTGGAACAGATGCAATTAAAATTTCCTGGTGCACCCTGCCAAACTAACTGGATGTTCTTTTTCCATTAAAATGAAAGGATGTTTTGGTCATGAAATGTTACTAATCCTTAGAATTCGTAGAATTATTCTCTAAATTAACCACATGGCTAAATTCTGCCTAATTCTGCCTTTTGATCCAAAACAAGCTTGAGTTCAAGCTAAGCTTTCAGGCTAGTTTTCTTAGTCACGTTATAATTGTATGCAATGTTAAAAATACTGAAAAAAATGCATCTTAACTTTTAAACATTTATTTTTATTGTTTAAATTGTTACTTAGGTTGTATGACTAACTTAGAGGGCCATACATAGATGTGCATACATACTACCTGGCTGAAAAAATTAGCGTTACAAATTGAAAATGGATGGGACTGGGGAGAAGGGGGAAGAAGGGGAGTAACTGGGCTGCTGCAAACATTTTAGCATAATTGACAGCTAAAATATATTTGTACCATTACGATGTCATGTTTGAAGTTCATAACTCTGAATAACATTCATGTTAGAGCACTTGTTAACGATACCGTACTGAGAACAGGTAATAGATATTTTACATTTAGACCAAAAGCTGTTGTTCAGGACGTGTCTCTGAGAATATGCTTGTATTTACAAATGTCTGTATGATAGACATTATTTTTAAACCTAACTTTTGGGAAATGCTTTGCTTTAATATCTTACATTAAGGAATTGTAAGGGATGAAAAATAAAGTGAGCATATAAAGTAAACTAAAGGGAAAAGGTGATGTATAAATATATACTTACTACTATTTAATTACTTCCTTTGTAACCTTGATTTCATACTATTCTCATACTTACTAATTTTTATTTTTATTTTTTTAATAAAGAGCTAGATAATGATTTTATGTAGAGGACAGAAAAAAACAGCTTTCAGGTTATAGGTACAGTATTTTGAAAAGATGTACAAAACTATATTAAATTATATTGGTGATAAATCTAGTTAGGGCTTATTAATAGTTTGAGCACTCTTCAAAAATATTATTAAAACTATTTTTGAATTATACTTTCCCAAATGTAGCAAGAATATAAATGAAATATTTTAATTGGTTTTATCTTATGTTTTAATAGATGCCAGTGTTATCTGCACTTACAAAGTATTTAGTTTGTTTCCAGTCTTCTGGTTTGTCATAAAAACTTTTGTTCGAGAAGGTCACCTGTAGGACTTAGCTTATTTACATTAAAATAAAAATGCTGTGTTTTTAAACTGTATGCTTAACTTTAAAAATGTGGATAGTCCTGTTGCTTTCTATAGGCACCATACATCTTTTAAACTAAGCATATGCAAAATATATTTGGAACTGCTATAAAAGAATCAGTTGACATCGTTGGTAGAAAGCTGTCTTGCTGTATATTTTTTTGCATTTGTAGGGACAGTTGGAAGGCATTGAAAAATGCTTTAGATTTTGTGTCCTGTAAATTAAGACTTGTTGCATAAAATAGATTAATGATGCATTTTTTATGTTCTTGTGAGTATTGTCATATTTTGTTTTAATTAATTTTAGGAAATCAGGGCAACATCTTGGCAGGAGTGAGTATCAGAATTTGGTAAAACTGCTGGCTTCCTACCACTCTGCTGAGATTTTTTGTATTCATTCTTGTAGAACAGAAGCAGCCTATCTCTTTGTGCAGGGAATGGACACTTTCAAGATGTCTGCCATGGCTGTCACTTCTCACATTTTAGTTCTGATACTTACTGATAGTTTGGCGGGAAGTAAATGTAACCATTTTCCAGTTGTTTTCTGTTTCCTTAAATTTCCGCTTAAAAAAAAAAAAAATGGGGGAAGGAAAATAGCTCAGGTGGTATTAAGTGTATAATAAGGACTGATACAAATTAAAAGTCATATGTTCTCTATTGCTTTTAAGATATATTTTCCCTTAGCTGCTTGGAACAGCTCTTACGATTTCCATGATATGTAGGACTTCATTGTTCCGCTGTGTCTGTATCTACCACTCAAGACTAATGCCATGATTCTATTGCAAATTTTATTGTAAATTGTTCTAACTCAGAGCAGGTCACTTGTTCTTTTTTGTGTGTTTTGTTGTTGTTGTTGTTTTGTTTGTTTGTTTGTTTTTAAAGATTATATTCATAGCTTTTAACAGGCTGGATTAAAATTAAGCATGAAATGCTTAAATAAATTACTTTGTCTTACATTATTGGGTATTGTAGATGGCTTATGATTCTACTGATTCCCTTTGAAATTAATTTGCTCCCAAAATATTTTGTTAAAAATAAAGATAGTAGTGGAAAGTAAAGCTTCTGCTACAGCAATTTACAGTTTGAAGTATAGCTATATATAAATTACTTTTTTGAGAAGCTATGAGGAAAATGTATTAGAAGTACTAATTTAACAGCATATAGCAGTTTCAGGAGCACATATGCAAAATGTGTAAGGAAGGAGTCATAACTTTTCCTGTGGAGGGCATCAATGAGGTTTTTAGTAAGGATGTTTGGGTATAGGTACAGCTGTTGGATTGGCTTGAGGCCACCTCAAGGGTATGACTTGTGGGATGTGGCCAAGAATTAATAAACTTTCAACAGATTTTACCATTCAGAGCTTCTCTGGCATCATCTCAGTAGAGTGGAGGAAAGGGTGGAATTATCGTCAGAACAAGCAGTCTGCCTTCATAGAGTGTAGAGCTTAGATTTACAAACACTGAGAAAGTTACTTGTTTAAAGATCCTGATTTATTTTTTTTGTCTGTTATGTTTCTTCCACTCTTCGAATCTGCTGAAGGCCCTGCTAAGAGAGTCCATCCCTTTGGAGAGGTCCTAGCAGAGAAGAGGCTGCCTGTGGACTGAGATGGGACAGTCCTTGGCGCCTCCAGGCCTTTGGCCTGCAGATGAACTTAGAGGAATGCATTAGAAGATGTTTGTGTGGAGCTGACCAATATATCCTTTACATAGACTGGGGAGGCTTTAGTAGACCCAGAAGGAGTGTGTTGCCCATATGGTTGGATTTGTGTTGCTCAGTTGAGTGGTCAGACTCGATCCACTGACACTCTGGCCTCACTGGAGTGAAGTTCAGGCCCTGGTACACAGTGCATGAGATGTGATGTTAAGCACAATAATTTCAGGGTGTTCCTGGAGGAGTGGAACCTCCATGGCATTTAGTTTTCTGCTGCTCAGCTTTGCTGGTGTAGGTCTGCCAAGTGCAGGTTTCAAATTTTCTGGTGACCCCTTCTATGATTTCTGTCTCATTGCATCTTATTGTACAGGTTCTGTTACTGAAATGAGAATAATACAATGATATCATGAGAGGTAATAAAATAATAGTTAGGAAATGCATCGTGAAGCATGTATTCACAAATATTCCAAAGTATGACTACATGAGTAAAACATCTTGACATCAGAGGAGAAGGATGTCATAGGTTGAAACTGTTGGCATCGTTCTGTGATAAGGTTGTCTGCTCTTTTATTTGGTGTGCTAGCTGGTGAAAGAAAAATACTTTTTTTTTTAAAGGTGAAAAATGGAGGCATTTTCATCAGCTTGAGCAAAAAGAGCCAAGTAGTTCTAAATACTGTTTTGTGAAATTGTGTTTCACCCCCCTAAGTGGTTTTCTGTGTGGAAGGTGTGCTGTATTCAGGATGGGTCTATCTTTTCAGCTCGGCTAATCTTTTCCTTTCACAAATCCAGAATGCATGTAGATCTGAACTTGTAGCCAGGAAAAAGTGCTGCCATGCTTCAAAT
Organism: Hemiprocne comata; assembly: GCA_020745705.1. Taxonomy (NCBI): domain Eukaryota; kingdom Metazoa; phylum Chordata; class Aves; order Apodiformes; family Apodidae; genus Hemiprocne; species Hemiprocne comata. Next base: position 174,018,454 of record CM036586.1, read on the forward strand.
TGCCAAAGGACCTCAAGGGACAGAAACTTGACCTGGTTTTATGAAACCATAGAATTACATTTATACAAGTTACCCCAGGGGAAAGGAATGAACTGATCCCAATTCATTTCTAAATACTGGGGCCTTATGGGTCACATTTGAATCCTCTCCTACACCTGTTTTTCTACTAAATTTTTCTGAGGACATTTTTGGAAACTTACTTTACATTAGGTATGGGTCATGTGCTTAATATTTAACAGTTCAGTGTTCTAATTCTTTAAAATGCGTAATGGTTTCTCAATATAATTAAGCTGCAAAAAGTTTAAATGATAGAATTTGTTTGGTATGGGCTACATCCTCAAATGGTGAACCTTCCTCTGGGTTTAATAACCTAGGCTTCGTTTTCCTGCATGTGAAATGTGTACATAGTACCAGAGCAGGGAGTAGCTGTAGTCAATATATGTTGTATGGGCTGCAGATGAGTCATTAGGCTGCTCACCAGCGACATGGTGGCTCAAGGTTCAGAAAGAGTTACTCAGTTAGACAGTTTACAAGAAGACACCGAGACTCCTTTCTTTCTTCCTTCCTCCAAGATGACGTTTGTCCTTCCCTCAATTAGACTAAACATTTGGGATATGGAAATTCTGGATTCGGACCTCCTCTTGGAAGCAATTAAGGTAATGAGTAGGTTCTACAAAGGCTTTCCTCTTTCACTACCTCAGTTTGAGCTAGAAGCCTAAATACCTGACAGTGAGTGCTTACCAGGGCATCTCACCAGAGTACTGGTATCTCACCAGTGTGAGGTGTTCTGGTATATAAGGTGCTCAAGTGTTTCTGCCTGTGTAGTGCCAGGGTGGAGTATGCCAGCTGAGTTGAAACAGTGGGCCCTAAGGACAGGGAAGGGTTCCTTAGAACATTTGAATACCTGAAACTATATGCTTATAGGATTACATTAAAATTAGAATTAGCTTGCATTTTTATTTATTTAACAAACTAAGTGAGTTCTCTGTTCAGCTTAAGTTTGCCTCAGCAATTACTATCCCACAGAGGCTCTGCAAACCTTCCAGGCTCTGCTTCCGCCTTCTCATGGAAACCTATTTCCTATTCTCAGGCAATCTTTCCCATCCTTGAATGACATTTTCAGTGCTGAAATTGGCATCAAGTGCTTGCATAAGCCTGCCTGTTTCTACTGAATGAGTGACAGATTTGGATACTACTCATCTAGTATAGATTGCTTTTCTCTTTATACACCATCTTAACACTTTAGATTGAGCTAAACAGCTCATCTGATGATCCCTGGCTCTGGACTTTCTACTCTTTAATGTGGATGTGGCAGAGGAGGCTTTTGTGTGGAATTACTGCTCCCACTGTCACCTCGTCCTGAGTTTGTAGTCAATTTTTGGCTTGGGCAAAAAGGATTGGAAGGGGAGAGATGGGAATAATGGTGTATCACATCAAATAAGAAGGTATTTATTTACTCTGTTTTTCACACAGGTGAATTTTTCTGTACAGTTTGTATTAAGCCAGACTTTGCCATTCTGGATAATCAAACTGTTCTGTGAGATGTTATCATAGGGCTGTTGTTCATGGCCTGCACTTCCTTTGGCTGGCAAAGTGAAGGGCAAGTCTTCTGAATGGTGATTACTTACCACCATTATGTATTTATTACAAATGTGTACATAATGTCCTTTCCTCATTCGCCTCAAAGAAGTGGTGATATTGATCCCTAAGCTCTACTTTTGTCTTTCTCTAAGTCAGCCTTACGCTTTTAGTGATTCAGTTTTTTGTTAATGTCATCAACAGGTTTGACTGCTGTGTGGTGCTGATACTGTGAGTGGGTACAGGGGGATGTTTTTTTCCAAGACACAGAGAATGCTTTTGTTCCCAAATTGCTTTTAATGGAAGGTAGAGGTCCAGTTGTGTTCAGGCACTTAAATGTTTTTCTTAAGCACTTATTTGCTTGGCTTTTCGTTTTTAGTTCTGTCATTCGTAAGTTGGGTAGAAGATGGATTAATTTTACTGTATCCAAAATAAGTTTGGATCAGACAATTCTAAGGCATTTTTGACTTACCAGTAAAATGTTTTGGCTGCTTTCTGAAATCAGTGGTAAATACGGGAAATCTTCAAGATCAGCTGTAGTAGCAATTAATGCTTGATTGTGATTGAAATGTTTGTCTTAAATTTTCTTTGCCTCTAAACTAGAGAGGAAAAAAGTAATTTATTGTCTGTTTAATCATAAAACAACAACTCTGAATGAAGGAACAAATTCGGATCCTTGGGTTCTGAAATCCAAACTCTCCCTTTCCTCTCCTTCTGTTTTTATTCCCCTCACACAACTCTCTTGATTTTTAAAGAAAATGAGTATGAAAATTTACAGTTCTTTGTTGAAGCCCCATTTTGTGAGGTACCATGAAAACTTCAATTACAGAAGATTCTTGGTTGGAAGCAGCAGTTGCTAATCATAGCAGTAGCAGTATGGACAAGAGCCCTGAGGCTATGGGGCTGGGAACATGCTGAAGAGGAGCATAGTGAAGAGACAAAAGTGAAAGGCTGGTTGACAGCATGTTAAAGCAGATTTACCCAGTGTCGCTGTTACATGCAGCCTTGTAAGTTCACATATGTATGATCAAATTTTCAGTTTTTGGAGTACAAATGTTTCCTTTCTCTTCTCTAAATAAGGCTGTGTTTTAGAGTAGTGCCTGGGAAAGCAAGAACAAATAAGCTTTGCTTTGGAGTTTGATGTGGGAGTGAGATTCTTGTGGCAGAGATACTGGATGGGAAGAAGGTGTTTGTGTCTTTATTATATACCTGAAATAATGGATTACCTTGATCTCCTTTAATCATCTCTTTTCCAGGGTTAGTACCCATTTGTAGATAAAAGAAGTTATGGTTGGAACATAAGACTGAGTTTTGCTGATTACTTGTCCACCAAACACTAACATGCAAATCCCAGGCATGGGTTATGTGTCAGTAAGGAGAAAGACTAGAGTGAAATAGTTTGTTTTGTTTTTTGAGAAATTCTCTTGTATTTGGAAATTCTCACCTATGCTTTTTATGGTTCTAAGTTTACTTCAGAGGCAGTCATCTGTAATTCCCAGGTGTCTTATTTTTCCATATCACATGTGCAGCAACAAATAAAATCACTGTGATAGTGGGCTGCATGTAAAAGTCTTAATCCTGCAAGCAGGGAGGAAACTTTGCTTTGTGTAAGGAGTCCTGTTGCCTATAGCATCTCAGTTGGACAATTTATAGGAAGAAAATTATGCAGGTCCTTAAATATTGTCAGTATTAGTACCCACATGGCATAGCTAGCGAAATTTTCATAAGTTGGAGTTTCACAGATACTGGCAACCAAGTGTGGGAACGATCAAAGAACATTATTTGTAATCAAAATGTTAGTTAGGTATTTATAAAACAACTGGTGGGTGCTTGTATGCATGTGAAATTTGCTTACACGAGTAATCCCATTGATTTAAATGAGAGCATTCATGTGATGAAAACGAGTTCAATGCGGGAATGTTTAGAAGATGGTGACCTTAGAAGCAAAGAGTCGTCTTTGGAAGTATTCAAAAGGTGGTTATTAAAACTTAAAGCTTAGAGTCGCTGTTTGAAGGCAGAAATTGCTCGAATGATGTTCAGGGAGCTCACCTGCCCAATAATAATGCATTTTAATGACGCTGGGTAACTCTGCCTCAACTTCTTCATACTCTTTTTTGGGAGGAGAATGGGGGAGGGGATGGGAAGGAAGGCGAGAGAGGGACGGTGACAGCATGGCTGTTTGTTTTTCCTGAAAGTTGTTTGTGATTTCAGGTACTCATGGGAAATCTCTTGATCAGATTCACATCTGTTCCTGTCAAAGTGGGTGCTAAGATACCGGTCACCCAGCAACCATGTCCAAGAGGGAATTGGGCCGATAATAACTTCAAAAAGGAATGACAGATGCTAGATTAGGATGAAAGACAAAACGCATAAAAAATGAGCTTGTTAGAATAAAAAAATTGTTCAAGCACCTTCATGCAAATTAAATGAATATTGAACATTTGCATGCAGTAATTTCTACTTTTTCTGTTGATTGAGAAGAAATAAAGACAGTATATATAAAAACATAAATGTAATTTTTTTTTTTTTCCCACCAATTAACATACAAAGCAGTATCTTTCTTCTAAAAATGAGATTAGCCACCTGGGTGCTTGGCTGTATCCCACATATGTCACAACATTTTTGTAATGAGTATGCTTCTGTTGAAGGAACAACTTATCTAATTCTTCGTAGCAAAACAAACAAGGAAGCAACCTTATATTAATTTTAAAATACTTCAGGTTAGCGTGGTTCTGGTTTTTTTCAGCTGTGGTTTTCAGAGCTGAATTATTTCCTGCTGTCCTTGAATTCAATCGGCATAATGTGCATTAATAAAAGATCACATAAGATGAGTTCAGACCAAATGCTAAGGTTTCCTATTGACTGGTCAAACAATACATTTTTTTAAAAAACAATGTCTGTCAGGGTAACAAGAAAAAGAAATAGTCACTTTTCCATGCCTATGTATTAAGATAATTTAAATAATCTAACAGTTTTATTATTGAAGAATTCATATAACAATCAGAACTTGGAAAAGAATGATAAAATGTTCTGATTGAGAAAGGACTCTGTGTCTTGCTTTAGCAATGTCTAATGTGGTCACGTACAGAAATTGATTTTCTTCAGAAATTAATTAATTTTTCATATCGCCCTAAGCTGCAGTTAAAAAGAGTGCATACTTGTCTGTTTTTTCCAGAAATATTGCCTAATCATATTAATACCATTGCCCCAAGGATGAAAAGATAATTGTACAAATGCATTTGGAAATATGTATCACTGAGTATTTATGATTAAATTATGCAAATGACCCAGCTCTCATCCTTTCCAGACCCAGATTGTCTAATTAGGATTGATATGCTGAATAGATGTTCCAGAATTTGAATACAAGCATGTCCAAAGAGCAGAAAATTGGAAATGACAAGGCTGAAATGCTAAGAAAAGTGTCTTTCCCTTTTATACTTTACTAATGTGGTGTTAGCAGTTGCAGTTTTTCCTTTGGCTATATAGTGTGACTCATGTGTCCTACAAGAAACAAAATCAGGAAAGAAAAATCAACTTTTATAAATAGCATTGCTTTGCTCCGGACTTGTCCTCTAGTCGTTTCTCTCCCCTTTAAAGCTTTGTAGCCTTCACGTTAAAATAATGATGCATTCTACATAAATTACTTCTTAATTTGGAGCACTGTTGTTCGTAGCTTGTCTCCAGCTACCAGTGCTAGATATTTAGCTTGTAAGCTTCTCACATATATTCAGATGAGATTTACACACCTAACAGTTTTCAGTTTGGTGGTAGTTTTTTTTGTTCTTATTTATTTGAGTTCACAATTCCTTAATGCAATAACCTTTTTTTTTATTTTTATTTTTTTAAGAAGAGAACCAGTGTCTCATTAAGCTTGTTTATAGGCATTCTGAGTTGGAATAATAGCTATCAGCAAGTCTACAGTGTTTAAATCCTTCTTCAGTGGGCTGTTTGTTCATTTATCGCTCTTGGGAAGCTGGGAGAAGAGCCCGGTGAGGAGCAAGGAGGAGTGGTGAACTGTCAGTACTTCAGCCATTGTTAGCAGCAGGAGTTGCTCCCTCTGAACTCTGTTGGCTCCTGCTTCCCATCTGCGGGATGATGGATTGCTATGTTTAATACATTTCAGCTTTTGTCTGTCATAGTGTGGATAGACAGCACTATCAATGATTTCAACAGTGATTAGAGCTCTTGTTGTACCCACTGCAATTGGGCAGGCACCTCCCAGGAATGCTTGATGTAAGAACTCCTTGGCAATCTTGCCATGCAAATGAGTCACTCAAAAAACTCGAGGTGGCTTTAAACACCTACAAAAGAGCACCGGGAATTGCTAAATCCACACAGCCTCCCTGGAACAAAATTTAGACACCCCTGCGAATTCTTTGGTATGAAATGTGAAAGCTCATCCCAAGCTCAGAGAGAAATGCCTTGTGCTTTTAATAGCTGGGAATAGGAGTAGGGATGCATTCCAGGGTGTGTGATGTCAGCGGTGCTCGGCCCATCTGCACTTAAGTGTTTTGCTACTGGTGATATAGTAGGAGTGCAAGGGTTGTGTTGAAGCAGTAAGATACAACGTGACATGTGTCCTACAAGGATTTGCTGAGCCGTGGGTGCTTTGCCATTCACAAGTCCACGGGCTGAATGATTTCCGCCACCAGAGAAGTCGCTGTACACCAGCACAACATATGCCCTGGAGTATCTTCTAATAATTATAAAATGGTGCAGTGGACATATAAGGTGGAAAAAAAAAAAAGATAATCATGTTACAGGCATCATTTTAGAGAAGCGGATATATATTATTTTCATTATTAGCATATTTAATTTTCCATTCTTCGAAGAAATTATTATTTGAAATCTTAAGTGTGAAACAGTATTGTATTAGAAACAAGCAAATAATTATGCTTGCTAAAGCATATAATACTGGCTTTAAAAGATGCTTGACCCAGTTTCCTTGATTTGGACCATTGCCCACCATGACAGGCCAGGCTGAGGATAGCCTTCACTTCATTTTGAACTGTGGGAGGAAGGGAAGTTAAATCAGAAGATATTAAATCATCCTTGATATAGATTTTTTTAAAGGAGATTTTAATTTACAGAACCAGAAGAATGAGTAACTAATAACAAAAGTGGATAAATTGCCAGGCTTAAATGTGTTTTGTTTGCCTCTGCTTCACTTTGTATTCACTTGTCTGTGGCATTGTTTGTTTGCTTTTAAAAAATTTCTTCACCTTTGGTTATACCAATGTTCAACTTCCATGGTTCTGCTTGTAGGCAGTGGTTTGTAATTTCTCTTTTGTGCTTGCTGGAAATCTAAGCTCCACAGCACAGTTGTGGGATGCCATTTTTATTCCTTTTTAAGGCGATCCAGGCAGTGGCCATGCTCGTAGGGAGGAGCTTCCATGCTAATTAAAAGCTCGAGTCTACCTTTCAAAAAAATACTGGCAATTTGCCTGGGAGAAAATTCTGTCTTCAGTCACCATTTTTAATCTGCTTGGCTGTTTGGAGTTATCTTCACTTTGAGAGTTGCCTTGTTTTAAAAGTCGCCTGAATGTTGAAGTAGTTTCTTTGACATCATTCCTGAGTGCTCACTTGCCATATATGATGATCAGAGGATCTGAGGGCTTTGTGGAAAGGAGTCTCAGTAATAAGGAGGGCATAATCTTGACATTTACAGCTGCCAGCTTTTCTCAATTTAGGCTCTCTTCGTTAGCAATGTCCACATGGCAGTGAAGCAAGGAAACTTGAGGTGTGCTTTACAAATTCCAGAGAAGAGTAAAAAAAGAAATATATGATTAGACATAAACAGGTTTAAACATAAACAAGTTTAACGTATTAAACATCTACTGATTTTTTTATCCTTTAAAATAAATAGCATTTGGTTAGAGATACTGAAAGATGTTGTTCTTCTGCAGGGATCAATACTTGAAGCCTTCATACGTACACGGAGAGGAAGTAACAGCAGCTTGAAAGTAAACGAAAAGCAAAAGTTGAAATCCGTGTTTTAGTAGGTGATGTGTTAATAAATGTATCACATAAGTATGATAGGTAATCAGATAAATGGTTCCTTAATCAGAGAAAACAGATCTGTTGTTTATATTCTTTCTGCACAAGTAAGGCTGTGATTTACAGCTTTTTTGATAGCAGGGCTGGTTTTGATAATTTTGCCTCTCTTCTGTTTCCTTCAGGCACCATGATCGCATTCCTGTACAGATATGCCTGTACAACTCTGCGTGACCATTTTCTGCAAAGGATCAGGTCTAGGTTAACAGTGCTGCCCACTTAGCCCCCCTTTTTTCTGTATTGTTTTTATTAACCTTCATCTTTTTTGGGAAAACAGTTCACCATGTGTTTTCATCAGCAGTTGTGCTGTTAAAAATGAACAGGAACAGAAATGAATGATGGTGCCAGGAGGGGACGCCGATGGTGCCTTCAATTTTATGTATCATCATTCTGTGTGCCTTGAAATTGTCCTGCATCCTAACTGCGGTGTCCTGAGCCTAGTCAGTGCTAAGGAATGGAGAAGTAAAATACTTGAAAGAAAGATGTATGAATGCAGTGAAAGCCACATTCCTCTCTCTGGGAAATCTGCTTTACTAAACCTTGGCAAGCTGGCCAGCTGTGTAGTGCAAAATGAACGTGGTCAGTCTCTGAAGTACAGGATGATTTTGGCCTTTGGATGCTTCTCCTAACCATCTTCTGGTGGCAGGAGAGCTGAGATGCGGGTGTGCACTGTCTACCATGCCCTCCAGATCTTGGCTTGTTCAGAGGGAGGAAACCCACTTGTTACAGAGCATCCATCTTCTGCTCTGTGGGAGGTACTGCGCAGTAGAAGAACCCTGGAGCCTAAGTGTCTGCTGGTGTTGTGAGGTGGAGTGAAAACCCTGAATTTTTATGCTTTCTTGAGTTAATTCTCAGTATTCGTACCTCTTGCCTTCTTTGGGACTTTTTTACCCTTGGTGATGGCATATACATTATTATAGAAAGCATCTCCTATAGCTCTGTAGGATGTGACGGTATCACTTAGACCTCTGGGTTCTGATACGGTATAAAATTACTGACTGCTGTTTTATTGTGAGCATCTAGTTCACAATAGTCCTGCCAAATGTTAATGATGATGGAAATATTCTGCTGTCTGTAAGAAAAGCTAGGCTACGATAACCTGTGCACTTTTCGCAAGCTATGCTGTTAGAATTATACTAGTTTGTACTTCTTTAGGAATACTCTCAGTCTATTATTACTATTATATAGAACAGAAGACCTGTTTTAAACACCAGTTGATTTCTTCAGCAGCTTTTTGCAGTCGTGATGGAAATACATCTGAAGCTACAAGATCCTCGTCTACAGAGAACCAGTGGGAAGCGCAAAATATCCCTGGGTAGGCACGGTTTTCGCAAAACTTCACTCTGTTTAGAATGGTCTGACTTCACTGTAAAGTGGGTTCCACTGTGCTAATCCTCTTGGAATGCAGCAATTATCACCTACCGTATAGGTGTTAAGTGCTGAATTTCAAAGGGATTATCACTTTCCTTCTTTAGTGGCTAAGCAAGAAGAGAAAACTTGTTAGTACTTCTAAAGGGAAGGGAAGAGGAAAGAAAAAGAAATTTTTTTTTTTTTTTTTTTCGTGACTGCTTTCAGTCTGGCAAAAGATGAGCAAGCTGGGTTTTGCTACAGCTAGTTACTTTGGGTTTGATCTTTAAGAATTCTAAAGGCATTTATTTCCCACCCTCCCAAAGTACCCTTCTTTTGTGGAAAGAGGTAAATATGACAGCCATTCAGAAGAAAAAAATGAAAGTTATGTAGGTGAACAAAATTATATAGGTAAACCAAGGTTCTCTATATCCTTACAGCATGTTTTCATCATCTGGAGACTTCTGTCAAGCAAAGATCTTAAACAATTCATAGAAGTTGGTATCTTTTCAGTCTAAAAACATAATTGATTGTTTTATTGATGCCACAGACTGGGTCTTAGGAAATTATTTTTGTGCGTATTCTCTTTCCACATACCTTTTTCTTTAACTGACATGCTAATATTTTGTTCTTCTACTAGCACTACCTATTATACAAATAATATTAATTTCACAGTGTGGTTGAGTAAGGTGGGATTGATGTCCTGAAATCCTTTTTTTTAATCCACTCTAAAGAATCTCATCTATGGCTACTTCTGTAAGTACTTGCTCCTGCAGCCTTGATCTTCAGTGAACAGTTGTTTGGGTACATAATGGGCAATGAAAGCAGACCAGAAATCCTGCAAGCGTAGCCTGGATACCATGCAGCAACCCTAGGCAATGCTCCTTCCATATTTGATTTTCAGATTATGAGTTCAGTTTCTGCCTGGAAATGAGCTCAGCATTCCTCAGTGTCAACTAGTAATTAGCAGTCACTGTCTTCAGCTTTTTCGGTTACGATGCGAGCGCTTGAGTGTACCTCTGAGGTACATTCTTCAGTAAACAGAAGAGCCAGAGGTATGGGTGCCCAGTATGTACATGTTACATGCCTGGCCTCTAGCCTGTTCAACCTGCCTTTCTTTTGAAACATATAAGGGTCGACAGCCAAACCTCCAGAGGTTGCTTTTGGGTTTGCTGATGTGAACTAAATGGACAATGATAGTTCAGGAAGGGCATTCACATCTGGAGAAGGACTGAAGATGTTGTAACAGATAGAGGTAGTTAGTAACAGGCAGGAGAGGGCTGCCTTGTGGAGAAGTCTCTTTCAAGAGACTGCAAAATAACCAAAAGGGGCTATTAGAGAGGAAGTCAGCATTTGGAATTGCATTGATGGTGCTGAATAGAAGGTTTCATGGAGGGGGAGTTGTAGGTTATCAGGTTTTAAGATTGGCTTCTAGCCTCTTACTGGGATAAAGAACAGAGACTTCTATCAGAAGTGCTTGGTCTAGAGATAGCTTTCTCTGAGATAAGAATGTAGAGTTTCAGTGCTAGAAAACGGATTTTTAAAAGTTGCAGTTTCTTCACAGTCAAATCACAGAAGTTCATGAATTGCAGAATTAAGCTGTATCACAGTGTTTAGACAGCATTTTCCAGGGATTTTCCTAGAACGTTTCAATAAATGATGAAAATTTTCCTCTATTAAAAAAATATTGTAGACATTGTACATAATACTTAAAATATGAGATAGTGTATCTTGGTGTTGGTAGGATTAGTTCTTATTATAAGGATATGTAAGATACATGCAATCCATTTTATTGAAAGAAGACATAAACAATTGCATTTTAGTTCTAAAGCTAACGATATTTTCCTGGGGATAACAGTCTCCTTCTTAAATGTAAAACAATTTGGTGAAAGAACATATTCTGCTAAACTTAGGAAGTTGTAAAAATAAGTATTCTTAATTTTTAATGAATTTCTGAAATATTAATTAATTTAGTCAATTTTTAATGGCAGTAATGGTTTGTAGACTTTACGGGGTATTTCGAACTGTAAGGGGCTTAACTGCTTTACTTTCTGTATCAAGATTATAATATCAAATACCACTAAACGTCCACAGCGTAGAGAAGGTACTTAAGTATTGTTGGAAGTGATGTTCATCCAGGTCTGTTGTGCATACAGAGAAGGCAGTATTTATGTAGATAGGGATTAAACATGGGCTCAATGCCAGGAGTCATCAGAAGACACAGATACTTGTTTCAGGAAGTTGGGAGCACCCTGCCATTGTAGGGTGTTCTGACTATTTGGCTTGAGAATTCTGGAATTTTCCCTAATCTGATTTTGTCATAATTTGCATACATTTTATATGGAATTTCATGCTATAGAAATAACTTTACAACTTCTGGATTAAAAAAACCCCACACAAACAGGGCAATTCAAAGTATTTCTGCCATTTATTTTGCTGCCGCTTTAGTATAATGATCCCAATACCAAAGAACTACAGCTCCTCCTTTGTCAGCAGGATTTATGATAATGTCTTGCCATTTTTGTAAATTATGTAACACACACTGTTCCTCCTTTGTTATATTGTGAAATTTAGTAGGTTGTTTTAATTGTTTGATTGATTTTTTTTTTTCCTTTGGCATTTGTCTACACTGAAATCTAGCGTCTGAGATTTACTAGGAGGAGCAATCAAGAAGAATGTCTTTTGTCTGAATTTCTGAAGATGTCAGGAAGTTTAGGAATGTTTGTGATAAGTTTTCCATTTTCTGAAGTCTAGAATTGGGTAGGCAATGCTGTATGAAAAGTGTTGAGCCTTGCTCTATCTTTTAAGTTCACCAGCACATTGCTTAACAGGAACAAATGCTAGCCTTTCATGTAGTACTGAATATTCAGCAGCTTTTAGTGGTTCATATCTATTGTTGAAACACTAATGAAGTTTTAAACACTTGGCTACATGGGACACCTAGAATATAGATTGCTTTGATTATTATTATGCAATGAACTTGGAGGCAATAGCAGGATGCCCATAGACTTAACCAAGACCAGATACTACCCTACTGCCTGAGACAAAGAGTTTCCTCACAAAGATTCCAATACCCATTTATTAACACACTTGTATTACTTGTTGCACAATAATGATCTATAATGTGGAAGAATTAGCAGGTAGAGTCTCTACCTTCCTACATTTTCAAATTAAAGTATTAAAGTTTATTTTTCATAACTCTTTGGGGGTATACAGGAGAAACTCAACCAAAAAATGACTGAGCCATTCTGCTTCCATTTTGTAAGGGACTTGAAAAATAGATGAATGCAAAGTTGAGATATTTGAGGATCACTTACAAATTTTTCTGCCTTGATTTTGATTCCTTGCATAGATAGACTGAACATGCTGTTGTTAAAAGGCTGATTCTGGGATGGAATTTTTGAAAACTATGCCTGTAATTCTCTAGCTGCTGTGTGTGAACTTAATTGGGATTTCATGCATGTGACTGAGCAGCCCATGTCTGAATTTTCTAGGTTTCCTTTTCTGACAAGTCAATATTAAAATATTACCCAACCAGCTGTTCCTCAGAAGCTTTCGAAGAAATCTGTTTTTGTCTTAATTTCAACATATCCAGTATTTAAAATTATCAAGGCCCCTGATGGGATAATTGGTCACTGAAATTATTAATTATATTAATAAAAAGTTCAAATACATATAGTTGCCAAATTTTAATTTTGTAGACATAATTGGTAATTTTTACTGCCTTGCCCCTCCCAAAGTTCTATCTTCTCTTTGACTACTTTGACTCTTCTTACTCATTTAGCATTTCCTGTGACTGTAAGCAAGACCTTAGCTGAAAACATGGAGAACTGGCTTTGACTTTCAAAATACACGTTGTAAAAAAGAGAAATATTAAACATGAAGTGCTGTTTAGTGAATACTTCTGCAGCTTCATGATTGTTCTTGGAAATCTAGATAATACTTTGTTTTTTGTTTTTAGTAGAAGCTTCTTTAACCACTGCAGATCTGTGCCCCTGGACCTCCTCATGAAACAACGCACAATCAAATGCTTCTCTTTATTTTGAGCGTAATTGTGTTGTATTTTAGTTAGTACTCTGGAAATGTCTAATATAAATGGAAATCAGTTTCCAGAATTTAATAGATTAATTTCTAAATGAACTTGTATTCGAGGCTTCTACTAGTTTCAAAGAGTTTTCTTACAGTTGTATCTGTAGTAGCTATTTTTTGTAAGACTTTGAAATGCTTTTGTCTTATCAAGTGCCATTCTCTGCTATCCTTTAAGCCATTTGAAATGGAGCACACGGTTTAGATCAGCTACAACGAATTTCCTTAGATCAGTGAGTGTTCCTGTGAATCTTAAAATATTCTGCACTCTGCCTTTTGTGGTTCTGCTGCCATTTTTTCTCAAGATTATCAGAACTGAAATAATTGCTTCCCCTCTGTTCTTAGAGATGTTGGAGTTTAACTATGAAAGCAGTTAAAAAAGGAATTTAAATATGCACATGCGTAATCATTCATATAAAAATATTCCCCTTGAAAGTCTGTCAAGGAGCTCCAAATGTTTTCCTGCATCTTAATTTGGGTAATTGTATCTGTAAAATAAAATAGGTTCATTCTTTTTCCAAGATAAAAATAATTTTCGCTAATAAAGTTCTGAACTATGAAAGAGTTTTTATTGATAATTTGTAGGGCATCTACTATATTTTCTCCTACAGTTTTGGCCTTCAGTATCTCCTTTCCACTTCATGCCTTTTTCCACATTATGGCAGTGCACTAAAATCAATGTAACTCTTCCTTTATCTAGGTTGACTTATTTAAGGCTAGTTTGTACATCTCTGTATGTTATGGTTCATTTCAGTGTGGCGTGCAGGAGAGTCACCGTAGTGTAGTATTGGAGGTACACAAAGGCACAGGCTTTGTTTTGAGCTATTGCTTATACTAGATCACTTTCCAGGTACTTCCATGAACTGTTTCCACATTTCAAAGCCATTAGTTTAGTTTTCTAATTTTGTTTTTGTGCATGCATCTCATCCTAGACAGCAATATATCAGGGTGATTGTTTTTCACTTTACTTTCTGAAGCTAACTCAGGTCTGTTGCTTGGGGAATTTGATAATTAGAGATGTTTCTTTGGAGTTGGGAAGAAACTGGTGAAATGACTTTAAAGATGGAAGTGCAAACAGGGCACTGGATGTTCTGCATTAATGAAAAGCACTGAGACTCACTATTGCTTGTGAGTGAACAAGTAAAATCAAGAGAGACGGGTTGAGGCACCTTATGCCTTTAATGCCAGGAAAAAAAAATATAGTGAATAAATGGCCTGCCTGTCTAATATATGTTTGAGATTTCTGGTTTAGGTTCAATAATAATTTGACCTTAAATAAATATTTCAGAAGGGAGATGAACCTGCTCTCAAATGTATAGTAATAGTGATTCTTCACATCTTAGACTGTTTGGTTAGTCTCCACTTTCTGTTCTGTTTTTTGTTGTGTTTGTTTGTTTGTTTTTTACCTCTACATTTGCTTATTACATGCTTATCAACTGCTTACATTATTGAAATTTTGATTCCCGGGTAGCTACTTTCAGATCTTCACTCCTTCTCTTTGATAAATTAAATAGCTTGAGCTCATTAAATCTTTCACTGCATTTTTTTTTCTTTGCCATCCTTTTTTCTTTCAAATGCTCATCATGAGTAACATTAATTTTGCCCTTGTTTATACTTGCGCAGCCTAATTGCTTTTGGTTAAAGATAGGATGTTTTTTAGTGGGACTATATAGATAAAATAAAAATTTTGGCCGGGCAAAGAGAACTTTGTTAATAATCTTATTGATGCAGGAACAGGAGTCCTACAGAATGAGCAGTTGTGTTAGTTTTGCTGGGTTAGAAGCAGTAAAGAGCAGCAAAAATTGAACTGTAAAGTGAGCAAACCCACTGAGTGCTTAATACTCCCCAAAAGCAGGTGTGTTAAGTAAGAGGATGTTATTTTTCAAGTTATTTTTTGGAGTGAAACTGTTGTTTAAGAGTTGGTATTTGTTCAGGCAGGGTGCTTTTCAGATGTTGTGTACTATGTAAAGGGACTTTTTGGATTTCTGTTCTTCAAAAGGTCAGGATCCAATGATATGAGTAATTATAGGAATGGCACTTTTAAATAAAATCTATTTTAAGAGTATTTTGAGTAGTTCCTGTTTCCAGAGTTAAAAAGCAAATTATTGGAACTAGGGACATTAAGTGCAGACAATACCAGACTTTCCAGGTCTGATCCTTTAGCTATAGTACACTTATGCTCTAAGGTATAGTATCTTGTGACTTTTCAGGATCAACCAGCATTGAAGGACTAGTGTTCAAAAGGAAAAAAAAGAAAAAAAAAAACAACAAAACTTTTAATCTTGAGTCTGCTAGCAAATAGGTCTATTCAGTGTTAGTGTGAGATAAAATAGAATACATGATTAAGGACTATTGAGTATGGCTAGAGTAATCCAACAGTTAATTGAAGTTGTTGAATCAAGCTCAAAGAATAGTCAAATAATAGAATATTTTCTGAAATTAATGGGAAAAAAGGTAAGAAACCCTCTGACCAGATACAGTCTGTAAACAAATGTCAGAAAGAGCAGACTTAGGCTAAGCAAAATGTATATGCCATTCAGATATATTTATGATTACACAGTTATCTTGAAAGTTAGTAAGATTGTATTCGTTAATATTTTTAACTTCCATAATGGATTATAGAATTAGAATTTCTCATTACATTTTTGTTCTGTTCATATAGCTTCTTACTGGTATTTGTAATTTTTTGAGATGTTGGCTTTTAGTAAGGACAGTGAAGGATCTTATGGCATTTCTGATGTAGGAACAGGGAAAAAATTATAGCAGTGAAACAGTAAGATCTGTATCTCTGAGTTTTGGTCTCTCAACGGTGTCATTGGAGAGGAACTGTTTATTCATCAGTATACAGAGACTGACCTGACTACTTGTAACCATAAAGTTAGCAGTTTTCAAACAGGAAGCTTAGGGTTTGTGTAGGTTCTGCCTGGTTTTGTGTGAACAGGAAATCATCTCCTTATTTGACGTTCTTTGTGGAATACAAAGCTGAGCTGTTCATTTATTCTGGAATAGCAAAACTAAATTTGCTTAGTATTTTCTTATCACTGCCTTGAGTTGCGCTATCATACTGATAGCATATGAACAGCAGCAAACCTTGTGGGAAACAAGTGTTCTCAGCCCAGGTAGCTGTTTCAGGTCTTGTAGTATGGGTCTTATCCCCAACAAAACATAATTGTTACTCATTCACTTACTGAGTGTCTTGGCAGAGTTAATAGTTACTAGAGGTGGTTGTGCACTTTGGAGGAATGCTATGTTGAGGTCCGCAGTTGGATTTAGAGAAGAGTGGTGGTTCCAGGTTCAGGCTTGAAATGGCCACAATTTTTAAAATAAAAGCAATTTGAATAGGATCGTAGAAAAGGGGTACAGATTGTGCTGTAATTATTTTTTTTTTCTACAAGTGAAAGCTTTGTGTTGAAGACAACATTCTTGACATCCATTTATTGGGGAAAAAACTAGCCAAACTTATTTGGGCTAGCTTTACAGTCTATCTCACATGCAGTTTCAAAAGTAAAATAAAGGCTAGGAAAGAATTTTTGGGTTTGAACAATGTTTTTTTAAACTCCGAAGTCAGTGTCTTGTAATTAATTGAAGAGCCAGTCCCTGAAATACAGTGGGAGAAGTGAGTGAGGTAGAGGACAAGTCTGCTTTCCCAGAACAGAAAAATACAAAAGTTTTGAAACTTAGGCTTTTGTATTTCATGCTTACAGCAACATGACAAGAATGTGCATTGTGGAGGGGAGCAAGAATAATGGAGCAAGAGTTAGTGATAGCACCCGGGAAAAAAATAGCCACTACTAGGGTATGTTTTCATAGTAGAAAGTAAGTGTGACTGTAGCAGGAGCCAGTAACTTTGCCAGCATGTGTAACAGGCACAGTGAAGATCTCGCAGTATGGTCTAGCAGCTAGAGTATTGTCCCTTTAAAATCCTGTACCAAGCATTACAGTTGCCAGCTCCTGATGAAGGCAGTGCAGCAGTGTCTTCACTAATATTCTCACCTATGAGAGCTAAATTAAAAGTGAGATGACTACTTCGATATAACCACATTTTCATTTTATGTATGTAGATCAAGACAGGCTGCAACACATTTCTGCTAGACAAGGTTAAGAACTCTCTGCTGTCCCTGAACAACAGTGTTCTAATTAAACAGGAGTATGGTAAGCAGGTTGTTTCCCTCCTCGGACCAGCTGAAAATTAAAACTTCACACCCCCCCCCCCCTTTTTTTTTTTTGTTCTCCTTCTTTGGAAGGACTAGTTTCCAGGCAGGCTGGTCATCTGATGTGTCTTGCTACATGTCACAAAGTCTAGGACCTGTGTGGAAGAAGGAGTGCCAATGCATGGCTTGGGACTGCACTGTAAATTGGTGGCCTGGATGTATAAGGATTTAAGCCATTGTAGAAACATGTACTTATATTTAAAAAGTTTTTGGTAGCTGTATTTCACTAGCAGTGCTGACCAGTTATTTCCCATCTGAATAATGGCAAAGTGTCAAGTTAACTATAACCAACATACTGAGGTGCAGCAGGATCACATGGTGACGCAAACTGCTTCTAGACATGTGAAATGGAGGAGGCAGGTTTTGACACTGCCAGTTATGAAGAATGTCAGGAGTTGGTATCTCCAAGAGCACTGTAAGTTTGTATCTCCCATTTAACACAATCTTTGATTTTTATGCTGATCTTAGCTTTTCCCTTATAGGGAATCAAGTCAGGAGAAGACACTGATCATGAGCAATGTTTATTAGAATATTTTTTTACTCCTTAAGCTGTTATTAGCTGTAGAATGAAGTTGTTAGTAGAAGATAGCTGTTAATACAATGCATTCCCTTATTTGCTCACTGTTACCTGATTGGAGCAACAGCTAGGAGGCCAACCCAAACTATGTACTTGAAGTGGAAGACAGAAACATAGAATCATGGAATGATTTGGGTTGAAAGGGGCCTTGAAGATCATCTAGTACCAACCCCTTTGCATGGGCAAGGACACCTCCCACTGCACCAGGTTGCTCAGAGCCCCATCCATCCTGGCCTTGAACACTTCCAGGGATGAGGCATCCACAGCTTCCCTGGGCAGCCTGTTTCTGTGTCTCACCACCCTCACACACTAGAGAATTTATTTCTAATGTCTCATCTGAATCTCCCTCTTTCAGATTGAAACCATTACCCCTTGTCTTGAGAGGTAATGATGCTTCAGTGTCTTCCAGACTCAGAAAATCTCCAAGTTGTGTTTCATCAGGTGTATGAATTCTGTAATCTTTGTACATAGCTGCCACCAGCCTCCTGGATGTAAGCCAAATTGTGAGAGCCTGTTGTTGATGCCAGCATGTGCTGGTGGTCTGGGCAGGTGTGGCAGGCTCCTGGTATCCTGAGTGGACCAGCTCTTTGGAATTCAACAGGACCACCAGTCTCTGGAGCTTGGGAAACTTCTACACTGTTACTGTTCACCTGGCAGCTATTTAAGAGGTTCCCTTCCCTATTTGTCCTAATGGTTCTGTCCTGTGAGTTGCATTGATTCAATTCTTTCTTTAGCTTTCTGGAATGGTTCTGTGAAATGATTGTATTAAAAAAAGCACCACCAAAAAACCCCAGATCCAAACCAATACTTTTAGACTTTTAGATTTTTTTTTTTCCCCTCATTCATTTCATGCATTTGATTTTGGAACACTGCCAGCTCACTGGTTGAACTAACATGATTTATAGCAAGGGACAAGAACCTTTAGATGAGAGAGAACTGGAGGTGAAGGAAAGGAATGATGGGGAAAATATATAGAAAACCTCTTATACTTGATCTGCTACTGACAGAATAATGACATGTAACAACAGCCTAAATGTCTAAAATATCACCGAAGGTGTGCAGAACAAATTTTTATTATGTACTTTCTTATTCTGCACCTTAGGGTAGTGGTTACTATCACATTGATGCTTATCATTATGGGGTGGCTGTCGTCAGATGGAGACAGTGTGAAAACCTTAACAGCTCCTAATATTTTAAACTTTTGTGATAATGATGGTGAAAGCATTAAATGTGCTGTAGTCAAAGAATACCATGTGTTATGGAAAAACTTACGGAGTCTCTTCTTCTTCACTTATTTTAGCTATTGAGTGACACATTCACCATAATTCATTTTGAAAATGTGGGTATATTTGTCAAAATAAAAATGTTACTTTAGGAGCACAGGTAAATAAAAATTTATTACTAAGGTTATTATATGGTAGAGTAGAAATCCAGGGTTAAGTATCTGAAGAAATAATGTTCTTTAGCTTGACAAAGGGAAGATCTTCTACACATTTCAGACCAACAAGGTGAAAGGCTTGTACACGGAGAAATTACTTTCAAGGAAGCTAGCATATCATTTTAATGCACTAGCTACTCCAAATTAACTTGCTGTTTGGAATTGTAGGACATGATTCAATTGCATAAACACAGGCATCTAGATGAATTTGAAAGGCCCTAGGGTATCTTCTCTGTTTTACAGCTTTCTCAGGTCCTTTGTCAAGTCTGCCAGCTCGTCTGCATGTCTTGGATACTCCAGGGCATCGCAGATGGCACGAGGCTCCTGTTTTCAGACAGCCAGTCAAACTCATAGGGAAGAATTCAACTCTGGATTCAGACACCTAGATTTAATCAATGGTGACTTAGTCGATACTGTCAAAGGAAGACCTATTATTCTAAAGTAGACACCTACATTGGCTCTGCTGAATAGCTTTCTAGACTTCTTTGACTACATTGACTACATCTCCTTTGACAGTAATAGGATCTTAGAAAACTGCTTTCTAGATACCTAATTTTAGACACTTGTCCTTAACGTACAGTAGATACGAAGTAGCTTGGTATTTTTTTAAAGCAGCATGACTGAGAGTGAATTTCAGTCCTTTAAGCTTCATGTAAATTTTTTTAATTTGAGTTACACCTCCTTTATAGTCACATAGACAGGGATGGGCACATCCGGCAAAGCCGTTCATCTGTCCTTAAAGTATATGGTAAGATAGACAAGATCAGTTGCTTTCTAGAGGTATCAGTCTTTATTCCTTGGACTGTAGAAAGAGTTTTGATCATTAGTTTAGATTTTGACAGCTACTAGATGCTTCAAGATAGGGGCACATAATCTTATCTTAAATATTTCTCTATATAATTGCCTAAACATAGGCATCTATGAGCTGTGTGGTGTGTTAGAGCATCCAGTGTTAGACACCCGTAAAGGGCTGACAGATAGGACAAGTGACTTCCAGGAGACCTGTTTCTGCTTAGAAGCCATCATGGTACCCTACAGGGACTAAAATAACTTTATAAGCTCGTTCAGGCAACTAAATCCTACCTTACACATCTGTACACAGATTTTGTCCAAAATATGCAATGTGCTGTAAGTGCGTAGTCTTTTTTGCAAGGATTCCCTGCATAGGCATAGTAACTTTTATTTTCTTCTGACTCAAAATATGTTTTGTCTGTATTGCTTCTTTAGTTGAAATGCTTTGAAAGCATTGTACTATAAAAAGATTATTTCTCTATCACTGAAATTACTAGTCATAAGTAGAATGAAACACAGCATCTACATAACAGCATGCAGCCACATTTTCAGATGTAATTATACAGAATTTACGTATCTCTTTTTTAGTCCAGAATACACTGGGTGGAAAATTTTGCATGAACACAATACAATTTGCCAATTCCTGTTGGGCCAGACCACTAGGACTGACATTTAGGCTTTATTGACAAGTGCTT
Source organism: Hemiprocne comata (assembly GCA_020745705.1). Lineage (NCBI taxonomy): Eukaryota > Metazoa > Chordata > Aves > Apodiformes > Apodidae > Hemiprocne > Hemiprocne comata. The sequence goes on from CM036586.1 coordinate 174,039,232, forward strand.
TAATACACAAGTATACACTGGTATTGTAATCTGAGATAATCAAATGGATTTTTTTTAAGTAGATCTATTTTTGTTACTGTTTTGCATATGAAGAGCAAGGAGAGGTTTTGGTTGGTTGGTTTTGTGTTTTTTTGTTGGTTTTTTTTCTTTTAATTAAAAAAAACCCCACAAAACCCCTTACGCTAACAGTAAATAGGATGGAAGAGTGCTTAAGAGAATTGTTCCTGGCTTTCCTGTTTTTGTCCTTTGATCATCCTTCAAAGGTGGGATTCGTTGGCAGCCATTCATGACTGCAGATTGGGAATGCTTTTTGAAGTTTGTGAAATGAATGGGTAATCTCTTTGCGCCATTTCCTGATATACTGTAATGTAAAGGTCCTATAGGGAGCTAGTTAGAAAGACTAATAAATGAATGGTTTCAATATGTAAGTTTCTTTATATTAGCAGCTCCTACTGACTTTTCATGTTACAATCCTAGGAATATGCATTTTGTTTCCAATAACGTTTTCTGTATCTATCAGATGCTCTACTTCCTAACCCCTATTTTATCCAGCAGCCCTTGCTGATTCAGCATCAGTTTTCAGTGTCGCTTCTGAAAATGCCTTGTTACTAAAGAGACTACCACTTAGAAACAAGCAGTAACTATCTATTAGGAACAAACTGAGGGGAATGATTGAGAAGTGCAAGGACTGCAAACTAACTTCATCCTGAGGGACTTTTCTCCATTTTAATTGATTTTTTTTTCCCGAGATTTTGTTCATCTTATTAAACAAGTCCTTAGAGGAGTGAAACAGTAGGTTACCTTCGTGAGAGCAAAGGACAGCCTGACTTATTGCTACAATTATCAATTTGTCCTTATCTTCATGAAGTGAAATACTTTTTTTATCCTCCTGAAACAGCTTACAGTGATGAATAAAACAATAAAGAATAGCTGGTGTTAACTCCAGCCTCCGAGCCTTTTTAATTTTTAAATATCAAGTGCAATATTGTGAAGACTGCATATAATTTTATTTTCCTAAACCAGATATTTGGCAGGTGAGGAAATTGTCAGGTACAGCTGATGGAAATGCTATATTTTGTTGTCTTTACTAGAATATTGAACAGTTAAATTCTCAGTAAAAAAATGTTTTGTGTTCAGCTGTAGTCCATCATTATGAAAAGGTTGTCTGTTGAAGTTTTGTGCATAATTCAGTTATCTGTTGTATTTACTCCCAGCTTTCTAATATTATTTCAAGTGATAGTTACCTGATTTGTACTTCCATTGAAAATTGTTCTGAAATGCCACTAGCTTGGGTAGGGAAAGGTAGGACCCAATAGGTACTATGTGGATCAGCTGAACATTTGCTTTAAAAGAGAATCCTTGCAACATTCAATTCAGTGCAAATTTTCCCAACAATGGATCAAGTTCTCATTATCATCAAATTGAAACTTCTGTTGTGTGAACAGTCAGATCTGAGGGGAAGCAGTTTCTGCGACCTATCCATATACCAGGGAATCTGTGCAGTACAGGCTGAGACCCAGGAATTCCTGGCATAGCATTGGCAATTGAGGGGGAGATGGTGGGTATTATCATCATAAACTTTCACCTGAGGTTATACAAGGATGTCTTGCCCAGGGGTCATAGCAAAGTCGCTGTTGGGCTCTCATTAACTTATCTTTAATGATTAATTTTTGAATGCGCAAATCAAATTAATATTAACTCATTTTAGGAGAAGCATGAAATTATACATACTTTTTTAGTGCTGTTTGTTTTTAAAAGGCTGGTTTAAAAAGTGCAAGGAATAAGCACTGGATTAAGGTTTTTTTAAATTATTATGCTAAAAATATTTTTAGATAGTAAAATCAGCAATACTTTCCATAGAATGAGTGAAATAAACATACCTCAGTCCATTTCCTTCATAAAGCAAGTATGCTGAAGGAGGGGAAAACTTCAAAAATATTTCTTAAAGTGCATTTACTTAATGAGTAAGAAAATTGCATATTTATTTTAGTGTTTGTGGAAGTTTCCCTTTTTAGGTTTTCTGTGTGCAATTGTATGTACTATAATCTCTTTCTCTCCTTTTTCCTGCTTAATAAGTTCTTACGGGCATTTCTCAAAACTTGCATTTAATTCATTTGTGGAATATTTTCTGTTTTATGAATGAATACTCCTGATATTTTGTTCCTGAAGAGGAAAAGCGTATTTGCTAAAGAGATTGCAGCATGATACGTAGTCAGCAGTAGTTCGACAAGTTTAGAAGAAATAGTATGATTTCTGTCATTGAGAGATCCACTTCATTATGTTCCTGTTAATTTGTCTACTCTGGTTAGGCGTCAGAGTAATAAGAAATTCTTAGAACGGTCCTTTTTCTGTCAAAACACCAAGCACAGAAATGCTTTCAATAGGAAAAAACCAAAAGCCAACAACCCACAAGAAGTCCGTGCAGAGATAATATGTAGCCTGAAAAATACTTCTGTGCTGACAGCTATCCAACAGTGTTGTCACAGCAGGAAGACATCAGTTAAGGAAACAGATAGCGACCTCAAAAAAAAAAAAAGAAAAAAAAAAAGTTTGGTCAGCAGTGTGGACAGGGTTTCACAAGATTATAAATTACCCCAGGGTCGCTGTGTTCCCACCATAAAGAGAACATGGTCGTTTTATTGTAATCTAATAAGTGATGGGAGCAAAGGACAGCTCCAGTGTGTGTGTTTGAAAAAAAATTTTCTTGATTACAGTTTCAAAACTATACAGTTTCCCTTGCCATTGAAGTGCAGATTATGGGGGTTAAGGCCATTTTAGGATTGGATTACCTTTTTATAGCTGTATGTTATTCCCTTGTTCATGAATCAGAAAGTACTTAAATTAAACTGAACATTTGGGAGTAATACTAATAGGGAGTGTGGTAGTAGAAAAATTAATCACTATTTAGTGTTAGATGGCTAGCCAAGTAAGTCTTTGTTTTCAAGGCTTTTTTGCTGAATGAAATACCCACCTTAATGAAACTGAAGAGAATTGATGTTTGGTGGTTCCTTTTATTTTTCAAAAAGTTAGTTTTTGTGGTGACTCATGTGCAAAAGCAAGTTGGTAGGAATGTATTTTTAATGTCAGATTTAGTCAACTTACTCACATTTTCAGAGCGGAGTTTGTTCTAAATTGAGTAAGATAGCCAGAGGAAATTTTTGTTCTTATTTGTCTTTCTTTTGGGGTTACACATTTGATACATCTTAACATGTTGGATAACAGCGTAGAGGGACAAAAAGAAAAGTCAGAAATGAGTTTTCTTACCTTTCTGACTTTTTACATCTTAGACCTCTGATTGTTTTCTGGCACCATTTATTTTTTTTCCTCCAGAATCATTTCAGATGCTTGAAGCCACCTTGCAAAGCGAGTGGCTCCAGAGGTGAAGAGGCAGGGCAAGAGTTGCCTGTCTAAACAGCTGAAGGGCTAGGGATGGCTGAAGAGGAAAACGGGTGCAGAAGCCAGTAAAATGCTTTGGCACTTCCCTGTGTTAGTGTTCAGAGGCCTGCTTTCTTCCTCAACACGATGAAACTATCAGCCTAGGGACCTGGGTTGGTGCCTCCTGTCCAGACACCACCCCAACCCTTGCTGGTTCTGAGTAGGACTCCTTCTGTCCTTCTGCACTAAGGACATGCAGTTGAGAGAACATGACTAGGAAAAAGAAGCCAAAGAGGCCTTAATATGCTTTCCAGACCTTCCTCCTCAGACCCAGGTAATTACTGTTCTTCATTCCTCTTGATGACCATGTTTTCTAAACCACAACCTGGACAGCCTCTTCTTCTTGGCTGTTCCTTTCTTTGGTATGCTTTCTTTTAAATAAAGATGACACCAAATTTAGTCTGCTTACATCTTGCAGGTAGACTTGGGAGAAGAACAGATACCACTTCAAGAGTGTCTCCTCAGGCTCCACAGTTTCTTCATTTAATTCCACTTGCTCATGCAGACATCTAAATTTGCGTTAAAACCGAAAGTCCTAGTACTTAGAGTCAGGCCTAGGCTTTAATAAAAAACCCCAACCTTCTAGGACAACTTTTGGGGCAAAAACCAGGAAAAAATGTTTCAAATAAATGTTCTTTTCTGCTGACATTTTTAAAAAACAAACAAAAATGTAATATTTTGGTATGGCATAATATCACTGACATTTTTTTCTGATTTTTTCTTCCTTATGCATCTGTAATTCAGTGAACATTGCTGATAGGAAGCTTCGTAAGACAAAATTGTCCAGATTTGAATTTGTTAATGGTATTTTAATTTCAGGTTTTTTACGTCCCTTCTTCTGTGTGTCAGGATGTACAGTGGCGTCACAATGACTCCTGAGATGCACTCTGTCAGATCTGGGCAACTTAAATTTTGACTTCTAGGAAAGCAGACCGGTATCGTGAGAAGACCTGGACTGCAGGTGGCTGTTTGCTTTGCAATTGAATCTTGTATTTCAGATTTCCAAACAAATGGATGGAAAGGTTTTTGTTTGTTTGTTTTGCTATAGCTCACAATTCTAATGATATTTTTCAAAAGTATTCAGTGTGGTAGCATTAGCAACGGCCCAGTAGTGTATTAAGCACCTTCTTCATTCAGAAATCTCACCCCATTGTTCAACTGTTTTGCTTTCTAAAACAAAATGCAAGTATTATCTTTCCTTGGATATTCGACGATGATGAAGATGATGATTTGCATTTAGACTCATAAGGTGAACCTTTGGCCCACTCCAGCTCACTTGTCTATCATTGTTCCCATTTTACTCCATGATTCTCACCCCCTTCAGCTGTTAATACAGGCAACTCTCACCCTGTATCTAATAGGACTGACAGAATCTCCTACCACTCCTTTCGGTGTCATTCCTTTAATTGGAAATGGGGCATGATTGATGGCTATGCAGGTTCTGCTTCCCTTCGGACAGAAAGCTTTGACTGCTTGACTTTCCCAGCACATTTTTGGTAAAGGGAATAACATCACTGGAGTAATTACTACACCAAATCCAGGGTGGTGCACAGGGTGTTTGAAGTTCCCATCTTATCATACTAGGTACATGAAACACTGATGCTGCAGCAAAACAACACAAAAAAATAAGGGAAAATGCAGTTGTGAATCTATCTTCACTTCTCTGTATATCCATTCAGCTGCCTAAGATCCTCCAAAGTTTTAGTCAAGTTAGTTCCATTTTTGTTTTGTCCAGTTAAGGAATTTGCAAGGTTTCCATCCCTGGCCCCAGTGGTTAAGTTAAATAAATAAATATATAAATAAATAAATTTCAAGGGGGAAAAAAAAAAAGTTAATTTCTATCACTGTGTTACAGAGAATTGAGTTGATCAGACATCCTGTATTTAACCAAAAGCAGGATGTTTCAGGAGCCACGAAAAATAGTTTCAGGATTCATGAGATGTTGTAGTGGAGAGAAACATCTTCCTATCCTGCTTCAGATAACAGCAGTGCTAGTTCCCACATAAGTCAAGCTATACTTGTTATTATTAGAAGAAAGGAATGAGTTGTTTTACATACGATGTTTTACTACTTGCAAAATTACTCATGCTCTCAGAATAAACTACAGAGTGCAAATGCCAGGGTGATTTTTTTGTTGCTGTTGTTGAAGACATAGGGTAGATTGGTTAAGGTAGAGAAACAAATGTAGTTGCTTTGATTTATCACTTGTGACATGAGCATGTACTATGCCGTTCTCCTGGAAACAAAATGGTTGCACCTGAGGACAGTGATATAAACACTACTTTGATTATTTGAAACAAACCATTAGGCTTTGATGAAAGAACCATTACTTCAGTAGACCTTGTACAGAGAGCACGCTTGGAGATAATGGATGAGCAGCCTACAAATTGCTTGCTTAGAATTTAAAGAAGTCACATGTTTGTTTGAACTTCATGGCGTAAACAGATCCCTAACATGAGCAAGACAAGCTAATGGTATACTTACAATGTAGTTGAAAAACACTCTTGCAAACTTCACAATACTTTAAATGCTGCATTTCAGAGTGCTCACTGGAAAAAATCAATTAGCTGTGTAGCTGTAATGTATATGATGATTTTATATAGTGATGTATACAGTCTACACATTTGTATATACATGTATTTGTATACTACATATAGTATTAAAACACTAAGTTTGATCTTAAATATTTGCTGCATGTTTCCTTAATGATAACATATATTTTGGGGTATTACACAACTAAAATGATTATACAAGGTGTCAAATTTCAGTCTATTTAACAAGGAAAGCCCCAAATGTATTTAAAATATTTGTGTTCTGTGGTAGGTTTTCTTTGCCATCTCTTAAATGATTACCTGGAAAGTTATTTCTTTAATTCTGTGTATGGTGCCTTAGGTAGGGCTGGTGTTTGTGGGCATTCCAATGCTGTAAAATAGCTCCCCTTTTACTTCTGGATCCTGATGACCCACACTCCACCACTTTTTGTGTCCTTTTTTGGGGATAAGCCAGCTACTTGCCTCTGAAACAAAATGCAAGTATAGTTCTGGTGACAGTCCACTCTAGCAACAATCTCCCAAAGGCACTATGGACAAGACAAGCACTGGGTTTGTTTATTTCCACTTCAGACAATCCTCCAACACTGTCCCAGAAAACTGCACTTTCTCATACTTTGCTGTGGTCTCATGCTATTTCTTAGATAATGGGATACATACCATACACATCAGCCATAATCTGGAGATGGAGAAAATTTCCCAAACATCCCACCAACAGGACCTGCGCTTGCAATCTCCAGAATACTTTGATCTGCAGGGGTGGAAATTGGTTCATCCTAATTTACAGCTACATTGTGGAACTCTCCATCTGAACTACTAACCAGTGACCCTTGACTTGATAGTCAAGGAACTGTATTTTTAGATGTTATTCACTTTGTTATATAGAAGTTCAAAACTGGTTAGATGAAGCAAACTGTGGAAGTTCCTGTGTTGCACCACTGTTATGAAAGAAGTATATAGGAGAGCTGTGCCACTTGGGTGTTTCTACACCGCAGATATTGAAATCTAAGTGAAAGGAGAGCACCCCATTTGCAACTACAGTGTGAGTGAGAAAGCTTAAAATTGCACGATAAATTCATGGGCCCTTAATGTGTACTGTTTGTAATAGTTACATGAGGGGGGGTGTTGGGGCAGCACTGCAGATTTCTGCAAAATAATCTTTATCTGCCCATACTTACCAAGTGAAGATTATTACTTAATTAATTACACTATCACTAAAAGTTCCAGGCTGGAGGCTCCCCCTTAGTGTTCCCCTAAATAATAGTCTAGTCTTAACTGCTGTTGGAAAGATAAAAAAAATAAGAAATAAAAAAAAAAAATTGAGAAGATAACTCTAAACCCGTGTGACAGCCAAGGACACAGAGAGCTGAATGATTTACCTTTGCATTATGGTAGTCATGTCCCAGGATCCTTTTTCATGTGACAAGTCAACAAGCAGTAAAAAATACAACACTCGAATATCTGACTGTTTTCATGTTTAATTTCAGGAACAGAATAAATACTCGTTACGATATATAGAACATGATGTAGTGGTTACAGGATACTGAGGACTGTACAGAATAGTGGGCTGTATTCCCATATTCTATATACTGCTTGATAGAAGAATATGAGCTCTCTTTTTTCAGTTCCATAGATAGCTTCTTGATTTATTAAAATGTTTCTCCAGGGTATAAACACAAACTTGGTACCACAGTCTAAGCCCCTTTGTGTTGTGTACTTTGAAATGGTTGCATTATCCTGCAAACCTGTAAAATGTTCAGTATTTAGACATAAACAGCCTAAGCAGGTTACATTTTGTGAAACAAATATTTATCCTACTTAACTGTTTTGAGCTCTTTATAGGCCTGTTAAAACCTTTAAATGATTGTCCTTTAACAACCTTCTTGTCTTTTGAACTTGATGTATTTAGCTACCATTCCGTTGCTCAGGCTTTTCATGCTTGATCTCATAGATTTTATTAGAGGCAATGAATTGAGAGCAAACTTTCATCTGCTGTGGATACATCCTCTTAACCATATTACAACTGTAATACACCCCACAAACTACTTCTGCCCTGATTAAGGACACATTACCAAGTTGCTGTATGGCTTTCTAATTATACATTTTTTTTGTAGGTTGTGTTCATTTAAATATTTATTTCTAAAATGCTGTTAAACATACAGCTGGTAAATCAGGAAGTTTTAGAAATAGTTTTAAAGAAATGCATATGAAGTTGTAAACCAGTCAAATCACTCAGTAGTTTACTAATCCAAGAATCCAGGGTGTTTTTGAAAAAAAAATATATTTTTTTTATTTCTAAGCCTGAATTCACATTAGCAATTTGTGGTTCATTGAATTAGTTGTTTTCTCTTTTATGAGCAACAGAATTGTATTCTATGAACTCACTAAATCACGTAAATTTTGTTTCATTCTCTGATACATGATGAATCTAGTATCAATAGTGAGATCCATTTATTCCAAAGCAAAATGCTACATACATGAGAAGAATTGACAGAGAGGTGGTTTTGACTCCTATTCCTGCTCAGTTTAAATCAGTTAATCATTTGTCTTTTTATGAGATCTTTCACGGTTTGATAGCCCTCTGAAGTTCCATTGCGAGCTTTTAGTATCATTATGTGCATGCTGCTTGGATATCAAGGGGTTTTGTTAACTGATGAAAAGCTTTTTTCCAAATTCAGTTTTCATGCAGTGACCCATAATATTTTTTTCTTACGAAGTTTGCGAACTCTCAAATAAGAATTCTACAATGGGGACGAATTTAGGCAGGTTTTAAAAATAAGTTTTGTTTTTACAGCTTGAAAAAGTCAGTGCCTGTTTTAATCAGAATGAAGAATTCTAGTCGTGCTTTGCTCAGGAAATGGGGAAAAAAGTAAGCTAAACATGGCAGTAATGAGGCTAGCTCTTTCAAATGTTTATGATTTCAGTTAATGAGAAGGTATTTAGCTGCTTCTGAACTGAATATGCCCAAAGAAATAATTTATTATTTTCACACATAAGAGATTCTCTCTCTATATATACATATATATATGTATGTATATGGCAATTCAAGCAATCCTGCAGTTGTATGCATCCTTACTTGAGTCAGAAACTTTCTTATATTTCTTTAGGGGCTGCAAGATGAGGTAGCAAGATGGGGTATTCACTTAACTAACTTCTCTGTTTTCTTCCTTATAATTTTGAGACTGACATTTAAGATCTTTGTGGAGTTACTCTCGCTTGTTCATTTTGATGGTTGTCCTGCAAAAATTCAAAGTAGGTATGTGGCATTGTTGCTTGTTGTCAAACACTGTCTGAGGTAGGATTCATCAGGCCATATTTACTTACCTGCCATTCAGACACTAGTATTTGAGCTTGCTACCTTTGTACTGAGTGGAAAGAAGTAGGTGCTTCTTGGGCTACGATTTGCCTGACCTATTTGAAATGGTCACTGGAGGATGAGATGATTCATGCCTGGAATTGCCTGTTTCTCTCCATCAACTGGAAAACACAGCAAGGCAGGCTAGCATAGGTATAGATGTGTACAATAGGTCAGGTATTTCCCATTTCTTGGATACAATGTTAACCTATATTGTGGCTCCAGTCAGATAAGAGCATTATTTGAAGTAGCTTGTTCATTCTGCAAGGAGAGCAAGGACCATTTGGGGTGTTTTTTTAAGAAATACTATCTTCTGCTTGCTTCTGCCTGGAAAATAAGGTTGAAAATAGTAAACCAATGTCATCTTACTGCAAAATGTTGTCATGCCAGCAGACCATTAGCCATATAATCTCCAGAAGAGTTTTTCTGGAGGAGCTTCCCCTCTCCCACACCCAAAGTGTGGTGTCTAAAATGACAGGCTCATTTCAGATTCCACTGTGATTGAGCGCATGCCAATTTTTACACACTTTACATAACTAAAATAGAGCTGTCTTTAGAAATCTGTATATTAGGGAAATGAGCTCTAATCAGTGAAAGCTTTTTTCATAAGTGGATATATTCATATAATTTTTACTTTTTTTCAAACATGTAGCACTTAAAATTATATTAGGAAACTTACAGAATTATTGCTACATGGCTCATAGCAGTATATAGGAAGTAATGGAAATGATAATTCTGTTATTTTCCCTAATAGATAACCACTGATATTATATCAGTTGCATAATCATTCTTGGTCTAAAACATCTGCCTTTCATCTGAGTAATATTTTTTAAAGATGAAAGAAAATAAGCTTCCCTAAGGTTTACAGATACATGATGCTGGTGTTACGTTTGATGGTTTTCCTTTTTTATTTGCTTAGAGTAGAAGGACTAAAAAGTATTAGCCCAGATTAATTTAGGTGTAAATAATAAGCAGAAAGTTAAACTTTGAGTTTCTTATTAAGGAATGCCTGTCTATTACTGGCATACTCTGCAAGCCAGAATGTAGTGTTTTTCATACTAAGAATCTGAAAACCGAAACTGATAAAATATGCAGAACTTGGAAAATCAAATTTGTTGCAACTCTTACTCTTGGAATAGAATCACACCACTGCCCCTACTCAAAATATAATTTATAGGGGAAAACTGAGTAAAGATGTGGCCTCTGTGCTGCTGGGCTTTTTCAAAACCTAATTTTGAAAGGAATATTTTTTAGAGAATAACCAGCAACAAGCAGAACTGTCTGTGGTACTTGAAAATGTAGTAAGAATGAGAGTGAAATCTTAAATTTCCTCAGTTTGACTATGTGTTTCTGCTGCTGCATAGGAAAAAGATAAACTGAATTAGCAGATCTATTGCATTTCATAGCTGGGTTAAATGGTGTTCAGAAATCTATCACTGCAGACCCATTAAGTCACAAGCATTGCATGAGGAATGCGCACAACAAACTTTCACTTTATGTTTCTCTGTGATTGTCTCTTCAGCTGTGCTGCTCTTTGTATATGATGGGTGATGCTTTAAAAGGATTTATAATGAAAGGCATGTGTATCCATGGTCATTTGACCACATGCACTGTTGTGCCATGTAATGGAAGCAGATAAATACACAAATTGTACCATTAATTAGAAGATGACACAACAAACTGTATCCAGCATGAAATAATTAAGTATAAGGATACATAGAAGGAGATAAATAACATCACTTACATGGCTTTGATACCATAATTGTCATGAGGGCATTGCAAATTCAGCATGTAAATACCCTTCTTCACACAGAATATTCAGCTGGGTGGTCAAGCTGTCATGTTCGGCCCTGACTAGCCTTTTTTCTGTCTCACCATCACTTAGGAAGCATCTGGACTTAATATTTCTCCTGTTGCCTTTGACTGCTAATAGGAATTGTTAGCTAGATGATGATGCATATGAATAGCTGTGATACACTGAACCTTAAAGTGGACAAATTTGTATTCTAGATCAAGAGGTAGAAGCGCAAGTGAGTAGCTTTGCTAAGCTACTCATACAGACAAGCAACAGGTCTTCATTACCATGTAGATGCCTGCATAGAGTAGTTCTTTGGTAGATCATGCTGGAAGCCCCAAGGAAAGGATTAATCTGCAGCTGAGGTATGTAAAAAAGGAATAAACACTTCCAGAGCACTGCTCATCTGCTCCTGATGTGACTGTCTAAAATAGATCAGATGAATTATGCCTTAAAAGTTCCTGTTCCTCTTAGTTGAGGGTAAGGAATTATTTGCTTGAGTCCTCTGTGTTAGGTCAGGTGAATATTATTAATACGATTTATGATGCAAGCATGCTTCAATGAATAGTGTAAGGGATTTGGCTTATTAGAATTACATAGTTGGGACAGAAATTGCATAGACCTGTGACTTCATAGAAAAGCAAGTTGTCAGCTCACATACAACAAGAAGAATAAAGCAAATGACAGACAGCTGAGACACGTCATCCTGACTTCAGTGCTTCATGCAGTTTGAAAACTTATCCCAAAGTTTTGGGATAAGAAGCCCTCCATAGAGTGGATCTCTACTGATGCACTATGGTAATGACAGCAGTTAAGATTCAATAGAGTTAACATCGAATGTAATAAAGGCTGTATGGTAAAAACTGAACTTGTGAGTGGTGTTAAAGGGCATCAATGCAATCCAAATAAAAATGTATTTAAGAGTTAGTGTCTAGGATGGAAAAAAAGCCATTTAAATGTATGTAGTATTTATAGTATTTCTTCAAATAATCACTTTTGTCCAAAGTAGGAAGGAAGATACTACATTTTATGTTACATTTTCTCTAAAAGATATTTTTCCTTGCTAAGATAATTTTTTAGTATTTAGGGTTATGTTAGGTTTTTTTGCAAACCTTTGTGAAACACATATAATCATCACCTTGCATGTAATTCCTGTGTAATGTGAGGACTTCCATTTTAAGGAACAAACAGGAGAGTTAAGATTTTTGAAAACATACCTTTGTAACAACACCGTAAGCCAATGGATTTGGTCACATTAGTAAGCATTCGCAAACCTGAGGCTCCTTTTAGTTCATACCTTCTTACTGAGCATGGCAAACTATATAATAAGTGCTGGCTAACTAAAGATGTTAATACTGTGTCCTACATCTGGTTGTGTGATGAGGAAATTAATTTGGTTTAGGAAAGATGTATCAATATGCAGCATTAATTCTAGACATCAGTTTGAACACAGACATTATTTTAAATGCGGTATGTCTAGTGCTTCTTTCTTTTATAGACACTGTTAACACTTTAAAAATGCATTATTTCACGCAGAGGGTGTCTATAAGTGAGTGAATATGGTACAGTACATCAAGTTAAAGAGTTACTTTAGATAAGGTGATAATACTGCTTAATGATATGCAGCGTTCCAGCAGTTTTATTTTAGCTGAAATCCAGATTTGCAAATGTTTCAAAGTCCGAAAAACCCCGTCTCTGCCACTTGCACAGTCTTGCTCTAAGGTATGTGTGGACATTAGCATAAAGGTTGCACGTGTTATACAAAGTGTAATTAAAGAAGCTTTGATCCCCCAAATGTCAACTAGCTTGCTAAGTGTCATAACAAAGTGTCAAGCATCTGGTATACAGTTAATTTGTAGTCATTAACTGCATATTGTTGATGTGACAGTTTGTTAGCAAAGCAAGCTTGACAGTTTGCATTTTGTTATTGATTGACACCTACAGACCTCCCCACCCGTTTAGTTTACATTACTTATGAGGGTCTCTTAGGTTGCACTTCTACTTTTAACTAATTAGGTTAGTTCGTTGGTCCAATATGTTAAAAAACTGAATGTATACAGGGAGCCCAAGACCCCTAATTCCATAGCAAGAGTTTCTCAATTGTATGAATCTTAGTCTGTCTTCATTGGGTTAGCAATCAGTTTTGCAAATGTGCTTTTTTTGGATACTATTGATAATCTATAGCTTGCATTAACATATATAATCAAAACCAGCTATTTACATTTACACAAAGAGCACTTACGATCAAGATTGCTTTATCTTCCAATGTGACTTACAAAAGAGCCTAAAAGAGTAACTTTCCACTGTTCCATTTTGTACTATGCAGCATAAATGTATTTTGGTTTGTACAGCTTGTTAAATATTCAGTAGCTTTCTGCTTTATTTTGAAAGCTGGAATTAATTAAAATAATTAAACTGCTTTTTGGTTTTGGTTCCAATTTCCTTTTCCCCCCATATGATGTGAAGCCAATCTATCAACATACTGAGCATGCTAATGAGCAGCAATAAATATTATGCAACTATTCTTATATCCAGAAAGGAATTTGTGTGCGTTTTTTATAATGGGTGATGAAAGTGGGTTATAAAAGAAGTAATATAAGGAATACTGGCTCAAAGTAGTTAGATGGTTTGATGTTTTTCGGGCCCTTCCACAAACTTCTGAATGTTGTTTTCCAAATTAATTCAAATTGTAAAGGTTGCACTTTGAAAGTTCGTGCTTGTGACTAAAAGATAAAACTATTACGGAAGGCCTTATTTATTAATTCACTTTATTTATCAGTCTTCAGATGTTGAATCTGTCACCCACTCCACAAGAAGTGGATTAAATTTCTTTCAGACCCTGCCACCTTTGCTTAGGCTCAAGCTGACATAGAATCAGAAGGTAGATACAAGGCTTTGCTCAGTTCCATAAGTTATGTACACTCCAGCCTACCATCCTGATAGTCCTCATACTCGTGTCTTAGTGTGTGCCCCTGGCACTTGCTTCTGGAAGTGTGCTAGCTAATGGTAGTTTTCATGTTGTATGACATGTGAGTAAAAGCTGTTTTCATGCCATACAAAACTTAGACACAGATTTGTCATCCTAAAATTTCAGACTGCCTACAAATTATGATTTTGGATTTCATTCTTTATATTGCTTCTGTATGGTTCTTTTTTTGTTTTTGAATGTTCACAGATAATGTCAACTATATCTTATACAACTTAAAAAATAATAATAATTATTTTAACAAAAATTTAGATACCTGATTTTGTGAGCTGTAGAGAAATTCCAGATATGGTGCTTGAAAAACGGACGACAAGCACTTGAGGAAGCAGTAAAAATTTCAGTGGTAACACAGAGTTGACTTAACTTTTCCATTTTAGTTATTATGGAAAGGCAGTATAATGAATAATGTGGATGGAGTGCTTGAATAAATGAGAAAGGACAAGCAAAAAGGATACAATTATTGGTGCTTATGCCTCTCTTTGCCATGCTCTGAAAAGATTCTTCATCCACCACTGTTGGTGGTGTTGCATGATGCTGAGGGACAAGTTTAGTGGAGAACACTGAACTTTTCTGCATGAAGAAATTAACAACAGTCATCACCTTTTTGGCATGAACAAAACATGAGATCTTGATGATAAAAGCAGCAGCAAAATTCCCATTGTTCTCTTTTGGGTCAGCATTTTGTGTTGATGCTGTTTCCAAGGAGAGGACAGCATTCATATAAAGCCACTTGGTGGTACTAAAGTTAGGAGGTAGTTTTTTCCTTTTTTATTCTTGAAAAAAAAAAGCTATTAAAACTACATAAGGAACAGTATATTAGTACTTTTGTCAATTTAAGAAGAATATGTAAAAGCACAAAAAATGAAGAATATTATAACATTTTTCTTTACTGGTGGAACAATGGAAAAAAAACCCAACATTATTTAAAATTTTTTTCTGAAATAATTTTGCCAAAGAAAAAATGAAGTGTTTAGCTGGGCTTGCTCCTTTTTATTGATTCCTTCATGCCTGACATTCATAGAGGATTCCCATAATTTAAAGTGGGGAAGATTGTGTGAAATGTGACTTGTTGCTACCTTCTCATTGAAGTAACAACTGTTGTATTATTTGTTTTTCAAAGGTTGTGGAGAAAAGTCCATCTTCTCCCCCCACATAAGACTAAATAAAATGCCTTCTAAGCCAGCAGAGGCCACTTTTGCTGATTACTCAAGGACCGCTACAAAGGTGTTATTTTTTTCTTTAAAATTTTGAATTTTTAGGGAAAAAAAATTGACTCTGTAAAACAGAACTTCGTAAGATGGCTTTAAATTGTGGCCCTGGTATGTACTCAGCAAAGCCTGCTGGTCTTGGCAGAGACTGTATTTTTGTGTAGTTTTATTTTTCAGGAACAATTTCTTTATTATGTTAAGCAGAAAGATGCTTTGGGCTTGTCAAGGTTTGACTCAGGATGGGCAATTAGACCAGAGACAACAAGCTCTTGATCCCCTCCCCCTCCCACCAAGGTAGGGAAGGAGAGAGAGAATTAGGAGAGAGACTTAGCTGGATTGAAAACTAAATTAGACAGCTTTAATTATATATACAATTATATACAAGTATTTTCAGGAATGTGCAAAAGCCTCTTGCCTCCCCCCCACCCCCAGCAGCTCCCCTGGCACTCTCCTTAGCTGTGAGCAGTCCTGAAAACTTAGACCGCTGTTTTTGATAACAGCAGAGCAGACAGGGCTGTGGGGAGAGTTATGAGGGTCAGGGCTGAGCCTGAGGTCAATGGTGATGGATGGATGGAGTCCTCCCCGGATGCCAGCCATGGATGGAAGAAAAGGGAAGAAGAAGCAGGAAGGAAGTTGTCTTCTGTGATCTCTGACCTTCTTTGGAGCTTACGTAGATCTATGGAATGGAATACCTTTGGTCAATTCTGCTGTCTGTCTAGTCCAGCTCCCCTACCAGGAGGTCCCAGATACAATTCTCCTGTCCTGGTAGCCTCTGTAGCAGCAGATTCACTGAGTAGAACAAACTGACCTTTGCGTCTCAGCAGAAACATAAACATTCCAGTGTTATCAGTCCACTAGCTGGAACACTTGTTGCTAGTTAAAAGAGAGCTTACTGAAGGAAAAAAAAATCAGTAAAAGGAAAATTAGCTTCATCCTGGCTCAACCCAGGACAGGGCTCTAGCAGCAGGAATACTGTGAGTACTAAAAGATTCAGTGCTTAAGTGCTTAAACAGAAATTATTTTTTATTATGACTTAATTTAATAAAAAATCTAACACTTTGCCTGTATAGAAGAAAAAAATGTTCTGTTTTACTCATATTTGGATTACTAGAGTGTGGTCCAGGTTTTGTTTAGAATGACTGAAGAAAACAACTTGAGTATCTGCTCTCAGTTGCTGTGCTGCTGTTCCTACCGTGGAGGCTGTTCCACTTGCTGCTGGTTCAGCTTCTGAAGCCTCTGAAAGGCTATCACATGGGTCAGCAGAACAGCGTCCTTAGTGACTGCCTTCTCAAAAACAGCATGGCAGTCACATCCTATAAGGGATTCCTCCTTGAGGAAGCTTGTCTAAATAAGAAGCTACATTTTGGAATGCATTTTAGCTTGGTATTTAACAGAGCATGAGTATAATGCTTGGGGGACAGTTCTGTAGCTGCTATAATTTAACATACCTTTGTTGCAGTCTGTGGACTTACTACAGTTTGCACCAACAGATAATCTGCACTCATTTTTAATATAGGGATGCTAAGCACCTCTTTCTGCGTGTGAATACTTTTACTTTGTCAGAAAGGTTACCCTGTTTTCCATTCCTTTACAGCTATAGTAATTTAGTTCACAAACTTACCATTGCTGGTGGTTAGCTATGTCAAATATATTAAATAAATTAATAGCTTTTTAGACTACGTTTGAAAGTAGGTGTTTGAAACTTCCTGTCTTAGTGAAAGTTTTGTTTTTTTTTTAAAAATCAGTTTTTTGTAAAAATGGTTGAATTAAAACTTCTTTTTAAAAAGGAACAAATAGTGCATTTACATACCCTTTCGTATGTTTAGAGGTGACGTGAACTTTTCCTTAGTTGTGGTGACAAGTGATACTGTTCAGAAAGCTTATTACTAGGTGCTTTGAGGTTGGTACTTTATAATCTCTTTTTAAACACGTTGGTCCATTATGTTACATTTCTTTTTAGCCTAGTTTCTTGAAGAAGTGAGACCCATGTATTTGCTTGTTTCTCCCTCAGACCTCATCTCTCACAAAATGTGTGTTCAAGTGCTAGTCTAGGTAAGGCATGTGGATAAGGGTATTCTTTCCAGTGGAAATACTCAACACTGGCTAAATAAAAGGGCATGAGAGGACGTAAAAAGAAGAATTATTTTGACTGCCCAACAGCTGCTTTTCTTGTGATTTCCCCTTATGCAAATGGAATCCAGAACTTGTCCAAACTCCAGACCTTCAAATACCATTATTTTCAAAGTTTTCAGTGAAAAAAAACATAAATCTTGAATTATTTTCCACTTAAAATAAAACTAACAAAACAACAAAAAAATCCCCAGGAGGCAGAGGAGCTCTTTGTGACCTGCCTCTGTGTGCCTCTGAAAATTGTGGTAGGTTATAGAAAAAAATCTTCTCGGACTTACCCAAGACATATCCCATTGGCCAATAAGCATAATTAATCCTTTTCTTGGAGAAAATTGGGTCCCTGCTTGATAAATATGTAGTACTGAAATTCTGCTAGCAGATGTGAAAGATGAGATGGGCACTTTCCTAGATTACTTTCTAGAAGAGCTGGTTCATGTTACCTCTGATGCAGAGGAGACCTACCCAGAAGATAAATGTCCTCTTTGGGGAATGCTTCCTTCAGTGGGTACCTCAACACTGAATTGTATAGTGACAAGTAATCAAGAAAGAAAATAATGAGTCACATTTAAGTCAGGTTCAGATTCCTTGACGTGAACATCAACAAAACACTGGTAACTTTGCTGACAGTAAGCATGATTGGGCATATATACTGAAGTCCCTAAAACAAATTACTTCATTATAGTTTTGCTGTTTCTTGTTCCAAGATAAAGTGAGTCCAAGAGTCCCCATCAAGCAGAACTCAGAGGGCCAGACATTGGAAAATGTCCCTTAAGGAGAAGGAGGTGGGGATCCAGATTTATTGCTGCTGTATATGAAGTTGCATTTTAAATTAAATATCTTTATTTAAAATAGCAGTGAGGACAAAGAATTGGCTTGAGTTTTGGTAGTTTTAACTCAGACTAGAAGCGAAGTTTTGATCTTAGACTTAATCTCAGATCTTGAATACTACTTAAACTTGAGTTATCTAATTGTAGCCTTTAAAAAAATTTTTTTTTCCACAATACATACACCCCAAATCTTCTGCCAAGAAAAAGTTACCCTTTCCTAGTCAGATCTAGCAGTAATGAAGATGCTGGTGCTTATTACTGGGCATATACCTGCAATAAGATAATCTTTAAAACCTCTTCTTCCCAGGCATGCTTTTGAAACCTTCAAAACTTCCTTTTCCCGGGGCCACTTCAGGTGTAGTGCTTATTTGACACCTGATAATGAATACATGATTTTGCAATTTACATTCTCTTTTACCCCTTCCAAATCCTGTCTTCGGCTCCATATCAGGCTGAGATGCCTCTCCTCCCTATGTCAAGAAAAAGCCCACTAAATTATCTCATTTTAATTCCAAACCAAGGGAGGCACAATAGGTAAATTGAATGCAATGACTCCATTTGCCATCATTGTATCAGGTACACTTCTCATTCCTGAAAACCAAAGGAAAGGACTTTCTCATGCTGTTGTTAGTTGGACCACCATTATGATTCTATGATTCTATGATTAATAGAAGCCAAGTTTGTAAATGTGGATTATAGTACTGAATTTCAATGAATTATCCTTGTAATTGACCCAGCTATGGACAATGTAAAATCCAAAATTTTTAGGTCCTGTAATAATATTAGTGCACACTTTTGTTTGCTCAAAATTTTGAGGTGTGATTCCAATCAGGCATCTGCTGTTTAGCAAGAAAAAGGTAGTTTAGTTATTTTAATATTGAGTTGATGAAATTTGTTGATTTTATAAGGAATCTGGAGATATTTTAGAGTCCATTGGGAAGGTCTGCGTTAAGCCCTAAGTCTCTTCCTGAAGAAGATTAGTGCAAGGATACACCAGGTTGTTTCTTCACTGTGTACCATTTTTGTCTTCTTTCCTTCACACTTCCTGAAAAAATGAAGTGAGTCCTCATGGACTGGTTAGCACAGACTAAATCCTCCTCGTGTATCCACCTCTGGATGGCAGATAAAGATAATTGAGTGAAACACAACTTATGATGTAGGTGCATAAAGTGTCTACTGGCTGCTTTAAGAGGGGTTACAAAACGGATTTTGCAGATAAAAGGCTAGAATTTCATCTGGCATACTTGGACAGGTACCTATTGACTAAAAGGAGCCCTATTCATAGACTTACAGAATCATAGAATGTTTTGGGTTAGAAGGGACTTTAAAGATCATGAACCCCCGCTGCTTGGGCAGGGACACCTTCCACTAGACCAGGTTCAAAGTCCCATCCAACCTGGCCTTGAACACTTTTAGGAAGGAGGAATCCACAACTTCTCTGGGCATCCTGTTCCAGTGTCTCACCACTGCCATTTTAAGGTAAAACAGCTGAGAATCTGGCATAAAATTATGAACATCATGTTGAAAAGTATGTAATTTTGCTTTCAATTACACTCTTATTTTTTTCTTTTGTACATGGTTGGCATTTGTGAATATTTTCTTTCAGCTGCCTGTTGGTTTAACTGTTTCAAAGGCTATGCTGTAAGTGGTTTTTTCTTCAAATTAAAAAATAATAAATTCTGAGCTTGCTTACCAAAAGGTTTCGTGCAACATGCCTTGCTGTAGAAAGAAAACAAAACAAAACCAACAAAAAACCTTCTCTAGTTTCTGGTTGCATTTGTTTTTCATCACATTTTTTATTTGCAGGCTTACCTCTGAATTACCAACAGTATTTTAACTTTCTCACTGAGCAAATGTGGATTATCAGAAAGTCATTCACAAATCAAAGTGACTAGGAGAGAATTTATATTTTGTTAAAATATGGCTAATATTCCACTTATTTTCTCCTTCTCACTAAATTTAGAAGGTACAGACTGTATTCGTCAGCCTATTCTCCAGAATCCTTCTGGATGTGGTAGAAAAGCTGATTTGTATGCATTCTTGTGTTTGTGCTAGCTTTAAGTAGCAACACAGCTTTTAATTGTGAGGTTTTAAGTTCTGCAATTAAAACTTACCCTTTCTACTGAGAGGACTGAGAGATAGTTGTTTGATTTAGTTTAGACAGTTTAGACAAATTATATTTAAAAGCACATAAAGATGCAAGATGCATTTCCTGACTATAGGGTCAATATGTCTTAGGCACATTTGCTGAAAGTTTTAGTTTGAATAGCTGATGATTTTTTTATACTGTGTTGCAGAGAACATGCTAAGATGCTACAAAGAGTTTTCCTGTCAATCTACTCCAAGGAATTGGACAAGTTTTCTTAAAAACCATGACTAAAAGACCTTGACGAATTTAGTAAATAAATTTTCCATCATGTAGAGTTATGTCAGTAGCATTCCTTTTATTAGAAGTCTAAAAGCCAACTATGTACAAAACACCCAAAGGGTGTTTTCATACTTATAAAGTAGATAAATGAAATTTAAGAGGTATGGTTATATGATCACAGAATCACAGAATTACCAAGGCTGGAAAAGACCTTTAAGATCACCAAGTCCAGCCTATGACCAACACCACCACACCATCTAGACCATGGCAAGAAGTGCCACATCCGGCCTTTCCTTGAACACATCCAGGGACCGTGCCTCCACCACTTCCCTGGGAAGTCCATTCCAATGTTTAATCACCCTCTCCATGAGGAAGTACTTCCTAATATCCAACCTAAACCTCCCCTGGAGCAGCTTGAGGCTGTGCCCTCTTGTCTTGTTGCTAGTTGCCTGGAAAAAGAGCCCCAGCCCCCATCTGACTACAACCTCCCTTCAGGTAGTTGTAGAGAGTGATAAGGTCCCCCTGAGTCTCCTCTTCTCCAGGCTAAACAACCCCAACATCCTCAACCTCTCCCTATAAGACTTTCCCTCTAATCCTTTCACCAGCCTTGTTGCTCTCCTCTGGACCCCCTCCAGCACCTCAACGTCCTTCTTGAAGTGAGGGGCCCAGAACTGGACACAGTACTCGAGGTGAGGCCTCACCAGTGCTGTGTACAGGGGGAGAATTACATCCCTACTCCTGCTGGCCACACTATTCCTGATACAAGCCAGGATGCCATTGGCCTTCCGGGCCACCTGGGCACACTGCTGGCTCATGTTCAACCGGCTGTCAACCAGTATTCAAGGCATCTTGAGGTAGATAAGGTAGAGTACATACTTCAGAGTTTTGTAAATGATATGTAATGAGAAGACAAAGGAATGAGTACAGTGTTAACTGTTTTTAAATTTTGTTAAATGTATGTTAACTGCAGCTGTGCAAAAAATAAAGTACCTCCTTAAATTGGTTGCAGAATTACATTAAGTTCATGCATCTGCTTACCACAGCACGGCTATTGGATATCACTTGATTTATATCTGCTTTGTTGTATCTTTTAGAAACTTCTCCAGCCTTGATTTAAGAAGTTCTATTAAAATTATTAGCCCAATCTGTGACAATTTTAACCCTAATAAAAAAAATTGTAGTCTGAATTATAGATTCTGTTTTCTGTTGGGTTTTTTTGTTTGTTTGTTTGTTTGTGTAAAGGGGTATTAAACTGTTTGCTAGCTGGAAAAAAGCTCCTGTTTTGTTTTTCCTGTATTTCTGTCCTACTCACGCTACTGTTGTTTCTAGAAGTCCTCACTGTGGACCGTTGTGTAACTCAGTGCAGACTTTTAGTCCCTACTCAAGGAGTCTTTGGTCTAAAGTATAAGAAAAGACAATAGATGAATGCTGCCATATGGAGTATATGCAAATGAGATAATATTGATCACCATGATAAGCATGCTGTGACTCTTAAACTATATGTAAACCTTTTTTACACTTTTCAGGCAACTTCCTCATGTTCCCATTTCAAATCTTCTACCAAGTATATATGCTTCATGGTCACAGCTGTAATAATAGTAACAAAAAGGTTAATAAAGAACCTTCAAGGTATCAAGAATAATTCAGATTATATAAAAAAAATCAGATGTTGTAGAATTCCCAAATGTATATACTTAAAATTGTATAGTAATACATAGCACAGTGTACTGTTGTGTATACTGAAAATCCAATATGAAATTATTTTTGTCTGAGCAGTATATGATTTTAAGGCACCAGTTCTTTTATTTTTAAAAAATGCTAGTACTCTAGCAATCAAAGGACTGAACACAGATGTGTTGGTGCATATGTTTGCAATACGCATGACCATGTTTCATGTTATAAAAACTATGTTCAAAATTTTAGGTGACTACTACAAATCAAGAAGAAAATAACATATAAAGCAAACAGAGGTTTTGAAGAATTCATAATGTGACCTGAAAAAAACAGGATTTAGATTTTTAGAGTAAAAAAAATCCTTTGGTTTAATAATTTAGTGAAATCGTATGTTTATAGTGTAGTATTTGCTAACATTGTATGTTTGATTCTAAATATATACAAATTTTATTCTGGTTGGATCTGAGAAGGTGACATGAGTGTGGAAAACAAAGTGAATGCATATAGAATTCACTTCTCATTCATCTAGGTTACTCTTATCTTAACATTTAAATGCATCCTACTGCAGCAGCAGACAATGTTGCTTTCCATGTTGTTTTCCAGATAGGAGCTTAGTATTTTTAGGTTAGTAATCATCCCGAATTTAGCTTACATGCACAGAATGATGATTTGGCACATCATTCCTCTCATTTATATTGCTTTTATGCATGAAAGCATGTAAATCCTACCAGGATGAGGCAGCTCTGGCCTGGCAGAGTTGGGTGTCTCTTCTCTCTTACAGGTGTTCAGTGCCCCATGGGAAATGAGTTGGTAATTCTGGCACAATATTTAGGCAAGACTGCCTCAGTTCCAGAAGTAAATTGAGGAGTGAGTAGGCACGGGATTAAATTCCATTTTATTTCTTGGTGAAAGTAGAAGTGGGATTTGAACCTTTTTTTCATGAAGGCTGATGTTGTCTTTGACTTCAGTCTTGCTTTCACAAAATGTAATCCAAAAATGATGGGCCAACTTTTGGCATAGTCTTAGACTAAACCCAACCTTTGAGCTTCCTTTTATTGTTGAAAAATAGCTTTTAATAGAATGTGCTTTGGTTTGCTTCCTTCTCTAGCCAAAGCATGGGAGAATGAAGAGGGTGTTTGGGAGAGCATGGTTGGAAGTGGAATACAAATAGATCAAGTCTCTCTGTGGGATTAGTTCAGTGATGAACCGGTGCCTTCTTTCTTTCAGTAAAAGAAAAGCTGCTTTACAAGTGTTACGCTAATGTAAGTGTTAATGTTTGCTTAGGAGTCTGGAAAGGAACTCTGCTTGAGGCTATCAGAAGAAATAAAGGATCTTTAATAGGAGAAGTAGGGGAAAACATAAAAAATTCAAGTGTATTAAATCAGGAAGAATTTCTGTATTGAAATAAACCTCAGTACTAACACCCCTAAATTTTTAGAAGCACGTTCAGGAGATTTAGAAATGTTCCCTGGATAAAGCAGTTCAGATACTTAGCAAGGAATTATTTTTCATTCTTGATGTGACTTTAACCTCTGATAAATGGAAGTAATCATCTGTTCTTATTTATTGCATTTCTGAAAATATTAGGTGTGGGTTTTTTAATATGGCAGTTAGGCAATAAAGTTGCTTTACAGGATACCAAAAGATCATTCAGTGAAAATACTACACATGGTTTATATTGAAGTTCCTCATTGTTCAAAATTCAATTTTCCTCCACCCTTGCGCATTATGTTGATGGTGTTGACTTTAAGGGGTACATTTTCAAAGTCTTTTCTTCAGGATTTATAGCTAAATAACTCCCATTAATTTTAATGGTAAATGTGTGGCTAAATCCTGTGTACTGTTTTTGAAAAATGTGTCCCTAAGGTTATTGTTTTACACACTTCTGTGTAGATCCAGCTATCAAAGTTTATATTTTTCAGCTGTTTTATATAATACACACATGAAAGTGTAACATATATAATAATGTTAAACAGATTTTGGTCTAAAGATACCGGCTTTACAAAAAAAATCTGTTTATATATTTTTCCAAAGGATAAAGCAATATAAATTGCAGTCAGAAGTTTCACTGTGTATATTTTATGCAAATGAAATTTACTGCTGTTTTGTTTGGTATTCTTATCTTGGTTCTGTAAATATATGTTCAGTTAGGCAGTTCCCTCTTATGCTTACCATTATCTGCAAATTCAACAATAACTAACCTTTGAAATACCAAATTCTGCTATTTTTCATTAAAATGTGAAGAGTTAATTATGTATTGTATTCTATTCACAATAATATTTGTAATGTTTCTGTGTTAATCTTAGCTCTCATTATTCACAAATGCCTGTGGCATCTATGAGTTATTAGGGCCTTCTTCTTTTGTGGTATAAACATGCTTTCCTCCTGCAATGGACAGCTGTGTGGCTTGTACTAATATAAAAATCAGTCTTCTGTTCGTCCACAGAAGTAGAAAATGTGCATCAACTATAGCATCATCATTTTGTGCAGTTACTATGTGGGTTTTTTTACTTTTTAATCATAATGAAGTCAGTGTTTGGAGGAGATTTTCAGCAGATAATCGGAAACTAGCAAGACAAACATTGTATGTTGCTTTAGCTGACTGTATATTAACTATTTTGTTGGAATTAAAAAAAAAAAGTTCAGTGAACTGAATAAACAGGATAATCTAATTGGCCCAAAGTATCCTATAATGGTTGAAAAGTACGTTCTTGTAAAAATAAGTTAATGAATTAGAAACTGAATTTCAGTTTCTTTTGGAATAAAAATGATAGCAAATGGGAACTGGAAAAAATGATGGTAGATATTTACTAAAAACCACAGACAATATGAAAGGATTAAAATGCTTTAATCAGACAGAAAAAAAGGCTTTGGCTACTTGATTAGGGCTGATTTCCACCATCTGCTTATACTTACTGAGGATCTAGCCCTGACTGAACACTAATTTGTGCACTTCCTAGAAATTGAAATCTCTCAGCAAGCAAATTAACAAGAGCAGGGATTCAGCAATAATGGAGCTCCTCGGCTTTTGTTTCCCTCTGACAGATGGACAGGGTGCGCTCAAATTGAATTCAGCTTTAATTGCATTGTGCCATTTAAAATTTTATCTGCTCCACAGATTTTGTTTACAGGTTTCAGGATTCCAAACCTTTGGAAATTTTTTCAGCCCTGGGTGAAATAAAGAGCACTATAATTCTGTGTGACTAGTAGGTGTTCATTACCGCTCTTTGCCCTAAAGGGTGGCTTGCTGAAAAAAGGCAAAGAATTCTATTTTTAAGGCTTAAATTGATGGGTGGAGAAGTACAATTTTTCTCACTGTAAATGCTCTTATTGAGTATCTATTAATAAACAGGAATATTGTTAAAAGCTAGGCCAGAAAATAAGATGCGTTGGACCTTCTTTGATTTTCTCTTTTTATTAAGGCGTCACAAAATTTTTCTCAGCTGTGAAGTCTGTTGCCTAGAGTTATAATTTTTTTTGTGCTTTAAAGATAAACATTTACCAAATAAATAATGACATTGTAAAACTTTCTGCCTTTTTCCTGGCTGAAGGCTGGTCTGATTGAAGAGGCTAATGAGAACATGTTCCTTTTGGGCGAGATGAGAAATATGACTAAATATTTTACTTGGGTTCTAAACATTCCTGTGACGCCAACGTTGGAGGGATGCTTTTGTAATAAAATTGCTTGTCAGCGTGTGAGCTCTTCTTCATAAATCTGTGGCTTTCTGGATACTGAACTGTGGCTCTTCTGGTTTGCAAACCAGAGGTCTGAGAGTTTGAGTCAACCATGATAACTGATGTGTATTTCTGCTTCGGCAAAGGCTGAAGACTCCGCATTGCTTCCTGGGATCCGAGTTTCATATTCTGACACGCTGTATGTAAATACTCTTCTACTTTTATTTTTTCCTGAACATCTGCAGCAAGGATTGCTGAATGATGATGAGAAGTACTGGAAACTCATCTTGCTGCGTTGTACAGAAATGCAAGAGTGTTCCATGCACCTACAAGCTGGTTTTTCCAGAACTAAATTCTTGGCTGTGAGAAGTACTACAGTTCCCATATGATCCAGTGGGACACATTAAAAATGTGCTCTGTGAGTTAAATTTTGTAGTCATGGTTAAAATTTTGAAGTCTGAGGGGAAGGGAAGAGCTAACTTACCTTTCTTTGCATTGCAGAATATTTATTTTTGGACTAAACGATTTGTTTTGTTTTGTTTTGTTTTTATACAGAAGACCACAAAAATACATTATTTTAAAATCAGTTATTTGCATTTATGGATGCTAACCAAGCTATACATCTGTTTAAACAGGTTGCAACAGGGAAAGCTTAAACAAATAAACAAAAAAAAGCAAAAAAAAAAAAAGAAGTTACAGTAATGGCAAAAGGGAAGACTTTGTAAAAACTTACTATATGCAACCTCATATACTAGGAGGAGAAGTCTACAATGTTAAGCTTTCTTCCATTAGCCTTGAAGGTCACATGTGAACAAAGCCAATATTGATAGAGATTACCACTTGATGCTGCTTGGTTTGGATACAGTTACTTTGTGTTACTAGCTCCTTTGAGCAGATCTTTGTGAGGATTTTTAAAGAACAGTGTCAAAGCTGGAACCCTTGTTGCAGTGGTGGCCCTCCAGTTGTTTTCTTTCAGCGACTACACATATTGAGAGTCTCAAGAAGATTTGGCAGGGAATTGCCCTGGCGAATTCAAAAGCAAAATCCTACTGATTTCAGTGAAGCCAGGATTTGGTCCATGAGCTATTGATACCTGTTCTGTTTTTGGCATCTGATAGCAATCTCAAATACATTCTGTGATCCTTCAAAGGCACTGAATTTTCTTACTTAAAAAAGCAGAGAAGGCATGACAAAAACATGGAGTGAGTAGCAAGCACCTGACATTGCTTCCCTTGAGCATTTCTAAAGGATCGAATTGAGAATTATAAAATTCTATTTTAATAACTTTTTATATTTTTCCAATCTTTTATGATCTGAGTTAGTAAAATCTTGAGAAATACTCTAAGGAATAAATGTTCTTATCTGGTATTGACCTGTATGGGATTCTTCAAAACAGTTTACTGTGGCTTTCCTGCTGCAGAGTGCTTAACAAGTGTAGTGATGGAATATACTTATTTTTGAATTTTTCATTAATATTTTGCACTACAGTAGCACTTGAAAGCACTAGTCAGGTACTGGGACTGTACTGTCAGGTGTTACAGGCATAGGCTGTTTCTCTTTTGAAGAAACAATGAAGATAGTATGAAGTAATAGAAATGGACTTCGAGGCTCAGAACATGAGGTAATAAGGAACGTTAACAGAGATGGTTTCTTCACACACAAAGTTTCCTAGGATTTCTTCACTCTGCATGACTTCAGTCCATTATGTTCTGCATAGCAATAAAACCCAAGTAGGTAAAACTGCAAAAATATAATCTGTCTGAGGTAAACAAAACCTTAGGCTACATCCAAGTACTTTGTGCTTTACAGTAATCGGGAACTGATGAATTCTTCTTTTGCCATACTCAGGAATGAAGGAGTCAATTGCAGTTTTGCCATTGTCATCAGTGGGAACAGGATCATGCCTATTTTGCCTTAATCAGTTATGATGAGAGGGATTTATGGGTAGGAAGTATATACATGACAGTTTCCAGCTCAGTGAGTTTACACTTAAAGCTATGAGATTTTTGGCTAATTCCCTGGAGTCCTCCCATCACAGTTCTTTTAGGTCAGCTGCATTAGATTCTCTGGGTTTTTAAGTAGGAGGACTAAATACCCCCCTATGGTGGCTTAATTATTCCTAAAACAAGATGGATTTCATTTATTAGCTTGAGTTTTTTAAGGGAACCATGGAAGTGTTAGTACTGGTGTTGGAGTCTACTATATGCAAAGGACCTATGTTGCCAGTTTTTTGAGACACACTATTAGCCCTCTCCCATTTCAAACAATTGGAATCCAGTTGCTTGTGTGGTTTGGTGATATTTAGGTTTTAGGATAAATATCTACAGTAAGTTACCTTCTAATGCCTTAGTTTACCAAGAAATCCCTTTTCTCCCTCGAAGTGGAAAGATATCCAGCAAAAGAAATGTAACTGTGTTTTTATGTGCATGCATTACATCCACAAATACTTAACTTTAACTTTAGTTAGGATTAAAGATTTAGATAAAAGATTTACCTTTCATAAAAGGGTTATCAGCAAAAATGTGCTTGACTTATGGAGCACCACCTGAAACATAGTGTAATATGTGATGGTGTTTGTTTTACCCTAAAAAAGGGTTAGTATTGGTAGGCTAGTGGTGAATGCCGTGATTCCTGTCACAGGTTATTTTTGGGCATAAAATGATAAATAATTTTGTGTGTCATGGATGACTCAGTATGAATAACAGTCAGTTTTATTACTGATAAGTTGTCTGATGTGTATTCCTGAGAGGTGAGTTGATGTGGGTTTGAACTTTCTCAAGTGAAGGACCTAAACCTTTTCATTGCATTGTCTAGGTAAATTTCCAGATCTATGAAACGTTTCACAGGAAGTGGCTTTGGAGGAAATGAAAGGGAAAAAAGGAAAAAAAAAAGCCTATCATGGTGAACCTTGCAAGGCATTTAAGCCATTTAATGTGTGTCAGGGGCTCTCCTACCATGCCGGTTTGGTTGTAGTCTTTAGACAATGAGGTGTCCAGTTTATGATCCCTGTTACCTTTATAACTGGGATGTTAAATGTCTGGGATGAGTCTTTAACATATGTATATGTAAGAAATTGGTAAAAATAAAATAATAAAGCATAGGAACTTACAAGACTAGTTTCTGTTTTAGAGAATTGCTCAGTTTAACAGCTTTTGAATTTACATTGAAATTCTGTCTAAATTGTATCACAGGTTTCGAGTCAAATGGCTTGATAGGTTCTTATATGCATTTCTTTTCAAGATGAATACTGTAGTGATTGTCAGAAGCCTGGTTCTATTGAAAATATTCCTGATATAAGAGTAGTTTGGAAATTCTTTTATTTTCTCATGGTACTTTTTTTCTAAACAGGAACACAAAGGAAGTATTGTCTAAATCAGTTAAGGTGATTTGAAAGTTATAATTAAGAGTAACTGTGTCTCATATGCTGACATTTTTTTCTTACCCCTCTATTGAAAAGATTGATTATACTGAATTAAAGTTACTTGATGGCTGCTAGTTTTGGGGTTTTTCACTTAAAAAACAACAACCTTGAAAGTATTTTTAGTTCCTTTCTTTTTAACCAGTGGCATGTGTTGTTTTCTCTGCCCAAAGGTTTTTACATCGTGAAATCTAAGTAGATATTTCTACTGTCACTCATTTTAACCACAAACATTTGCTTTTATCATGTTGTTAGTCTTGGTCACTTGTAGTTAATTAAGATTTCAGACATCGAGTTGCCAATCAACATACTAAATGTACCTCTCCTGTTTTCACAAGCAGGCACCAGGAGATTCAACACAGTAGTTGATAGCTGGTATGTGATATCTGTCTCCTGGTTTATAGCCTGGTACAATAATGTCATTGCCCCATGTGGCAAATGGTGTAAGCTATTGTAAAACTGTTTGTCTATGTGATTAAGACATTGCAGCAGTGTGCAGCACCAGCCAATTACTTTTTTAATTTAATTATAGCAGAAAAAAGAGAATAGCATAATAGAAATTCTTGTCATAGGGAATATGTAAAATGTAAATTGAAGAGCCATGAAAATTTCATGCATTGGCAGGCTGATTTGTTCTTATTTTCAACTTGTTATGAAGACTGAATTTCTTAAATGCAATAAAACAAGACATAGCAATATTTAGTAATTACTTAGTTCTACATCAAAATAATTATGTACAGTATGTGTTTGCAATCCACTCTGCTGCGTATGAATGTAAAAATGAACACTTCAGGGCCCATATCAATTTTGTCTTTTAGACAGTGTAAATAAAGCTGAATCTTCAACTTTCAAATTAAAACTGATAACCTTGGGCAATCAGGGCTTTTATAAAGAAGGGGAAAAAAACTTTAGCTTGCCTCAGAACAGGTTGTGTCTCTGGAATGCTTCTGGGACTAAAGAGATCAATTAAGTGTGTATAAACAAACAGTTGGAAAAAAGCTACTAAAACAACAGAGGAGAAAGCTCTCTATTGGGCTCCAGGGGCCTGGGGGAGCGAAGTTTCATTAACTGGATCTGAAGTCCTATGGCCTTCTATAAACAGGCATTAATTAAAGAATGTAAAAAATAAAGTTTCAGACCTTGCAATATGTTAATGATCATATGATTCAGGGCCTGGGAAGGAGAGGAGCAGCAGAGGTCATAAAATAAGCATGAAGCATTTAATATGAGTGCTTGGCAGGGATTTCTGCAAATTAGTTGGTTATTTGCTGGTCCAAAGCAAATTAAGGTGATTTTGCTTCACTTGCTAATTTTTTATGTGCATGCTTGGCAAAATGTTTTTCACAAATGGATGAAGGTTATTGTTAATGGCATAATGAGAAATATTAACATATTTAAATAAACCAGTGTATTCTGACATAGGCCACAAGTGCTCACTTTTACATGTGTATTTAAATAGATTTTCTTCTGTAGCACAGGAAAAGCATTTTGGATAAAGTTCATAAAAGAGCTTATGTTATTTGTAATATCCTGTTTATATATTGTATTATTTAAATCCAGCTAACACCTGAAACTGTATCTTTGTATAAGGGGACATTATCCTTCTGAAACCTTAAAGGAGCACTTAAAAGTTAAAACTCATGTGTTGAATAATTTTTTTTTTGCAGATATTTCAGAAAATCTTAATTTTTATAAATCTTAATTATTGTCATTAATCAATGAAGTATTTTGTTTTCACTGCCCATGATACTTGCTTTTTCTATCACTTCTATGCCTTAAATTCTTTATTATTTCTAGGAAAGTTAATGTATTTTGAACACGTGGGAGCACTAAGTACATTCGTGTAGCTATTTCTTCCTTTCAATATGGCTGTAAAATCAAATCAGGACCAAATGTAATCTGTTTCTTCTTTTCTATTATTAGTAGAGTGAGGGTGAGGTTGCCTAAGGAGGCTGTTGATGCCCCCTCCCTGGGGGTGTTTAAGGCCAGGTTGGATGAGGCTTTGTGCAGCATGATCTAGTGGGAGGTGTCCCTGCTCATAGCAGGGAGGTTGGAACCTAATGATCTTCCTAATGATCCCTTCCAACCTTAACCATTCTATGATTCTATGGTGGTTGCTCACTTCTTGCAGCAGCTATTGTCCAAAACCACAGCACAAAAGTCCAAGGAAAATTACAGGACTTGACTGGGATTTTAGCTCTAACTTGTCCACCTACGATATTTTTCTTGTCACTTGTTGGTATTCTTTAATTTCATCTATTCAGTCATATGCACTACTGGTTTCTTACTTTTGACATCTGATTACTCCCTTTATTTGCATTTTTTAAAAATTTCTGTTACCTCACGGAATAAGAAAAGGAAGCACTTGAGGAACTGTTACCGTGTAGATGGAAGATGGTCTGTGTCTTTAAAGTCTCTGGAGTTAGGAGGTGGATGTGGCAAGAATGTGTAGTAGAGGGAGGTAGTATGAGTAGGAAGCTACTATTGACATTGTTCTGTTGCAGCAATTTTAGATGGACAAATTGCAGTTGAGAAAATTTCATGACTCGGTAAAATGAGCAATGATGACATCTGTGGATGCAGGTCTGTTCATATCTTTGCAGAGCCTTTAGGGAAATAAATATCTCGGAACATTCGGTGAAGTGAAGCTCACTCAATAAATCAACCTGACACAATAACACTTCTGGCACATGAGCTCTACTTCTCCTCAGCACCACCTACCCCTCTGTGTTCCTGTGCTACCAAATGGTGTCTCCCCACAGGCCTCTAAATCAAATCAGAGCACACAAATACAGTGAGAATTTATTGGGAATTGGTTTTGTTCGGCAAAAACATTACTTATTAGATGAACTGAAATGATAAATTTTGACCCTTTAAGCGCTGAGGAAGTTCAAACACCTTTCTCAAGTAGAAAAGAGAAGATAAACTTTATGCTAACTTACAGAAGGTAGATAAATGGGAAGATAAGTTTACAATCTGGTTTGTCAAAGGGAATATGTAAGTTCCCTGAATGAAATAAGTTAGCTTCTGCACTTTGAAATTAGTTGCTGTATTTGGGAATTACAAGTAGAATCTACCAAGTTCTAGCAATAGGAATAATAAACATAGCACCCCATTGCACTGGGACAGTACCACAAGGAGCATCCCAGCCAGTTCACAGGTATATGCTGTTCTTATGTAATAGCATTTAAACACATTATTTCTATGGACTGAAGCTTGAATAGGTAGAATAGCATATTCTCATTTATTAGAGTTACTGGAAGAGTTTTAGAGTTATGAAGAGGCCCTGGGTTAAGTAAAGTAAAATAGGGCTTGGTAAGTAGTTTTGATAAAAGTGTATCACTTGGCTGGAAACAAGTCTGTGGTATGTTAAATCTTGTTTTTATTCTGAGAAGGATGGGTGCTTTAAAAATTACAGATGTTACCTGGAGAAGTTACAAAATGACATTTTCATGAACATAAGCATGCAGGTCTACATGCATGCATAAATCGTTATGTCTATCAATATTATACATATATATGTACAAATGCATAAGATAATTAGGGAGGATTGCTTTGCCATTGTGAGTTTTTTCAACAGATAGCTTTCTTACTTCATTGTGATTAACTTCTTAAATTCTCAGTGATTTAAGAAGTAAACTGATGTTCAAAAGAGCATTTACTTAAAATGGCAGGAAAAGATGGGGGCCTTATCATGCTGCTGTTTTGCCCTCCATCTAAAAAATCTATTATCCTTTTAGATGATTATCTAATTAATAAGTTTTCTTTCTAATTAGGTTGAAATTGTAACATTTCTTGAATGTCCTGTTACTAAGCAAGACACTTCTTAGAATACCTACGCTCTGGGGAATATGAAATACCTTTTCTTGAGGGAATTGTAGCAACATTAAGAATGTTAAACTGGAACATCTGATGGATTTCTGATTGAAATGCCAAATGCTACTTTACAGAAGTGGATTTAAATCTGACATGAACCAATCTGAACAGTATTTTACATCCAGTCAAGTTAAGAAAATACAGAGATAGTGTAAGTCTAATTTTTTTTCATTTTATATTTCAGGAGAGCGAGTTAATGGACTTGTTCTCTGTATTATACTGAAGATAAAAGTTCTGATTTTTCATTTGGTTATACTGAAACAGAAGTTGTTCATAGCATCTTTGTTAAATTATGATACCTGTCCATCTCCCTTTTAAGAAGTTAAGGAAAAGAAACACTAGAAGTTTGGTCTTATGTTGCAACACTATTCTGGCAGAACACCTGGCTTTTCCATACATGAGTTGTCCTGCTTGAAATGTATTAAAGTAAGAAGAGTTGTACAACCCACTGAGTGGAATGTAGTTGTGCTGTTTTTACTGTTAGAGTTGGTTTCTTTATCTGGAGGAGAAGTAGTATAGTATAGTGATTACCAAGGCTTATCTATCTCAGACAGTTTTGTTACTTCAGGATAATTTAGCGAAGCATAATAAAATAAGATAAAGAAAAAAACTTCTTGTGCTGCATTGATGCAATTGTATTGGTTTGAAGGTGACTAAATGATCTGAGTTTTGTGTTGGTAACCACTGTTCCTTTGTCAGCGTGAATTCCTACATCTTATTGAGACTGGTGTCTTTATCTTATACATGCTCCTATTTTGGTGCAAAGTTGAGGTAAAAATAGTTATCTTGCACTATTGCGTAGGAATGTTTGTGAGAAAGGCTAGAGCAATCAGTTGTGAACATGTGCCAGATAGAGTGGGCTTTTAATAAAACTTCAGTAAGGAACAGTAGAAATTCTAAGTGTAACCAAGTGGTTGCACTTGTTTACATGAAGCAAACTTAAACTGATGCATGAACATTTGTTTTGAGATTGGTTTGATTGTCAATTTTTCCCCTTTGTCCTGAAAGGAAAAGAGAGGTTGTAGAACTTGGGATGTATAGAAGTATGTAAACATAATATAGTTATGTAGGATCAGACTGTAATGATTTTTTTTGGGGCGGTGGGGAGATGTACATAACATCACTGAGATGGCAACTCCTTAGAGGAGAAAGGTCTGTGGTTTGGTCCATTGTCTTCCCTCAAGCTGTGTGGTGGCACACAATTGACTGTGCACTGAGTTACTGATGTTTCTTGGAGCCTCTGGAATTTACTGAGCTCAGGGCGGTTACATTTAGTAGAATACCTATGTTTGATAGACCAATAGCCCAAAAGCTGTGGTGAATTTTCTACTGTTATGCATCTGCCTATAGGTGTCAGCTGCTCTTTGTTCTAAGTTGGCCCAGTGTAAGCCAGTACTGCTGTTGGTAGGGGGTCTGACCAGAGGGCATCTCGAAGTCTTCTCTGATACAAGTAATTTACATTACATGTTTCTGGTGGGTTTTATTGTTGGGGTTTTTTTTGCCAGTATGTAGCATATTGGGGATAACAATATGATGCCTTGAAAAATGGAAATTCCAAATAATCAGATCAGAGCATAATCTGCAAAATTGCATTCTTTCTTGCTTCCTTCTTTTCTGTCATCAAAATACATGATCATGCTTCATCTTCATGCTTCATGAATTATTTTGCTGCATTGGTCATTCAACCAAACTTCCTATTGAGACCAATTTGGCTTTTCAAATTAAATTAAAATGTTTACTGCATTTTCTTTGTTGAATGTCTTATACCCATAGCAAGCAAGTAATTTTTTCCTCCTTTGGAAAAAATGTCTTAAGCAAGAATCTTCTATAGAACGACGAAGTTATCCTTCCTATCCCATCTTCAGGATTCCAGAGAGAGTGTCCTGTTACCATTTTCATATCTGGGACAGTAAACTTGGTCAGCATCTGTCATTCTAAGAGAGGTCTTAAGTATGAAATAAAGCTACCTTCAGAAATGACTAAAGGGTATAGCCTGAACTAGCAGCTCCGTTTGTTTTTCTTTTACACTGGTTTAAAAAAAAAAAAAAAGAAGGTCTGTTTCAAATCCTATTTGTCCCTTATCTCTGTTTGTTCAGTTGTTTTTAATATCACGTACTGAAAGAATTTCAATAGCTGTTTCACCATGAAGTCATTTGTTATCCTTCAGCAGGCCTTTGCCTGCTGAATTGTAAAGCAGCCTCGACTATTTGCATCCTCCAGATGGAGCAGCATATAAACACTCGCAGATATTTCTGGTAAGTATGAAAAAATATCTTATTTGTCCTTTCTGTGAATAAATAAGAGAATGTCAAATTTTATAGACTAATAAATTTGTATGCCGGCACTGACATTGAATCTCTCATGGCCTGCAATGTCACAGACCCTGAGAAACACAATTTTTTTGTTTTCAAATGTATACTAAGTCAAATAGAAGCTCAATAAAAAGCCAGGGAATTTGATTGCATTGTTTATGTCTGCCCAGTAGTCTAATTCAGTTGCAATTTGCTATGAGGAAATACAATTTACATTTTTCCCAGGCTTATTGCATAAGCAATCACTCACATATACATGCATGAGTGTATGTCAAGGAGAACTCAAATAATGGGTTAAAGTGTCATTTAATAATATATTCTAATGTCTGTTTTTGTATCAAACAAAAAACTTTGCTGTATTACAATGCATCCTCCTAGCTACTGAAAATTAATTGAAATCTTACAATTATTAATAATTTTATTCCTCTCATTTACAACATATCCTAAATCTCAATTGCTTTTGGATACAAATGTATGTATCAAGTATCACCACATGCAGCAGTTCCAGACATCACTGTAAGACTACATTTTAAATTCTATTTTAGTTCTTGAAATTAATCTCAATGAGAGTTTTAATTTATGTATTTCTAATTTTAAACAGAACACACAATAGAATAACTTACAATACTCACGCTCATCTAAATAATGAAGCCTGACAGCATCCTCTGTGGTTGAGTAATAGGCTTTTTATATTTGCTAGTTTTCATAGGTTGTTTTTTGGTTTCTTTCTAAATTAGAAACAGACTTCTTGAAAGAGAATAAAAATATACATAGGACATGAAAGTCAATGCATGTAGAAAGTGTTAGGAATTGAATTTAATTCAGTGTATATATACATGATAAAATACTTCTTGATTGAACGCCTACTGATTATTTTCTAAACTGTTTGATTTTCAAAACAAAGTTATAATAAGTAATATGCAATATGTATCTTGTTTCATTAGTGCTGTTAAATAAAAATTAGTGCAATTCACTTGCGTTTTCCAGCACCAGTCTAATTCCTTGAAAATTAACTTTACTTAGTAGGTTTTCACCTAACTGAAATGAAATGTTTAAAATCAATATTTGAGTATTTTTTGAAATAGTGCTCAGTAGCAGCAATAGAGATTGAGGGGATGCTATCCTATGCTAAGAATAAGCATACATTTTCTCTATAATGGTTAATGGTCAGCTTTTTCATTCAGGACATGTTGCTGCTGTTTTTTTCTGGGAGAAAGTTGCAGAAGGTATGCAGTTTGTATGCATGCATACAAAACAGGCTTTAATTTGTTTTTTATGTAATTCAGTTTTCTTTCATAATGATAACTGACTTGCAATGATTGAGATCCTAACTGGTTTGTTTCAGTTTTGTGTATGTTGATGTAAATAGAAAGTCAATAAGCTATATATTAAAAGGTCAGTCCTGAGGTATTGTCTGTCTTAAAAGGCTTTTGTGTGAAGCCAGATTAAATCCTACAGATGTTTCAAGATGTTTGCAGATAAAACATCCATTTACTTAAATAGTTTTTTCCAAAGTAACAACTGCAGTATTTGCTATATTGTCATTATAAGATAGCATTATTATTGTCACTTGGATAAAAAAAGCTTGGATTATTGTTACTTGGATAAAGTACAGTATTGTGTGGCACTCCTTTGGTACTGAATATTTTTTTAAACACAAGGTGCTATTTACTTGATAAAAATTAAAGTTATTGCAAATAGTAGAAAAGAGAGAGGCCGTAGGAATGAAAAAAGAGTGGAATTTGGCATATTCTGCTGTACCAAGGTGCTAGCTGAAAAAAATGGGGTATTTCGAGGATGAGACTGGGAAGAAGAAAGAATTGGTTGATTCAGTGGATTGCTTTCCAATCACATTAGTAGACATCTTGATGGAATCTGGTTTTAATGTCCAACACGAAGTTATCTTCTAGTTTCTGCAAAATAAGCAGCAGATATAGGTAGAGGCCCTGACAATACAAGTTTTGTGAGAGTCTCCTCAGTAACACCCAGAATAGTCTGATAGTGGGATTTGTCTCACCAGCTTTGGTCATCCAGAAATTAGTCATCTAGTCTCAGCTAGTCATCTGGATTCTCTGAGGTCGTGGACTCTGTCTTTAATGGAGAGAGACACTCTTAGAGGGTGTTGTAAGACAATTGTGATTAATTGCTCTCTGGGGATGCTTGTCTCTGTCTCCTCCCTCTCCTTCTCTCTATTTTTTGACTGCGGAAGGAGCTCAGATGACTTACTTGGACCAAATGCTTTGGATTCTCATGGAGTCTGCCCTAAGTATCTAGTGGAAGCTGGCTGTCTGGGCTCCCTCAGTAGAGATGAATGATCATCTGGGGGTGCCCATCCATTGAGTTGAAAGAGAGTGCAGGAAGATAATGTAATGGGGTAAAATAAGTTTCTGAAAATAGTCATAATGACTATCATGTCAGGCACACAGCTATCACTGAGTGCATTTATCCACATCCTCAAGATTCTAATGGAGTCAGAAATGAGCAAAGAATTGTTGTGTATGTTATGGCCAATAAACATCTTCAAGATTTCTCACCAGAACAAAACCTCTTCTTTTTCAAAAGCTCTTTTTCACATTACTCCAAGTGCATTTGATTAATTTCAGTACTTTCACTGAAGCTTCATCTTCCTTTCTTTTCTCAACTTGCAAGTTGTTGTTTTTTTCTGGGTAATATTCAATTATTGTTTAATACATATGGATCCCAGCAAAATGAATAAGAGTTTGGTGATGTTTGTCACAAAGAGCCACTTGAAAACTGCCAAGCAATGCTACGTAGTTGTCATCACTTTCTTGAGTTCTGTATCAACACTAGGAAAGCCTCAAAGGTTTGAGGGTGGGTAGTATGTGTTCATTTTGAGATACAGAAGAATTAACTATTGACCTGATGTAGAGAAGGGCTACTAATGGGATTGGTGTCTTCAAAGGAAATTGTAGATAGAATTAACAGAGGGTTGTGCAGGCCTGCACCGGGAGTGGAGGGACTGAAAATTGTATGTTTCATGCAAGTCTTGATACCATCCTAATTACCCATGCCATCAACATGCGTTTATTTAAATGAGGATGGGGTGAAGAAAAATTAAAATTGTGGACTGAAAGTAGGCCAGAATGCTGCTTTTCCTTGAGATCAGTAGCTAAAACTTCCCAAGACTTCATCGAATTCAGGAATAGTTGCATTCACATTAATTATGTGAGATAGCAGTTATCATATTTTTTTGTGTTGTGTATTTGAACACATAAGTTGCTTGCATGTCACTCCTGCTAAAACGTCAGTGAGTTAGACTCACATCACTACGCTAGCTGTACTTAAAGATCTTAGTTTTATGTTTCTGAAAATGTCATCTATTCCTTCAATCACTTGTAAGCCCCCTGTAATCTCTTTTTAATGTAAGCGCGCTGGAGTTTTCCCTTTTGTTTGCTGCCCTTGCATTATTTACTTTGATCCGCTGTGAGAAAATCTGAAAGTGTGTTGTCCTAAATGCTAGCATCTCACCAACAAGATTTGAGGCCTTGTACTTCACATTGAAGAAAAAGGCTCTTGTGTGAAGACGCAGGTTTTGTTTAGTTCTCTGTCCCTGGTGGGAGCCTTAATTGCATTTTCTCTCTCACACAGTGGCTGGCTAAGGAGTGCCTGCCTTCCCTGCTGATGCTGGAGTTTTCAAGCTCTATTACTCTGTGACGAGAAAATTCCTTGGTCCAAGAAGAAAAGACTCAGATTAAAAAAAAAAAAAAACAAAAACAAAGTAAAAAAAAAAGTGTTTAAGTATTGTCAGTTTACCATGTGTGGTAAACAGAACAAACAATAGACTTGCTTAACCTTCCTCCCCACCCTCTGAGACTCCTCTACAAGTTTTGTATGACCTACTTTACAGAAATCACATCATACTTAGAATGTTAAATATTATGGAAAGTATAATTCCCTAGGGCAAATAAATTAGACTTCTTGGGAAAAGTGGTAAACAGAAAATTATAAATGCTTTGTGTTCTCTTAATCTGTGCCAGCCCATTCTAATGCATATTTTATAACCTTTAACTGGAGTTAAAACAAAGCAAAAGTCCCCAATTCATTTTTAAATTCTATTTAATTTACACTGGGAAAAATCTTGGAGATTTCAGATGTTGCAATTAAATATTTAATATTCGAGCATGGTTGTGACAGAACTTTTGATAAAGTCGGGAGAAGCTTTGCAACAGATTTTAAATTGCAGTTAGGATTCATTTGCACTGCATGTTTCCTAACACACCGTGTGCTGTGCTGCTCTGTGCACAGGACAGGGCCCTCTAGAATAGCTGAAAATAATGTGAAGAATTAAGGGCTATGCCATTTTAACTTGTGTGAACATGCTGCTGGATGGAAGCATGCTAATATCCAAGCAAGCTTGTGTATTTTTAGTAGTCTTATGCATGCATGTGTCTATGACAGCTTGGTGATTTTTGCACTTTGATCTGTGAATACATGTCCCACTTAAAAATTCTCTATTTTGGAAGGCAGAAAAAAACATTTCTATGGCAGGAAAAAAAAGCCTCTTTCCCCACCCCTTCCCTCCCCCCAAATTTTGGCATGTTCTTCATTGATCCATGGTTGCTAATGGTGAAACAATGATGTCATAGGTAGGAGATTATTTTTTTCCATTAGTGTTCAGCTGTAAAACCTTTTTATATGGCAGTAGTTTTTGACTCACATGTCCATCTACTCCTTCCCCCGGGACTAGAGCCTACAGAACTTAAATTCTGGAATGATTAAAATGAATAGTTACATTTTTTTATCCCAGTTATTCTGCACTTAACAACAAATCAGAAAGACCTTTGAGCAAAACTTATTCAAATTTTGGATGGCAAATTTGGACTTTGGGTAGCTCAAAATACCCCTCCCTGCTAATGAAGTTGCTGATGATGTACAGATGACACATTTTGCTTTGTAGTTTTCACGGATGGGCTTTTGTTTGTCGTTTGTTTTTCCAAGATGTTTAATTCTTAAAGATGATTTATCTTAAAGAATTATTTCACTTACTGTGCATCTTGACAGTAGTGATCGCCCAGGATGCTTTTGATAAACAGGTCTCTTGGGTGTGAGCCTGAAGCTTGTTGAAAGGATTCTGAGCTGGGGAGAGGGAAGAAGGGCCAAGCTCTGGAATTCACTTCTGTGATTAGTCTCACAGAATTTGTTGGGTACCTTACAAGATCCATCTGTTTACTGAAGTTTTTCTGGGAGAAAGTTAATTTCTCCCGTGATTTGACAGGAGTCTGTTTTTGACGTAGATGTGCATTTTAAAGGCATCTCCTGGAAGAATCCTTGAAGAGTCCATCTTCAGAAGTAGCTTGGAGAGGGGCAGAATAACTGCACTTTCCTTCACTTACAAACCTACTTAGAGAGTGGATAAACATGTTTTTCCTCATATAGGTATCTGTTGTTATAAAGGTCTCAGTACAAATATTAAGACTTGATAAACATCTTGATGACTCACAGTTTTTCATGTAGTGGTCAGAGGATGCTTAAGAGAGTTGTCTGCTCTCTTTACTGAAAATATATTGGAATAGATCTCAAATAGTATGTCATGGTCTGCTCTATGTTTTTAGAACATACAGAAAGACAAATTGAATAGCTTCCCATTACATCAGGAAAAAAAATATTCTTTTTCTAGTAATTCCAGCCATTGCTAAATATACACATAATAGAAGAATTAACTATTTAGGTCTTTCAATGCTCAGTTCTCTGGTCCCAAAGAATATCTAGTTCTTCAACCTTCCTCTTCCCCTATCGTGTCAGGCTTGTATCCATTCCCAATATACCAGCCATTTATCCCTTACCTCTAAAACTGTTAGATTTTGAAGATTCTGAAAATTTTCACTGAGGCTTTAAATAGATTCTAAGATAGTCATACAAATAACTTATTATGTAGATCCTTTGTCTTCACAAAGTATTTTAAAAAGTCTTAACTTCGATCTGACTGAAGGAAGATGTGTTTCTGTTACATGAAGTATTTCTTAATGGTACTTACATTAAAAAAAAGTTCCTTTGCATCTATGCTTTTGGAAGACAACGAGTAGCTTGATGTTCTTTCTCTTTCCTAGTTAACTCATTTTAAAATAAGAAAATTTTAAAAAATCAGTTCCTTGGTAGTGTCAATGTCCTTTCTAGGCATTGTTAATGTTTATAAAGTCCCAGAAATGGGCCTTAAGGAGGTATGAAAAGAGCTTTACATAAAACAAATCCTATTTCTCAGGTGGATCAAGTGCATTTACATTATTTTATTTTTTAGGTTTTTTAAATAAGAAAATAATCTGAGTGATACAATTATAATTTTTCTGCTACATCAACAAACACTGCAACTTAGATGCTCCTTCATTTATCAGATTGAAATTACACCTGATCAGAGTCTAGAAATCTCTTCCACTTCTCTTATGGTGGTGATTTCCATCTTTTTCTTTGTTCAGAGCCCATTCCCTGAATTAGATGTGAAAGTCTGAATTATACATGTGGGTTTTTTCCTTACTTCCATCTGGAAAGATGCTCTCAGCGATCCTATCCTATAAAGACATATTAACTTTGCTTGCATTTTAATTCAGTTGTTTTTCTGCTATTCCATTTAGATGTGCTTCAGGTTTTTATTTATTATAGCATTACAAGTAAGAAATTATTAACTGGAATAGCATACTGGAAAGAAAAGGTTGGTCAGCCACAGATCTGCAATGCTGGGATGGAGAATGCTGCATAGGGAACTGCTATATACCAACGAGAACAACTCTTCATAGTGTGCTGAGACATTTTACAGCTTCTGTGTTTCTTTATTGTTTCGTTAAATGTAGATGAGTCTTCGGGTTCCTTACTGTGAGCAAAAGCAACTATGCTCCAGATTAACCGAAGCATTCAGATAGAAAGAGGTAATATTTTAGGAAGCACCAAAAAGTGTAGATGAGATAGCTTTCGTGAGCACAGCACTTAAACATAGCTTTAAAATTAACCTCTGGCGGAACGCTGAGCATGTATTTTGAGCAATGTAAATCTGGAAACCTTTCTCGTCTGTGGCTTTGTAACCCACAGAACACTAAGTTGACTTTTTACCATCCCACTTCTACAAAAAAAATCCCTGAACAGTTGGGTGAATATGGCTATCTGATAAGAGTCTGCTTATAATAATAATTAAAATAATAGTAATGTCTTAAGTCAGTAACTATTGCCTGTTTACTTGTAAGCAAGTGACTAACCCAATCTCAGTTTCGCTCTCCCTTTACATAATTGCTTGTTGGAAGGGCTATAATTTGGTAAGAAGAGAAAAAAGACGTGACTTGACACCGCTCCTCATAAAGGTGGGTGGAACTGAGACTGAGGGCAAATGTCTGTTCCTCTTTTTTTTTTCTTGTGCTACCTTATTTTGATTCTCGTTTTAAGCATTAACCTTTGAAGACTACCTTTGCTGATATCATCTGTTTGTTTCTGCTGAGTCAGTCTACCAGCTTATAAAATTTATGTATACAGAAACTCATGTAACCAAAGGCACTGTTCTGTTCTAATTGAATTCAGTGGCCTAACTCTCAACAATTTGATCAGTTGGTTGAACTGGATAAAACAACATCTTCCATTTTTCGTAAAAGAAATTTTTGCAACCCTTTTCTTTTTCTGCTTGGTTTGGCACTTTGCATCTATCTAAGGAAAGATGGCACATTCACATAGCAATATGGAATAGGAGTTGATTGTCTATGTCCAGCAGGATATTTTTTTCCCAAGGATTATGAGTAGATTTAACATCTAGTCAGCTTTTGTATAGGTAGATTACAAGTCTTTGAGGCGAGAATGTTTGTCATAAGTATGTGAAAGGCCTGATCCGTTTAATATAAGCTGATACAGCAGAACTATTTTAAAATATGTTAGATTTCTGAAAGTCTACAGTTAATCTCCAGAAAATGACCCACATATATAAAATACACAAAAGAAGAACATTAAAGTTGACTTGGAGTTCAGACTCTAGGAGTGAAAGAAGTATTTTCTCCTGTTTTTGTGAATTATAAATTGCATTATAAAAACACTGCAGCATGAATTTTATCTACTACCTGAAAATGCAGAGGTCTGCATTAGGTAAAATTCTTTTTCTGTAGCTGGTTTTGTAGGACACAAGGAGAATTGATGGGATGTGCTTTGTGGACCTAGAGATCATTGTTGCAAAAGAGATGCTCACTTTTGGTAATTACTTGACCCTGGCTTGACAAAGGCTCCTTGGACAACCATGTGTTTATGTCTTGCTGTTTTAAATACATCCATAATAACCCTTATGCTAATATAATCTCACAGCTTCTAGTTAAATCTATCATGCAGTGAGAAATTTGGAGTTAGTTAAACTAAATTCAATTTTCAGTCCACCTTACCAGTTCATTCCAGAGTGGGCTGTCAGGTAACCTTAGGAAGCTAAAGGAAAATTGCTACAACTGTTAATGTATTATATTGCTATTCTATTATGTGATTGAGAGGATATTAACTGTAACTAGTGAAAGATGTATTTTGTACCATAACATTGCTTTAGAGTCACAGGTACTTCTGATGGTATTGTCTTCATCATGAGAAGAAATCAGGAATGTATCCTGTGAGATCTTGAATCGTAATACAGTTGGCTCAGCAGTTCAGAACATTACTTTTTTTTCTCTTTTAAAGTCTTGGATGTGGGGTATCAGTTTTCAGGAAGGTGTTTTCAAAAA
Source organism: Hemiprocne comata (assembly GCA_020745705.1). Lineage (NCBI taxonomy): Eukaryota > Metazoa > Chordata > Aves > Apodiformes > Apodidae > Hemiprocne > Hemiprocne comata. Next base: position 174,083,524 of record CM036586.1, read on the forward strand.
TGTTTCATACTGTGGTGATTCTTAGGGCTTAGCAGCTTTTGATGTTGCGTTCCTGGCAGTATAGGCAAGCTCTTAATGGAGAACTCAATGATGTTTACCAAGCTGATCCTAAATGTAAACTTGTTTGAAAACAAGGTGGTTTAGTTTGCAGTCAGATAATTGTGATTTTTACCGCTATACTTGATGTATTACAGACTGCTTAATTCTCTCTTCTTGAGAAAATCTTGTTATGTGAAATTGTTAAGAACCTTTTGCATTTTGAGCATTGTGGCAGGAACTGAAAATTGTGGGAAGACAGATGGGAAATCAAAGAAATACTTTTTCTTGTTGGTGTTGACCTCCAGTGTGGGATAGCTCACACAAATGCTATTGAAACACATATTCTTTTCTCTTCTCAATTGTATTTCTCAATAAAATTCTGTCAGCCAGCCCAAATAATTCCTTTTGACCATCCTAATGTAGGGCTGGTAGATGGTCAGGAAAATAAAGAAAAGTGGAAAAGGTTCCTCATAGCAAATCAAAGTAAGTATGTGGACTCAGAGGTGCAATTCTGCCAACTTTGAGGGGGGAATCTGAGGAAGGAAGGTAGAGGAGGACAGAATGAACAGGACTCTTCATAGCCTGGATTTGCTAGGCCTAGTCTTGTGGCCCTGATAACTCATTTCAGCTGCTACAACCTTTTGCTGCTTATTTGAAGATAGAATCATAGAATGGTTAAGCTTGGAAGGGACCTTAAAGATCATCAGGTTCCAACCTCCTTGCTATGAGCAGGGACACCTCACATTAGACCAGGCTGCACAAAGCCTCATCCAACCTGGACTTTAACACCTGCAGTGAGGGAGCTTCCACAATCTCCCTGGGCAACCTATTCCAGCACCTTACTGCCCTCCTGGTGAAGAAGTTCTTCCTGTCTAGCCTAAATCTCCTCTCTTTCAGTTTAAAAACTTTACCCCTTGTCCTATCACTGCCTGCTCTGGTGAAAAGCCCCTCCCCAGCTTTCCTGTAGGCCCCCTTCAGGTACTGGAAGATGATGTTCAGTAACTTAATATTTGATGCAATGATGAAGACTAAGTCTGATGTACTGGGAGGCAAGATCAGAGTGTAAAGATACATGATTCAGATTAAATAAGCCAAGTCCTGGAAAGTCCTGAATACCCAACTCTGATTGCCCATGGAGCATTCGCACTAAGTTGTTATTATCAGGATACGGTTTTTTAATTTATATATCATATGCTATTTTTTATTTAGCATCCCCATTCCATTTCAGTGCACAGGATGGCTATTTATAGGAACTTTGGCTCATTTTCTGTAGGAACTGGAGCAAATTGGGGACTGCAGAAAGAGAGAGGATGCTTCTGTGATTGAGTCAAGAGAAAGACACTCTGGCAAACCCAGTTTTATCCCTGTTTCTGTCACAGGCTTTCTGTGTGATGCTGAGCAACTCAATTAAAACATTTGGCAGATGGCCACTAACTGCATATAATTCATTTTCAGGGTGCTCAGCTTGAGATATGTGGGCTCTTACTTGCAGCAGTTGTTATTCTCCTTGCAGCCACTGAAATCAATGGAAGTAGTGGCTGCCCAGCCTGTTCGTTAGCGTAGCGGATGAATGTGCACATGGGGAAGTGAAAGTTCCTGAATCCTAGTGCCCTTTTTCTCACTGATTTCTCTCTACCAAGATAAGGAATCCTTCCTTGTGTTGGTCTACTGGTGGTTATTTTATGCTATATGTGAAATACTATGTATAGGTTTAAATTAGGAAAAGAATGTCCTCGTTCCATTTGGTTTTGTGTGAAGCTGATAATGGGCATCTTACAAAAGAGCACAAGAAGCCACTTATTTCTGTATTTCTTGTCTGATATACTGTGGACAAGGTGTAGTCCACTATCTGCATGATGCATACAACATTACTGAATAACCGTCCATTTCCCTAGTATAGCTTATCCAGAGCATGGACTAAAACACAGCAACTTTAGAAAAAAACACCATGTGGTCACATAATTAAAAAAATTACATAATGTAACATGTACAAGGAGGCAGAATTCAGATTACATCAGAAGCCATCTTCTGATATTTCTCAATTTCAAAATGCTGGATTTGACAGCCTGAATATTGTTCTGAGTAATGTAATATATGGTATGGGAAATTAAAGTATGGCTGCACAGCTATAAATACAATTCACAGGCTAAAAACTACTCCTATTAACATTGCAACTGAAAGATATAAATCAGTTCATAAATATGAAATTACTTGCATGCTTGGGTTTTTGCAGAATTGAGGTCTAATTAGTGAAAGGCATGATCTTGTGAAATGCCAGGGTGGGAGTTGCAGTTGCACCTTCTAGGGACTGGGCCCTACCTTGAAATGCTTTATAACTATACATCTATTTATAGCTAGGGAGAAATTTAAAAGAAATATTTGTTTTATTTGTATAGCATTTTCATTGGTTTACCCTAAAGATATATGCTAGATGATAATAAAGTAATAAAAGATTGTTTTCACAGCTGTTTGTCTTTGATTACATATTTCTTTGAAGTATTGCAATAAGACAGACTTTGAACCTGGAAAGAGATCAAATAATGAATTGTTCTGCTTTGTGAAGCTTAAGAAGGGATTTTATTGTTGAAACATATAGTGCAACATAGTTTTTTTTTTCTTCTAACAGTTAAATAATGGTTGAAAGTACTATGAGATCATTACAGATGGACTAGATTAAAGAGCTTGGGGCCAAACATTAGGAACTGTGTTAGTGCTAACTAAAATAATTTCTTAAGTTCTGTCATTACCAATGTATATTTGTTAGTTTTCTTTTTGAATAAAAATAGAATTTCAAAGAAAGTATTTTAAATCTTTTAATTATCCATTTATTTAAAGATGAGGATGATAGGAAACTTAATAAATGTATAAATCCTGTGGGATTCTGTTTGTATTATGGATCATTTGGCTGCACTTTGTACCCTAGATAATATATATAGTGTTGAATTGTAATAAAAGTTGTAGAGCTATGAGTAAACTTTGTAGGGTTTTCTACAACTGAAAGCATTATTGCACTTAACATGTGTCTGAGGAGGTTCAAGTAAAATATTCAATAAAAAATGTGAAAGCTTTTTATTTTGCTTTTGCTCAAAATGATATTATATATGGCATTAAGTTCACCACCCCTCCGCCCCACCCCGAAATTAATCCTGAAAGCGTGTAAGTGAAAAATACGTAAGTGACAGAGAAAGATACTTAGTTTATTTTTTTCAAGGCTAGTGAACAATAAACTATCAAATAATGCAGGTCAGCATTTCACATGATGTGTTTGAGTTCTGGCTGGTTATGTTGGTTATATTTCTCTCTACAAGAAAGATCAGAAAGTTCATTATTGTGTATGTCTGGGATATACAAAAATGTTAAGGTATATATTTTTAAAATCCGTGGAATGTTTGTACACTCTGTATCAGTCGAATGAAATCAGTTGTTGTGTTATTTAGAACAAACTTTTGCCAGTGTGGAAGAGAGAAACCTTTCAAATGATAATTTCAATAGAAACATTAGACAAAGGAATATTGTAACTTTAGAGATTTTTATGATGAAGGTGTGTTTAAGAGATGTCACTTTGATATTTTTACATTATGTCCTACATTTGTCAGCTAAAACCAGGATATTGCCTCAATGAGAAAAAGCATGTTCTGCACTTGTCAAAAGGCAGTAAGTAATGATTAAAATAGCAGTGTGAAACGCTGGGAGATTAAAGTGATGCTAATGATAAGTGAGAGAAGAAAAGGGCAAGCTATATTTTAATCCCTGAGAGAATGGTTAATGACTTCTATTGCCTGAGATTAAACTAAACCTGTCTCATCAGCTTTTTCTGCCTGGTGAAAAAAAGCTCTCTGCACTTTAATTTATTAAAGTCTTTTAAGGAAGCACATTGATCCACAGAGGTTAAACTTTAAAAAATTGTGCAAAATACACACTAAAAATGCTTTAACAAAAGTGTGACTTTGTTGCTTTAGGCAAGCTCACAGTTTTATAAAGAATTCATTGTCTATGGCTTGGTGAATTTAATTAAGGAATATTAATTACTTAAACTGGGAGGTTTGTTCCTTTTTAAACCAGACCATTTTTGCAATACTAGTGTAGGAAAGGCAGCTAATATGTTTCAGAAGATATCAGCAGAAAGGGACAGACTAAGTTACGGTTCAGATTACTGTAGGATAGTGATATCAAAAAGCCATTTTAAAAATGCTTTTCAAAATATATGTACTACTTGGTATAATGTACTGAGTACATTTGTTTATACTGAGTTACTGTTAATCCATTTATGTTAATAATTCTTATGACTGCATGACAGTGCTGTAAAATCATCTTTATATTGAGAAGCTGCCCAGTTCAGCATTGTCTTTTCAAAAAGCATGTACAGTCTTTCTTCACATTATAAAGAGATGGCAGGAGAGTTGTTAATTAGACTATTTTTTTAAATACAGTGTGATAAAAGTGCCAAGTCTGAGTTCTTAGGATAAACTTCAGCATTGCAACCTGCTTGGGAAAACAAGATTTTCCTTTCAGGCAGCTTTGCAAGCTTTTGTCACTTTTAACCTCCATCCTTTCATTACACTTACTTCACATAGCATGTGTATCCTCAGCCTACAGGACAGACAATAGGTTTAGAAACAGAAAATGGAAAATATTCAAGCAAATATGCATGGCTTGCCTAAGTCTTATTCAAGTCCCAACTCCATTTGCTTCTTGATGTTTGTTTTTATGTCTCTGTAGGTAAGAAGGATGGAAGTAAACAGTGTGCTTTTTGTCCTCTTTTGCAACTTCCCACAGTGCCTTTCTGACTCTGTACTAGCAAACTGCAATGTGCATCCCAGCTCAGGGAATAAATCCCATACTGGTAGATACAAACAGTTCTGCTCTATATCCTTTCTCTCCTGCCTCATGGAAAACATTTTCCCTTTTGAAATCTCCGAACCTCTGTAAATAAGGATCCCATTTAGTTACTATCTTATGTGATGGTTGTAATCCAGGTTATTTTTTAAAGCTGTTTTTTAAGTATAACTTGTTTGGTAAGTGAGTTTAAACTTGATTCATGCTTTGATGTTAATGAAACACCAATTTATCGGAAGGCCCTGCAGCCCTAATGAGCAGTTTCTTTAAAAAGAACATTTAATCAAGGTTTATTTTTAACTTGTTTAAACAGATCTAATAGTTTGTGCTGATTTCATTTCAGTATAATAATTGCTAGCAATCCTATTAGTAAGTCGTGGTACATGGAAGTTAACACAAATTCCATTCTAATGAGTGTAGTATAACAGCAAAAACCTTGTAGTCAAGAAATGGTTCATGTTCGAGAGGAGTGACAGAGGCACTCGGACGTTTTGCTGACAGCAGATTATTTTTGTTTTTATACAAATGTCAGGCATGACTTGCTAGTATTTAAGTGGGTTTTGTTATTTTTGAGAGCTGAAGCATTTTCTTATTAACTTTTAAGGTGAAAGAAGCCACTCATTTCCTGATGTTAGGAAAAGTACTTGATCTGCTAGCGTAACTCATATTTGTCTTTATATTTTACCTGAGGATTTAGCAGTAATATGTTATTTTATGAGGATAAAGTTCCACAATCTAAAAACGCACCTTGTGGCATTTATTTTAATGAATATAAAATCTTGAAGGCAATTTAGTGTGAAAAGCAAATGAAGTTTCAGTGCTCAATTTATAGTTAAGAAAAATCTCTAAAAGATGAGGTGAAGCTGAAAAACGTGTGATCATCTAAAATACTGTTCTTTATGATTAGCTTACAGCTGCATCTGTACATACTGGAGACTGCATAGTCACATTTTCATTGTGACTGAAGCCTTATGTCTAAATTCTGGTTTATTGGCAAAAAGAAAAGAAGAAAAATAATTATTCCTTTATTTAAAAATATAAATATCCCATCAGCATTTTCAGTCTTACATACAGTGTTCAGGTGTTACCAGTTGAGTCCAGTTATTAGCTTTTAAACTTTTTATTACTTCATCTGACACCATGGCATTTAAAATATGAGGAAGTTTGAAGATAAATAATATGGAGTGATTTAGGATTTTAGAGCTGTACTAAAAAGCATTCTGATGCACTGAAGGGCATCTGTGAGTTACACATTGTTTATAGGTTTCTGGGTTTCTGATTAGAATCCAGGAGCCCTGTGTTTTACAAGCTTTGGAGCTGGGGTGGAAGAAAATAGCTTTAGAGAATGTTGGTAATTAGATTTCAGTTGTGCAAAAAAGGAGTCTTGGAAGTCTTTACAAATTCAGAGGTCCACCCAAACAGGGGTCAGTACTTGAGCCCATCATTAGATGGAATAACTCCTCATTATTTGCATCAGCATCTTACTGGGAGATTCAGTGGGATTCTTCTACCTCTGGGGGCAGAGAGGGAGGAACATCTGCACTTGTATCTCAGTTCTAGCTTGCTCTTGTGACACTAGTTTCCTCATTTTGAAAGAAGTCAGAGAATAATAGTAATGATCTACTTTTCTGCATACTTCTTTTTCTTCATTTGCTTCTCTGGTTATAGAATAAGTAACTTGTATTTATGTGTGTGATTTCATTGTACTTATGTGTGTGATTTCAATTATATACTGTCCATATTATTTAGAAAATATTTGTAATGACTACAACAACAATAATGCAACTGCTTTGTGGTAGAATTGGCAATATGGGGCAGATCATCTGACACTGATGTGTAAAAACTTTTTCTTTTCTTTTTTCCTGCGTATTTTTAGGATATAATTTTCTTCTGCCCAGCAGACTCCTGGGGAAAGGGTGCTTTCCTGTTTTTCTGAGAGGAAGAACAGATTTAATATTTATACATCTTCCCAATGTTGTCTCCTTGCTAGAAGAAAACCTGTGAACATACAATATGTTTCTAGAGTTACCACAGCTGGCATATCTGTGCGGCTCAGGGGGAGCTGATGCCTGGGAAACCATGTCTGCGCGTCTGCCCCATAGAGTCACGTCATGGACTCACCCTGACTCTTGGCTCTTCATCTGGCTCTCCTGGGCCCGGCACCCTGTTGCTACCAGGGAAAAGACAGGGTGGATTGCCTTGGTGAGATGTTGCAGGGCAATCTTAATGTGAGAAGTGTTGCCGAGTCCTGCTCTTTCATGGGGAGCAGGAGGCCTGGCTACGGTCACAGGAAGGTTCTGGTGCTCGAGGGTCTCCAGTGTTCAGTATAAAATATGGAGCAATTGTCTGTTGTGTTGAGCATGTGAGTAAAAGCAGGAAACCTCCACAGTTAAATTTCATGATGGTGTTTTAAAAAGAAAGGAACATTTTGGAATATGCGTTCTGTTGGAGTTTTATTTTGGAGACCTTTTATGAAAAAAACTAGCATAGATGATTGTGAGAGTCAAAGCACAGCATTAGCTCAAAGACTGCTGTGTTAAGCTTATTATTTGCATAGATTTTTTAATGTGAATAATACTGCATACCTTGAAATACTTTTAAAGGTACGTATTTTTACAGCAATAAAAATGCTCAATGCTGTTATGCAAAACTTAGGTGAAAAAGCAACTCCCTGGTTTTGGTCCTTAGTTTCTGAAAAACCTTTTAAAGGGAATGGCAGTTCACATCTAAATCCTCTTTTCTAATGGGAGTTTGGAGACTTCTTTAAAGAGGAGGGAAATAAATTGGGACTCATCTGTTCATTGACCAATGTATGCGCTGATGAATCACATCATCTGACTTAAGTCCTTTTTTTTCTGCCTTGCTAAAAACAAACTCATGCTATTTGTACTTAATGCTGATACACGCTGCACCCTGAATACTAAGTTGGAATGTATTTACAAATGTGAAAGAACCTGTGGCCCTTTCATGCATCAGGTTGTCATAGAAACTAATTAACTTTCATTTCTGTGTCAGGGCAAAGTAGTGTGATGCAGATGTAAATTGTAGTTCAGAAATCACCGTGATGAAACTGTAGAGAAAAAGTAAACATCAGAATCTTCAGAATTCCTGCAGGACATTGGGAATGCAAAATATGTGATGGGAAGTTACAGTGTTAAATGCCTCATTTCACCAGGTCTTTTTGCATAATCTGCTGCTTCAGAAGTGCTTAGAATATTACTAAACTGAAAAAACAGTGTGGTTTATGTATATTATGTTTGTGTATGTATGTGAAAATGGATGTGTCCAGGGAGTGTGTATATGTGCGTATGGAGTAGTGAAATTCTCATCAGAAATGGTGTCTTAAGATACAGAGTGGCAATTACAGACTACTTATTGCTGGAAAAACTTTAAAAACTTGCAGTGCAACCTTTGCTTTCTCAAATGAATTAAGCTGACTTCTCTCCAGTTAGTTTCTCTCTCTACAAGTTATTATAATTTTACATGAAATGTGAATACATTAATATTTTAACTGTGGAGGTATACTTTGACTGGCTTAAGTGGTAAAGGGATGTGATTACAAGATGATTTATTGGAAGTCATTAAAAATGATTTATTGAGAGAAAAATGTTGTGTTACTAAAGCTTTTTTTTCCTGCGCTGAAGATGGGGTTATGCTGTCACATTGCCTTCTTCAGGAGAGGACAGCAGCCTCAAAATATCAGGAAAGCCTTTTGCTTTGTGTGTTCCTGGTATGAATAGATTGTAAATATGTAATGTAATAGATTGCTTTTACAACTGAGACATAGCGAGCCTTGTCCTCTGTTGCAGGTTCACTCCTAATAGGTCCCAGTCTTAACCCAGCCCAACCAGCAGCGCTGGGCAGCAGCTTCACGCACACTCTCCAGTGTGGTGGCCAGCCTGCACCACTCCCAGTCTCGTGCTGTTTGCTCAATTTTATGTGCTACCACTCTGTGTGGGTCTGCGCTGTGAATCAGATCAGTAATTGATCCAGATTCAAATATCCTTTCCCCCCATTCCCTCCTTCCTCCTCCTTCTTCTCCCCCCCACAACCCCCAGCCCAGTTTGGTGGAGGGCCATAGAAAGAATGAGTTGGAGGGAAGAGATGGGCCTTTGATGATTGAAAAAGCAATGGCTTTCTTTAGATGACATTTCTTAGATGGGGAATGGAAGAAAAGAAACACAGATCTGTAGCAGAGTGGGTGAACAATTTATACTTTAATGAATAGAAGAGTTCTTTCTCTTGCATGTTCTCCCAACTCGGAGTGTGAACTTAAAACAGAGTTGATAATACTGCACTTAGAAGGAAAAAGGCATAGAGGAAGATGTGCAATTATGCAATTTTCCTATAGTTGATTCTTTCATGCTGGAAGAAAGGGGAAAATATTTTTATAAGTGAGAATCATGGCAAAGCTAAAGACAGTCATAGAACTTGATTATTTTTCATCCAAGGCAAAAAAATGTGTGCAAATGAAAGGTACATGAATACCCCACCCCAACAAAGAAAAAAGAGGAAAAAAGAAAGAAAGAAAAAAAAGTTGCAGGATTGATGATCTATTATTTCTATCTTGCTCAGTTTATTTGTTAAGTGGAATTTTTCTGTTTTCCCTTCTGGCTATTCTGCAGTTTCTTGTTCTTATGAATAGCTTTGTTTCATTGTTTTGAAGTCAATGTATATTTCTTTTGAAATACGATGTAAAATGAGCTAGAGGAGAAACAATTTATCTGTAATGTATGTATTTCCCCTATCTTGTGTATATATATGTTTCTATATTCAGGAAAGTCATTGGCAACTCTCCAGTTGACTTCAACAGGACAGGACCTGGCAATATAATTAGGCATACAGCATTAAATGGAGGAGTCAGTGTGCCACAGAAGAGTAATCTGCTGTTTGCTGTAGATGTTGTAGATGAAAGGTAATATAGAAATAAATTTAAAGAAACAGTAGGCTAGATGTGTTGAAATATTATCAGCATAACAATCAAGTGATGGCTAATGGCAGACATTGCTTCCAACTGAAGTCTTGTTGAACTTATTCTAATCCTGTCTGTCATTCCACAAGTGAAATGGCACATACTTTTGTACCAGTGGCCCACAACTTCTTTGTCTATATATATGGATCCAAAAATAGCTTAACTCTTGTGCAGAGTACTAAGGGATTCCTGAAGCCAAGCTGCTGTTTGCACCTAATGAATTCCATAGGAAAACTTAACCTTCAAGTCTTTTTTTAGGACCTTAGGTTCAAAGTCTGCAACCTTGAACTCCAGAATTTAGACTTACTTAAATACTCAAGAGGGTAAGACCAAAATGAGTTTGCTACCATAACAAAACTTTAGGGATGTCTAGTAAAGGACCATTGTAGGTTTGGACAAACAGATGCTCTTCTATGAATCTGTTCTGTGTGGAAGGAGCATCTGGGATGGTGGTGTTGGGGAGTTCACAAAGCCATCAGGCTCAGCAAAACTGAGAGGGAGAGAGGAATAAGTTTTATTTCTAAAAGAAATCTGCATAACAAGGTATTGTGGCAGTTGGGAGGTGCAGGCAGCAGACTTCAACATCTCTGTCACAGCAATACTGCTTGCCATAAAATCTAACCAGGCAAGGCATTAGTTACATCTCAGAGAATATAAAAGCTGCATGGTCTAATACTGTATCTTTTATTTTATTATTGTTCAGCAAACTAAGGGGCTCTTCAGTAACCTTTGTTCTCCTTCCTGCTACCCAAAGCAAATTAGATAGTTATGGGCTGACTGGATAACTCCAAGGCATCCGCAGGAAATTCACATTACTATCAAATGAAAGATTAATAAAAAAGTCCTTTGTAAGAACAGTTGTGAGTGAATATGTTTTGGTAGTGGGCACATGCACTCGGTGGTATGTTGAATCTTCCCACAAGGCCATTTTACATAATTTATTAACAAGATCATTTTACTTTCTGATTTAAAAGATTTGTAACTATAAGCTCCTGTGTTTTCCCTGAACAAGTCACACAATGCACACAGTAGGCAAAGTGTTAAAGGGCTAGGAAAATATTATTTCATCACTCCTGTTCCATTAGAATTCACTTGGGTGGCTGAGAAAATGGTTTATGGATTAGAGAGAGAAGAACAAGCTAAAACATTTCATACCTTCATCTCTGATAAATTCCCCAAACTCATTCTTCGCATCTGAGCCATAAATAACAACCATGCTTTTTGCTAAAAAGAGCTTTTTTCCTGTACCAGGTCTTTTGTCTTGGAGATGAATGCTATAATAAATTTGAAGTCTTAGGGGGGGCATTGTTTGAACTATAACATTATGGTTTACAACTGTTGCTTCTATTATGAGGAGGATAAAAAGCGACTATGAAGCTTGATCTCTGTCATAGAAACAGATTAATATTTCAGCCTTCAGCTTGGGTCAAGTGTATGATTTTTCCCAAAAGCACCTTAGCAATTAATTATTATTCTATTTGCATTTAAAGTCTTACCCCTTTAACCACCTTTCAACCTCATCCAAATGTTATGCTTACTTTAATTCTGTATCAAAGTATTTTTTTAAGTTTAAAAACTGTGCTATAGATCAAGACACATGGGAAAAGTTTAGAGGAAAACATTTTTAGAAAACAAAGATTCATCAAAAGGTGTTACTTTTTTTGACTTACTCTTTCCTTATAATTGGACGGTATTGTTTAAAAATTAAGATTACACATAACAATTTCAGTTGTGTTTCTCAGAAGATAAATGCAAACAGCTCAGATGTTTTGATTAATAAGCAAATGAAGCAGGCTTTTAACTATGAATTAGAATAATGAAAATTAATGTACCCATCAGCTCTAGCTTTCAGAGATTTTTGTGAAAACAAAGATCCTTAGGAAGAAAATAATGTGTTTTGTCTTTTAGTTTGAACTGTACTTTCCTTGTACAACCTGAACTGCTGAAATTTTTAGCTTTGAATAACCTAGGTTTGGTACACCTAGGAAAACTGAGATCATGGTGAAAGTCCTACTTAACTACCTTGTTCAGCTGCTGGAAGGAAGCCATCTGTGTTGTAGTAGTGCAAATATTCTCATCAAGTTTGGTCTTGATTATTCATAACACGTATGAGTTTTATTTTCTGGCTATCAGGTCCACATTACTAGGCTGAATCTAGCCCTAAGAGTGTGAGCTTGTAAGGTACTGGTTATCTCTGATGGGAAAAGTGGGCTGAACTTCGATTAAACTGGGGGAGTTGGGCCACTGTGAGAAGCTCCACTCAGAAGTTCTCAGGTCAGCGCTGAGGAGGCTAGAGTTTTAACGAGAGGCTGGAGACATACAGACTGGATGAGGGCATGGAGAGATGGAGAATGCTACTTACATAATGTAATATTTTATGTCAGGTATTTTCAAAAGTGTAATCAGTTTTAATTGAAGCTTCCAAGACATCAAACCTCATATTTTTTCCACCTACTTAATTGTATTGATTATTTGTAGCTCCAGTATGACTTGCTTACCATTTGACTGTATGGAGACCCATATCTTTATCTTCAAGTCTCTCCTTGTGTGTCTCTAAATGGTTTAGGTCAAACATAAAATCAAGTTACCAGTAAGTAAGCAAAGAATACCTTTGACATAACCAAACCTGATATTAATCTTATCTAAAGACACATAATTATAACTAAGAATAGAATAAGGGGAATACTATGCGAAAAGCTGTATTGTTTACATATTTTAAGAAATAACGATTAGCTATGGAATGCAACATTTTGCATTCCTTATATTGTTTTGTGTATAAAAATTTTGAAAAGCAATATAATACCAATCCAATTTATGTTTAAGGAAAGACATTAAGAGAAAGTTAAACGAAGCTGGATTTTTCCAAACAGTTTGAAATTTAAAAATCGGTGACATTGTATTAAGATATTATGGTTATTTTTAATTTATTTTTTTCTCAATACTTTATATCCTATTTTGTTTCCTCCTATGTATGTTTGTTGGTAAATAGTTTTGTATGTTAAGTTGGTCTATATATATACAGTAGCGTTGTAAATACGTGGATTATGGCAATGGAAACTATTATAGTGGAAAAGATAATCCACGTTGCTTGTTCTGTTTAAGTTACAAAATGTATTTATTTAAAAAAAAAATCACAATAATTTGGAGAAGAGTAGCCAAATATAAAATAAGTGGCTAGGCTCAAGTTGATATACTGTCCAACTACATGGACTTTGTGGTTACAGGCTGGGTCCGTGTCTGTTGCAGCAATGTTTCTGAACAGCTTTCTTTCCTACATGAAGCGAAACTTCATCCCTCTATTTATTGCTTTATGAAACTAAAGTAAATGTAAACTAAAATATGATTTGTTTTGTAATCTTGTTTACTAAATTTGTTCTCCTTTTTAGACTCTTGATACATCCCATATGATAATTTATTATTTTTCAAAAAGAAACAGCATTTTAGATTTATCGGAGAAGAATATTTGCTGATTTAATAAATCTGCTTTCTGTACTTACGAAGTCTAAAACTGTGAAGTTTTTATTTTTATCGAATGCATTTTATTGAAGAATAAATGTCTTAGTAAATATCTTGCTGGATAATTTTATGTCAAACTTAATTTTGTTAATTTGAGCAAATTAAATTAGTCTTTTAATTATCAAAGTACATAGTAGAAAACCAAATTTTGAATCATAACTTAACTTGAAATTAATCAAAAAAGTTCATTGGAAGTGTTTTTTGTTTTGTTATAGTTCATAAATTCATTTTTTCCTAGCATAGCTGTTTCAATCAGCAATAGGAAAAGGAAATTAGGAACTCTTGGCTTTCTCATTATCCCATATTTTTTGAGCAAATAGTACCTTCAATTGACAAACTGTAATACTTTTCTCCAGTGAAAATTCTACTTTTATCTGAAAGATCAGCATTTGCTTAAAACAATGTGGCAGGAGTCAAAAAACAAACAAACCATTAAAAATGCCCTTTTACCTAGACTTGGCCTAATGATTACTATATGTTTGAATATTCATTTTTAAGGTAAGGAAATTAGGTTTAGCACTTTAAAGCATTCAGGATTTATTTCACCATTGATTAACAAGAGTTGAGGGCACTGTGCCTGGACTAAAATCAGACTATTCATGTAAATCTTGTGATTTACAGATGTGAAATAGTGAACTGGCTTTGGGGTTTGTTTTTTTTGTTTCCATTGGAGAAGCTGTATATTTCAAAATCATAGTAAAGTATTGAAGAGGAAATCAAAAGGTGAAAAACAATTTTGAAGGGATAAAAATGTGTACAGAATAACTGAAGAAATAAAGACAATGCAATCTTTAAAGAATACTTGTGGTAAATGACTTCTTTCCTTTAATTCCTGTAGTGCATCCTTACTGATTGACATCTGAATGGCAGTAATTTGGGGTAATGGGTAGCTACTAATTGAGGGTGAGCTTCACTACTTTGCAGAAGAACATTCTCAAGACCTTCCAGTAGAACACTGAAATCCTGTTTAAAGTGCATAAATTGGTATAGGATTTTATGTTAGCAGACTCTGTACGGGTTAATTTTATCAGGTCCGCTTATGACAGGCGCAAAACTGTGCTTGAAAGTTGTCTGTATACATATGGTAATTTCTTACTTGCGGCTCTCTTTTCAGTATTTATGCGGAGTGGTATCTACCAACGTTATTGCCAAATATATGTTTTTATTGTGCTATTCTAGAAGTGTTTCAGTGCCTATTTACTTCTAAGAGTTCTAGATGGGTATTCCGTTTCCTTATCTGTAGAATTGCATGGTTGCAACCAGCTATGTCTATCTTTGCATAGATAACTCCATTACAGAGGTGTACTGGACTGGCAGAGAAATAATTGCTTTTTTTACAATATGGTTCTCAAGCAGTTGACTTGCGAAAACTTATGTACTTAAATATTACCTCCTTGAAGTGGGATCTCTGAAATACTTTAATTAGGTGAGCTTTTGTTTGTTTGTTTGGGGTTTTTTGTACCAGTTGAATGTAGGTGATAATGTGTGAGGCAGAAGTCAGTTAGTTGGATTCCTAGTGTGTTGCGAAGTTTGCAGGACAACTGCACAGAGCCCGAAATAGTGCCTTGTAAGGTTATTTTTAGCATTAATCCATGGGTTAGTGTTGGGACATATGGGAGACATGGGAATGTGAGCAGGACCTAAGGAGACTGCTTACTGAATATTTACTCTAGGGAGGTTTAAATTTTACATGCTGACCTATAGTTCTTTGCTCTGAGATCTCGGTATTTCTTGCAGTATTTCTTGTGTTTCTCAGAGAGGCACTGGGTATCTCCCCTGTGAACAGCTGATAGAAGAAAAGCCCGTTTCATTTGTCTCAGAAGGAGAGGGAATGACAAAGAGTATTCCACCCCCCCACCTCCCCAGTTGAATGGGAGGGGGGAAGAAAAGGAGGAGGGAAGGGGGAAAGTCCTCCTGGAGATGAGGGCAGGATGAGGAGGACATGTTAAAAAATCTTTCTGAAAAGAGACACGCTACATAAACTTAGACTAGCATTCTTCCTGTTGTAAAATTGTAGATAAAAAAAGCCTGGCTACTTTCAAGGTAACCCAAGTTAATCAAAGTTTATAGAAGGAATTTTATGATGTGCTTGCCTAAAAAAGCAGGGAGTAACAGTGCTACTGTGTACCTGCAAAGTGTGTTTCTTACCTTTATTCTTATCTGAACTGGGAAAAGGTTTAGAGTACCGAAAGGTAAAAAGATCCTGTTACCTACCATTGACTATGTCGGGGGGTTATAGATGCTGACATCTTCCCATATAAGTATCCAGCAGAAATGGAAGTGTGAGACTAGAAAATACACCGGAGAGGTTTTGAAACATCATGAATTAGTATCGTTAATTTTTTTAAATAGTAAAAGTTCTATTAAAATAGCGTTAAGTTGAGGAAACGACTAAGTCTTGGTCTTGAAAGATGCTAGGGAGCCCTGGCGGGATGCTAACTAAATTTTAATGGGAGTTGTGAACATTTACTGTCCCTCAGGTAATTCCTAGCAAGTGCTGGGATCGAGCCCAGTGCACAGGGAATAATCAATAAGAAAACAAAGGTGTTCGGTGATTGAAGAATATTTGGAAAGACAAAAAAGGTCAAAGTGAGTAATAATAAAAAAACTCCTTCTCGTGAAATCTGCCTGAGAAACTTTTTTTTAACGTTATTAGCAGACAGGCCTGTGTCCTTTCCTTTGATGATGGTAACAAGTTCTATGACATTGCCACTTTGAGTTCTTGCTTCATTAGATTGGGTGACTGTTTATTTGAAATTGTAATGAAATATTTACTTTATAGAGCTATAAGGATTAGCGGCGATAATTGAGTGAGGCTGATCCGGAGCTTTCAGTGTAATAGGGCCCCCTTGTTTGAATACAGAGCGCGGGGAGAATGGCGGGGCGAGGCAGCGTGTTTCTGCCTGTCACTTTCTCTCTACGTGTTGCTTTTTCTCCCGGAGATAAGTGGGCCTAACGCTGAACAAATACTGGAAATCAGAAGCCACTGAGAATCATTCGCCTCTCGCTTTCCCATGGCAGCGTGATCGACGCCGGCTCAAAAGAGCCCTCCCCAACCCCCTCCTCTCCCAACCCCCCTCCCGTCCTCTCTGGCCGGCGACAATTTTGTCACCGCCAGCAAATCCAATTGAGGAGTCCCCGGGACGGCGGGGCGAGCCGGGGCTGTCAGCGGCCGCCACCCGCCTGAAAGGCGGCAGGGCTGAGGCGGGGGGGTTAGGAGGGAGGGGGCCTCGGGGGGAGCAGGGCAGCTGCCGCCGCCACCGCCGCCGCCGGCCCTCATCGGCCGCCGCATTGTGCCGGGGAGACATGCGGCCATTTGCAGATATAATGGGAGAAATTAATGCAAATGAGTGAATGGAAGGAAAGGTATTTTCATGCAGATCGGAGGGGCTCGCGCGGGCTGCTTGATAACAAGTCGCGGGGAGAAAAGGCCGACATTGTGAGGACTCATTTTTTCCCCATTTCTTCTCACTAGTGCCTCATAAGGGCCCTTTGTTCTCTAAGTAAACTCTTTCTAAACTATTGACATTGCTCATTTATGTGAATTTCAGATTTTTTTTTCTTTTCTTCTTCCCCCCCCCCCTCCCCTCCCAAAAGTAGCCTTGGGTGATCTGGGAAAGCGTTAATTGCAAGAGGACAAGGAAACTGGCTGAAACAAGAAATGCAATAATTAAGCGTAATGTTGCAGTTGTCCATGCCTCATTATAACATGCATACAAGGCAATAAAATGCGTGTTTCACAAACAAATCTTTTAACAAGTGTAGTTCAAGAGCCTCCAGCTGTCTAGATTTGCACCTATTTCTTTTTCCCTTTTTGCAATCGTCATTGCAAATAAACTTTATGCTATTTCTGATGATGTATTTCTACAACAACAAACTTCGTGCATTCAGAAACAACTTATCGCTGCTCTTTCATGAAAAAAAAAAGGGGGGGTGGGGTGGGGGTGGTCTTTCAGGTTTTCCAGAGAAACCCAGTTGCTCTAAAGAACATCAACTCTCTCCAGTCCTTTCTAGAAACACATCCTGTATTTTAGCTTTGTGCTTCATACGTGGAGTATGCCTTTTAGATTTGGAGTAATTAAATCTGCGGTTTCCTCCAGCAAGTGTAACTTTTAAAGATGGAAACCACTTTTGCTAACTTCATGCAGTTGTTTATTTTTGGAGTCTCAAAAAAAAAAGAAAGAGGAAGAGTAGCTAAATAATCAGATGTAAAGGTCATCAAGTGTAAGTACAGCTTGGAACCGGTGAACTATCGGACCCAAGAGTAAAGCAGCCAGAAAGAAAGAAAAAAAAAAAAAAAGGTAACAGATTCAGCATTGTCCAAAAGTTCCAGACCAGTGATTAATGTGTAAGATAATGGACTTGGGAAATGAGTAAACACTCCCGTGCTCCCTGCTTTGTGCTTGAATGAGTTGATGACAAGGGCAGAGCAAGGTGAGAATTCAAACAGGAGTACAGGAAAAGAGACAAAGACTTGCGAGAGCAGCATGTGAGGGGGAAGTTGGCCTCGCTGCAGCGCAGGGGAGCCGGGCCTCGGGACAGAGCCCCCAAAATGTAATTGAAGAAGTTGCGTTTGGACTAAAACAAAAATTTCGCAGTAGTCAGAGATAACCCTTGTTCTAAAACTTAAGCAAGAACTAGTCATGGTTTCTCTGAATTATGCCCTTTGGTACAGTTCCCCTTGGATTTACGTATTACTGAAGAAGTCCTAAAGGATGTTTTCACTTAAGTTATATGACGGTACATTATTAGACATTTTGATGAAACATGTACTTTTAGTTTATGTGCAATTACGTGATATCGCATGTGATGAACTTCCCTAAGTATCTTCTGTACTTTTCTTCAGAAACGTTTTACTAGTCCGTGACATGCAAATAACCTCCCTCTGTCCATATAGGAATCACTAAAGGCACAAAGATGATTCACAACAAAACAATACTTAGAAGCAATCATGCTTTTCAACAAATCTTGGACATTTATCTCAAATTTGCTTTAGGGTGACTGGTGAAGGTGGAGTTTTCAGTATTACTTTTTTCCCTGATACATTTTAGGTCTTCTCATTCATTTAACTGATTTAGGGTTTATATCTTGTAATGCATATCTTCCTGTGTGCATGTTACTACCTGTTGGGGTTTTTTTAGAGCTATAGCTACTTTAAAAGTTAGGTTTAAGAAACTGGATTTTGTGTGTGTGTTCCATATTTTGTTACATGATTGTAGTTCAGGGCCTTTCAGAAATGTTGGTTAATTTTCAGAAAAAAATGTTCTATGAAGTTTTGTGTAAGAATTTCAACAGCTGAATTTTCACTAATGTGTCTTCTATGTTTGCTCAGATTTATTAAATACTCACTTGTCATTAGAGCGCCACAAAGCTATAGTCATAGGTCTCACTGTACTAAGGGCTGTACAAAACCTCTATAGCTTATCGTGTAAAAGGGTAAAATACTGATTTATTAAAGGCTGTTTTTCCTTTATAATGTTGACACTATGTTCTAGCTGGTGTTGTCTAGAATTTGCAAGTCTTCCATGGAGTATCTCTTGTTTAGAAATGTCCATGTTAACTTAGAATACATGTGCTTAATCAGTGTATACTGACTATGAGGAAGTTCTTCTAATTTCTTGTAAAATAGGTTTTGTGACATTTTGAACAGTATAGAACAAAGGAAACAAAACCACTAAGGTTCTGTTACAGCAGCTAAGGGTCCATAAAGCTACAAAACAAATGCAATTCACATTTAAGCAGTTAGGTATTTTCCTAAATGCAAAGCAAAATTCTCAGCTCATAGTGGGAGTTTTGCAACTGTGTGGATAAATAATGTCAGTCCAGATTTTTCACTCAGTTTCTTCAGTCTTTGAGCTGAATAGGTCAGAAATTGATCTCAGAATGGTTAAATGGAAAGTGTGTGCTTACCATTAAAAGTTTCTCATTCTTTGGACGTTTATTATACTTTCTTTATGTAATTATTCACTATCAGGAGTTTAGCTTAGAAATTGAACAAGGGATAGTTGTTATTGTGATACTGTGCAACACACAACAGAGTTACTGTGTCCCTTCCTCACTGTAGAGTATTTAATGAATTAGATCTCAACTTACTCATCTCTGTGCGTGAATATAACTTTTAGCAGACTTGTCAAGGTCAGTGGACTTAGTTATACCTATGTGTATGTGTGTATAAAGTACCAGGTCGATTGATTGTCTTGCATTCTTTTCATCTTGTATGTGTCAGCCCCATCATCTTTCCCCTTCAGGACAAGAACTTTCCTGTTTGAGCAGCACCCAGAATCTGGGCAACGCTGCACTGTAGAACAGAAAGAGCAACTATATCATTAGGGCTTCAGTCTCCTGAACAGTGTCGTTTACTTGAAATATGTGTAGATTCTCTTTGCAAATTAGGAAGATAGACAGAATTTTAGGTAGCCTGGTAAATGGACTTGGTGGTAACTTTTATGCTTTGTTATGGGCCCAATTTCTTGGATGCTACAAATAAAAGCACACATGGAAAAAGTCAGTGAGTGAAGGTTAGGGAAAGCAGGGAGGAGCACTGTAAACAGGTCATTGCTTTCATGTCATTCACTCATAGGGTAACTTCTGTGCTTTGAATCACATCAACAGCAGAATGAAGCCCAAGAAGTATTTTTGTTCTGCCATATTTTTTTTGGTGTATGAATTATATTGTGATTCAAATCCTTTCCCATGAAGCTCACTTGCAAGGACTTCTGTTACAGTTTGTATCCTCTTGTCCTGGAGAGACAGCTGAAAAATTTGAGTCCTGAAACTCAAATTTTTGGTTAATTGTGAACTACAGACATCTTAGTCCATGTGGGTTTGGTCCACTTTCTTATGACAGTTAAATTTGTGATATCCTCCTGTAGGGAATTCTGGCACTTGATACTGTTTGTCACAGTTATTGCCCTGGTGATGGTCTGTGGTACATAGTTACGGATCTATAAGCTAGCAATGAAGTTAAACAGTTTGGCCTTGGTTTTTCATGCTGTAATAAAATTTTCAGCTTCTCTTTCATCTTACCATACCACAGCTAATTTTTACATAGTCCTTTTAACTACATGTTAGAAATGATGTGGTATTAACTATATACATCATTAATTTAAAAAAAATAATTTTGCATTACATAGTAACTTCCACTTGTGTTTCCAAACACACATCTTTTAAGCATGTTACCATTGGAAAAAAAAAGCCAAAGGGGAAAGACAGGAAGAGAAAGTGAGAAAGATGTAAAATGTCACAAAATCTGTAGGTATTCTTGAATGTAACAGAAGTTTAAGCAGTCTAAATTTTGAATTCTATAGTTATATTACAAAAGAGAGCCATCAATAGGAATTAAAGACAGCTGTCAAAGAATTGAATTAATTAATTTAATAATTTTTGTTACCGTCCACATTCTCAGAGGTAAAAATAACTATATTTTACTTGTCTAACTATAGCCATTAGGTTATGTAGAAGAGAGGCATCTAAGGTATATTCAGAGTAAAATAAAGGCCAGTATTATTATTTAGGCAGGAGATATTTTTTTTCCTATTAGTTTTCTTCAGAGAATACTGGGGAAGATGAAAAGCAAACACATATTATGATAATGTCTATTTTATAGTTTCTTTCTGCTAGCCTTAAATATATTATTTTTACCAAGGCATCATATTTGTTTTCTATTTTGAAAGCTACAGTAGTTGCTATAAAAAGGTTAAATTTGCAAGTACTTATCACACAGCAGTAACTGAGATCTCCCACTCATTTCCTATTTGAAGTACAGGGAAAAAAACCCTTTTGATTGCTGTTGGCAAATGAAGACTTTTAAAACGGTACTCGCAGTAGCTTCAGTTAGAAGTGTTCCTATGTCTTCATAGAGAAAGAGGAGAGAAGAGACACGCTGACTTGCTAAGGAATGTTTGATTAATATGTAAAATAACCTGTTCCTGAAGAAAGCTATTCCTGAAGGAACTGTGCAGCATACATAAATCCCTTTGCTTCTCTGTCTCCAGATATGTTTGTCATTGTGTTTGTGGTACACATAGGTAGATTAATAGAGTCCTACGTACTTACTGCTTTAAGCTATTGCATGTTCAAACAGATGCTGAAGCCAAGATTAGCCTTTTTTTTGCATGTGCTAGTAGTGTGCAAACCTTTTAAAGGCTTCTATGAATTATTGCTCTGGTTCAGCATGAGTGCAGTAAGAAGAAATGTACCTCATCTGTAATACACTGTGTAGACTAATATCAGCTTCTTTTTTTCTTATATTGCAGTGAGATATTGATCTGGTAAAATGGTACCATATTGGAGCTGTCTGTTGTTGTATTCATCATGCTGTCACATCCCTAGTGCCTTGGAGTTATTGAAAAGCGGAATTGAGGGAGTTCTGTCATTGTGTGTTGCAATCCATTCATAAGAAAGTTCACTAAAACATCTGAAGTAGTATTCTCACTTATTTATTTATTTACCTCTAGTGAGAGCTATTTTACTTCTTTGGAGATGCAGAACCCTCCTGTTTCAGGCACAGGGCCGATAGTAGGCTCAGTTACCTCTTTTCAGGCATCTTTCTGTTGTGTAACATTTGTTCTTTAGTCAAAGCTCACACCTGCTGCCTTTACTGATGCTGATGCATTTGCGTTCTGTCCTTTGGGAGTAATATATCTGAGAGCTGTGGCTTCCTTGCCCTTATGCTTTTATCTGATAGCTGTGAGAAGGTAAACGATGAACTTTTATATGTAGAAAGCTTTTAGTTTCTTCCCACACTAAAGTATCAGCTAATGTTAAAAGAGCTTTCAAAAATATATAAAGATACTGTCAATCTGTACTGAGCAGATTAAACAGTTTGAATGAATTATTTTTGTTTTTGAGTCTGCCTGGCAACCTGATGATGAATTTAGAAGGATGTCATGTTTTCTTTAAGGCCGTGATGGAAGAGTGATTAATTTATACATACAAGCAACAACCTAACTATTTAACCCGACTAAAGTGAAGGCCTGCTCTGCAGCTACAACCCCCTGGCTCCCATAGTTTGTACAGATACTGTAAATAATCACCCCAAATCTAAATTTAGTGTATAAGAGATTAGCAGAAGAGCAATTAAATTGTCATTTGTTGATTTTAAAAGTTACAAAGAGAATGAAGGAAAGGCATAGAAATTACAGGTTGGCTTTATCTTGCAAGGTGCAAAGGACATGGAGAATCGTAACTCCAGTCTGCTATGAGAATGTTCATCAGTTTTCTGAATTGGTCCCTGAATTCTTCATAGCTACCTAAAACTTGTTCATTCTTTGTATTCAAAGATTGTAAGACAGAAAAAGTAGGATATCTTTGTCAGTGTTGCAGTTATTTCAGCTATAAAATTTTGCGTTACTGGAATTTAAGTAGTCATTGTTCTTTCATATTTTAACAAGGATTTATAATGCGTTTTGATATTGGTGGAAAGCTTACTATTATGGATCTATAATAGCCAAATGTGCAGTATTTTTAATGCAGAGCCATAGCATGCTCTACAGTTGCTCAGAAGGAGCCTTCTGTGCTGTTACGATGTACAACATGAATGCATATTAAGATTTATCCATGCTCTGTGTAGTATTCCTAAGAAGTCCAATAACTTGACAGAAGTTAACGGAAGGCATAGAATTCAAAGCACATCACTATTACTTACTAATTTATTTACTCCTTTTTCCTGGTTAAAAAAATGGTTCTTTAGGTTTGCAAAGCAAAACGAAAACTTACCTTAAATGCCCATAAGGAAATTAAATTTAGTGCTGCAAGTACACTCTTAAGGCAGGTCAGCTATCGCTGGGTGCCACTTCAAAATAGGTGGTTTTCCTATGTGGCTTTTTGATTTGAACAGCTCACCTGCATCTATGGTTGTAGAAGTAGAACGATTGAGCTCCTATGCACTCTTACATTACCCTCCCATTGAATGTGTGCAGGCTTGCTTTATATTCTCTTGAATTCTGTGCAGCCACCAGGCAGAGAAATGTTTACCTTTTGGATGCCTTTGTAGCACCTCTTTTAATCAGTATTACTTAGTAGTGTTTTCTTTTGAAAACTTTTTGTTGGATAGTGCAACCTCTGTCACTTCTCTGCCTCTTCCCTCTATTTCTCGCTGCTTCTTGTACCTTACTTAGTATATTTCTTGGGTACTACTCAGGGAAGTGCTGTAGCAAGATCAGCTCTCTAGAAGACTTTTTTGTTTTGCTCCATCTGTTTTCTTGGGGCAGCACACAGTCAACATTTTTAGTCATTTCCATAGAGTTGAAGCATTTTTTGCTGTAGTGCTTAGAAGAAGGCTACTTTATGCCATAGTTCAGAATATGGCTGGCAGATATGGCCATGCTAGTCTTCTCTTTGAACCACCCACCTCATCCAATATATCAAGCTGATTTTTCAAAAAATTTATTTCAAGGTCCTACCTAACTGTCCTTGACTCTGTATCTCTATATAACTCTTATCCTGACATCTCCCATGTTTTCAGTTTTCAAGAACTATCTCCCGGAACTGTATTCATGCCCCTCCATGCCTACTAAATGCCTTTTCCTGGATGGCCTTCAAAGCCCAGTGTTGCTCTTGTGAAGTCTTCTTTACTTCGGTACTGTGAGGGCATGTTTGTGGTTCCCCAATACCACTCTCTTAATTTCAGTGGTCTATGTGAAGAATTACTTGTCTTCATGGGAAGGGGAGGACTGAATATTGGCTGTGAGGAGAAGAAGGGACAGTTCAGCAGCAACTGGAAACTGATGAGGGGATGAAAAAGAAAGACTGAACTATGGGAGGATGAACTGAAAGGAGCTTAGCATGATAAACCTCAAAAATAATGGAAAATCCCCCCTCCCTCAAAATAAAAATAGTGGGGCTAAAAAGACCTATGCTTCTCTGTATTGTAACCTTTTTGTGGACATTTTATTCTCTTCCCCCCCCCTCCCCTGCTTCATCTGTCATTGACTTTTTATACATACGCTGTCCGGAAATGTGTCTTCATTTCTGTTTGGAAAACATCTAGCATACTGCAGGGTGTTATCACAGTGTAAAAAATAACTCCCGAGACAAGATTCTATTGCTGTATTTATCACTGATTTCAGGAGAAGGAGGATCAGGTTCATTCTTTATGGCTTTTTCACCATGCCTGTATATTGAAGACATTTGATTTACTTAACATATGGCCAAGCGAACTGTTTGGCATATTGGGAAAAATATGTGAAACTACTTTGAAATGTTGCAAATGTGTTTGAAGACCTTTGTGCCACACTGAGTGTTTCTGTTGTTATTCAATTACTCTGGTTTAGTTTTTTCTTTTTTTTTTTTTCTTTTAAACAGTGGATAATTACATTATATTTCAAATCTCACTTAGTATGTTTGTACATTTACAAAATATTTCTGTACTTCTTTGAGTGCTACCACTTCGTATGTCTCTGTCTCATCTACCCATCTTCTGAGTTCTCTCTCTTATTCAGTGAAAATGTGCATGCCACAGTAATGAAATAATTTCCATGTCCTATAGAGTATTTAGATCAACAAGACCTTCACTTATTAGAAAGGGCAGAGTAGTAATGCTTTTGGCAAAGCCATTATTGTGGTATTGGTATTCACTAGAAAGGACAGAAATAGAACAACACTGTCCTCCATAAACAATTCCAATTTGATCTGTGTACATGATAAAATCTTGGCTTCTCAATGCATTTAGGTGCTGTCATAGCTGTTGTTGCCAAATAAGAATGCAGTGTGATGTTATTATAGTAAACAGCACTTAAGCACAGCTGGCAGAATTGATCAGGGCCACATTAGAGTGAACTTCAGCAGATGACTGACGCAGCAGAAACAATAACTGAATATGCAAACAGTTCTTGCAATGAATGCTCTGGGGATCAGGCACCATTATTTTTGACTTTGAACAGGGAAAAGGGGCAGATTTTTAACCTCCTTCCACACAAAAGGGTTCTGGGTATTCTGTAAACATCTGACTGCCATTTATAATAGTAGCTAGTTACAAAGCAAAACTCTAGACTCCCTTGACTATTTACATTTCATTAATTATTAAAGAAAAAAACATAAATATCAGATAAGTTTGTTTAATGTTTCACACAAGATTCTTTTTTTTTTTCTAGAAAAGCCTTTTCTCAATTAATGTTAATCATTGAGGACTTCCTGTTTAAATTGCACAGAAATGCGTGTTTGCCTCAGTGAGGGCTTTTTTCCCCTTCTAATTATTGTAAGAGCTAATTATGTGACCACATATTGCTATTCTTTTATTGTAATAATTTAGATTAGTAAAAATAAACAGAGGATAAATAGTGTATGAACCTCATTCTTGCACAATGTAAATAAGAACTTCTCTTCATATCTTGGTAATTTGCACACTGCACATTACCAAAATATTTAAAATCCATGTAAACAGCTATTTATGATTGTACTTTCACATTGTACAGTGTCATCTTTTGATTTATTTGACCATTAATGCAAGACAAAAAGCTCAACAATCCAAACCAAAACAATAGAAACCTTTTTTTTCTATCTTTTTAGCTGACTTTGTCTACTCACGTAATGATTTTTTTTCCTTCCAACAAGATGTGCTTTAAAAATGAACATGGTTAAAATAGAGGGAAACAGAACGTGAAGGACAAGAAAGAAATAAAACAAGGCTGTTTTAAATGAATACTTGAATCTGCCTTATGCAAAGCCTTTTGAAATATTTAAATTTTCTTACTGGCTCTTTTAGAGGAATATGGATAGAAGCTGTGCTGAGGATTCCATTCAAGTGTTGTGTGTTGTGGAAAAGTCTGTTTGGTGGAGACTCTGCTGAGTCCAACTTCATAGCCTGATGGCATCAAATTCTGTTCTGAGAGGCTCCAAGAGACTGCCATTGGTTTCTCATTGCCAAAATCAGACTAAGACACATTCTGGGGCCTCACAGAGTGCCTGTGAAGCTCTTGTAACAGTCGTTATCATGTTTACTTATTAACATCTTACAGCCAGGTCCTTCCTGGACTTCTGTTCCCCCCTTCTCCATTCTGGGAGCAGAAATAAGTGGCTTCCAAAATATATACATGTAATGTTTTCTATTAATTTTAGTTAAAGCTTTTATTTTATTCTAGTGCTCCGACTTTTACAAAATAGCCATAGAGACTCATAGAGAAACTTGATCTTTTTTTCTAATTTTTCATGTCAGAGATGGGATTCACTATAAATCACACAAAGTCTACCCCAGAATAATTGCGCACAACTTTATGGTCATTTTATGGATTTCTCCTACCAAAACTAGTTTCAACCATTCCCCCAAAAGCAGTTTTAGACATACAATATTCCTTTTAATAATGAGAAAACATTTGAGCTAACCTCCCAACTGTTGTTGCATTTTACAACATTTTGTTTCTTAGTGCTTGGTTATTGAAAGGCGAGGGGCATAAAGATGAGTTATAAACTTCTGGAAAAGGTTGCATGATGCTGTGGTGCAATAAAACAATTCAAGCCTTCTGTCTAAGTGCACACAAAGAAGCCATGCCCCATCCCTCTGATATATATATAAAGACTAAGCTTTAGCATGGATGTCTTCCAGGCCCATGGCCAGCTCGCAGCCCAAGGAACAATGATCTCTCCAGAGTAGTTACATATCCATCCCATTTGAAGCAGGAGAGACTAGGGAGGCAGCAAGAATGTTTTAAGAGTTCAGACGACTTTTTTTTGAGGTGTATGGGATGGTCAAAATCCTGAATAGAGCCAGTCAGTCAAATGGAAATGACTGCAGTAGGTCTACAGATTTACTAGGACTGTGATCCATTATATACTTAAGGACTGCATGTCTTGCAAGATTATGTGAAAACAGAGTAGTGAATCAAAAAGTTGTAATCCAGATTGAAAGGGAGGAAGAAAAGTGCTTCAGAAAATGTCTGGTTAGAGTGTGCATGTGCCTCTTGGTCCTGATATGAATACAAGTGTTATGCTGAATTTTTCTCACCAGGCTCATGACCAGAATTAGTGAAACACTGAAATGGAATTTTTTTTAATGAGCATTCATCATACAGGTGTTTCCAAGTTGTTTGCTCAGGGCTATTATAATCTAGAGACATGCAGTCATTTGGGAAAAGGTGTCTTGTGGACTGCTTTCTAATGCTATAGCGTGTCTAAAGTTTCTGTTGTATGACCATTTTTTCAGCATATGAGGTTACATATTGAATTATTTAATCACTATTAAAATTAGTCTTTTGGTAAGTGATGTGTGACTGTGTTCACACAGACACACAGACACACAGACACAAACACCCCCCTATCTATCTATGTATACATACATGTGTGCACTCCCTGTATACTAGAAACATGTTCTTTCCACATTGAAGAAGCCTTTCAGTCGTGAAATCCTATACACTAACCTGTTTTCCCATGCATAGGATTGTTGTCAGCATGTTGCAACCAAATGTCCAGTACTGGGCATTTTTTTAAAAGTTACACATATGAGCATAAGTCTTTATTCTCAGCTGGCCAGTAGTCTTATGCTAACCTGCTGTATTCACTGCCTGTTTATTAGCCAAGAATTATGGACTGCTTCACCACCTGAAACTGTAAGTTTGTGTTCACTAGAAATGCCCAGAATTGTGCATTTCTACTTAGCAGTAGCAGACATGGGGTTCAAACTGGTGGTGGTGTGGACATCCCAGTTACCAGCACTAGCAGTGGGCTGATGTTGAACTTCAGAGCTATTTGAGTCTGTTGGTCTTATGACTGCTTAATCACCAGAAAGATTTTCCCTTTGTCTGATGACCGTGAGTGTTGCCAGTTCTATAAAGTTGACAGAAACATGATTTTCTTTGTATGCAAGGGAGGTGGAGAATGCCCAAATTTCATATGGTTTGGGTTGCTTTCAAAAATCTCAGCTGTCTATTGACATTTGTCAATACCTTCCACTGACATTTCATATGGAGAAACCCAAGCTGATCTATCCTGGCAAAAGGTAATTTATTACGACTGGACCAGCACATTGATTTGTCCTTAATGTAAAGCCAGGAAGCAATGCATTTTCCTGGTTTAACTTGCATGTTTTGTTTCTCACTAAAAGGGTCCAGCGCTCATGTTACAAGTTCAACATCGGTATCATTTGCTTTTTTTGGCAGGTCCTGTAATGACAGCTGACAGTTGGAAGCTTAACTGAGTAAAAGTACTAATCTCTTCAGTAGTTCAAGTTCCCATAAATATTAAGTTAGTCAATTTTGTCTGCCTTTCCTTCATTATTTGATCTATGATCAAATTAAAGTAATAAAATCCATGTCCATTATGGTATTTTGTGGTCTAATTTTGATTGCCAGTATAGGTACAACTCACACAGACAAGCATTTATGAAAGTCATAGTGATATACTCGCTTTGTTTTTCTGAAAATGTGTTTATTTTATTTTTTCCCCCAATTTTGGATGGCTTATATTTTAGAAAACAAAAACCTATCCATATTTTTTTTTAATAATTATGCCAATCCTGATGTCAATGAAGGGAACAGTTGCCTTAGGCTGCAACAGAAGAAAAATGAATTGAATGAGTGTACTGTTATGATCAATGGCAATACCTATCACTGATCTGGTGGTAGATCATCAGTGATCAGCTGTGTTAACATCTCCCATTTAAAAAAACCCTGTATGATACATGAATGGTTACAACTTTTCAGTGAAATGTATCCTTTTTTTCCCCAAGATATCTTTTTCTTTAATTAACTGTATGGAAAAAGTTCTGTATTGCATTCTTTTGTTTTGTTTTTGCTTTTTTTGTTCTGTTTTGGTTTTTTTGTTTGTTTGTTTTGGTTTGGTTTTTTTGTGTTAATGGAAAGAAACACCGCACATGAATTTGATCCAGTTCTACTCTCCTTTACCCTCCTTGAATATTAATGATGACAGGATTACTGTTCATACAATTCTGTAAGTTAAATGACAGATGTTTTAGACCAGTTTTATTACAGCAGTGGAAAGGCTGTCTTGAAAAAATGCAGGTATTTTAGAAACATGTATGTGACTTTGTTTTCTATGATGCACCATTTT
This sequence comes from Hemiprocne comata, assembly GCA_020745705.1. Classification (NCBI taxonomy): domain Eukaryota; kingdom Metazoa; phylum Chordata; class Aves; order Apodiformes; family Apodidae; genus Hemiprocne; species Hemiprocne comata. The sequence goes on from CM036586.1 coordinate 174,112,886, forward strand.
TAAACAGTTTTTGCAAGGTGCTAGTGTGTATGTCATACTGGAACACAATGATTCTGAAACTAGATACTACAACATCCAATCATTTCAGAAATGCATATTTAGATAATAGAATATGACAGCTGGTGTTATTATGGTCTCTTTTGTCAGTCTCAGAAGTACCTGGATGTATGAAGAAATGGTGTTGGTTTTTTTTTAAATTTCAGCAGAGATCAGTAATAAGATAGTTCAGTTCCCATTAAAAAATAAGCACTTTACATCTATTTTTAATTTTTGTGCACATTATTATTCTATATACATGTTAGACCATTTAAATATATTGCTATGCTAGTGAATAAAAACAACATTTCTATGTGAGACAATCATAAAGACTGTTTTTTTTCCTGTCAGCTTTTGATGGAGGAAATTCCCTGCTTATATAGGCCAAAGTATCAGTTTTAAATTTTGTTCCATTATATGTATTATCATATGATTTTTTGATATCTTGATTTAAAATTCTGGTCTTGCTTTTAGAATAGGTTGTGCCACTACATTCAAATTTTGTGTGGAAAAAAAAAATAAAAGAAGAACTGTTTATTTAACAGTGTTCATCTTCATTTGAAGATGTAGGAAGTACATGTAGCTGGATCAGAGTTTCTGCTTACAAATGTTAATAAACCCTTAACTCATTAATCAAATTAGCAGATGGTAATACAAAATTGAATGATGCCATAGTACAGGTTAACCTTGTGCAAGCTAAATCTAGAAACATGCATGCCTAGTAAACTTAGTAAAAATGCTTCCTTGTGTCCTTATAGGTCCTCATGCACTCACAGAGAAAACTACTCTGAATAAAAAAGCCAATACTTCTGTTGGGTGGAAATTAAGCATTTTGGGAGTGGACAACCAAGTTTTTGCCATCCTGTCTTCCATTATCATCTTGTAGAAGGATGGAGAGAGACTTATCTAATCCATTGCCCTTTCTGCAGTATTTATCAGTAGAGGCTGTTTAGAATACAGATACTTGAAGGTTTGCACACACTATATACAAGCAATCAGTGATTTACAAATTTCCAGGCTTGAACCGTATCTTGACTCTCCTTTTTAGCTGGATTTAAATGGTCTAATCTCTTTCTGGACCAAATTAGAGTCTGACTGTCAGAGCATCCTCTGGCATTGGCTTCCATAGGTGTTCCTGAAAACAATATTCCCTTAGTTTTGTTCCAAGCCTGTTACCTGATGTTCCCAATAGGTACACTCAAATTCTTGTGAAAGCTTATGAAAGAATAAGATAGTTCCCTTGTAATCCTTTCCACTTTACTCATGATTTTATGACCTCTTGCCTGTCGTCATTCAGGTGTCTCTGAACCCTAGTTGCTGTTTTTTGCATCTTTTGTAGTCCCATCATATTGCTTTAAAGGTGGCATACTCAGAACAGCATAAAGCAGATGTGTAGCCTTGTTACCTGCTCTCTGTTTACATAACAAATGCCACAATATTGGTCTGACAGCCCTGTTTCTCAGTGGTGTGGGTTACGGAGGGTTTTTTTAATACAAAACCCAATTTTTTTTTCACAACATACCTTCCTAAGTAAGCATGCAAACATGAACTGAGTGCATAGTGAATCATTTGTCCCCCAGGGCTGAATAGAAACACCCCAAATATCCTTTTTTTACTACAGTACTGATTTGGGATTATGGTTGGCTTTGGGAAGGTAGGGTTTGTTGATATTGGCAAGATGAGATGTCCAGATGAGAGAGACCTGTTGCTACAGGCTCCACAAGGCTTAAAGGACAGTTCTTGTCTCAGCACAGAGGGTAAGTATCTCTAGACACATACGTACCCAATTGCAGCTGCACAAAAGTGAGAAGTGAACATGCCCCTGGGGAAAAGACTTTCCTGTACCATGGAAGAGTTTCCCAATTTCTGCTCTGCAAATGCTACTGTTGCAGGGAAGCAAAATTACTTGAAAAGCTGAAGTAATAAATAAAACTAGGTTGGTAACCACAACAATTTAAGCTATTAAGTTTCCTAGGATAATCAGAGTCTGTCCAGTCTATTGGAGATTTCCTGTTGATTGAAGGAGCTGCCTGTCTACTGTAAAGTGTTTGGTGGCACTAGGTTTAGTTCCATCTGTCTCTCAGTTGTTTTACTTTCTTGTTAAGTATTCTGAAATTCTTCCCTCAGTCTTAGGTCAAACTGTAGCAATGTGAAATAAACTTATAATTTAAAAAAATTACTTGCCTATGTTTAATAGTCAGAAGCAATCGTAGCTGAAATCCTCAAGAACTGAGGAGATACACAAGAAAATTCAAAAGGTTACAGCAGTTCCAGAAATTGAAAATAATTAAAAAATATCTAATATTAAAGCCCAAATCAGCTAAGCTTTGATGCATGTGCACAACTCTATGCACATTCTTCAATCCAGTGGGACCTCAGCATATGGCCAAGTGATTTGCTAAATTGGGACCTAATTAAGGACAATTGTAAAAGTAGCTGCTATTTAAGCAATTAAGGAATCTTCAGTTAGATTTTGACTGGAAATCTGAAGTTAACAGCAAAGTCTTCTAAAATCAAAATTAAAGCTGTACATTTTTTTATTTAAAACAATAAGTGAATAAACCAGACCACATTATTAGTAGTTCAGCCTTGCTCACCATAATTTGCAATATTCTATACTTACAAACGATTTTTTTTGTTTTAAAAAGTTAATATCTAGAACAAAATTTTCTACCAGTAAAATGCAGAAAAGCCCAGGGAGAAGTTACAGTGATGGATGCTTTTTGGATCGCTGATGCAAAGCTGTGATTCCTTAAACTGTTGACATTTTAAAGGTTTAATGCCTTGCAGTTCTATGACATATTTAGAGTCTGATGTTGTCACTTACCTATCAAATATGCATTTATGAAACTATGTTAGAATTTAAGCAAAAATTCAACTTTGTAACATGGTATGACTGAAAGAAGTAGTGCTTTGTAACTTTTAGGCTAGAAATTATTTAGAATCAAGGAGCTTTAAGGCTGATATTTCTTACGATAGCTATTTACAATTTTAGTTTCAGAATACTGTGGTATTGAAACTTCATCTTTTTTTTCTTAAGTAAAGCATTTTCAATGATTTCTCTCATATTCTGGAGTTTTTGAAGCAATTACATATTGTGGAGTGCAGATGAAAGTAAGGCTTTTTTCTGCCTATCAGAATGGGCGATACTAAATTAAGGTATAATATCTGGACTGGTTGTCTCAGTTTTGCAATACTGGAAATAAGCCTTGCAATCAGTACCTCCCATTAGTAGCTCTTCTTTCTAGATGCTTTCTAAAAGTGTCTTTTACTTGAATTACTGTGTCTTCTAACTTAAGAAATTATTCACAGTCCATTTTGGTAAGCATAGCATAAAACCTGAACAGGTAACAGCTAGGTAAATAATAAAAAAAGAAATGCTGATGTATCGTGTTCTTTTTGAGGGCTTATTTTTGACTTCTTCAGTACAACTTAATCAGGGTTACATCGTACCAAACCTACCAACTCTGTGTCACTCGTGGGACTGGTGCTTCCTTAATTGCCCATACTCTGAGAACTCTGCAGCAGAGTCGTTCCTCAACAAATTTGTTTTTTGATGAATCTGTAGGTTAATGTGTAGTTCCTTTTCATATTTTTTTTTTTTTTATGTGCATGGCTACAGGGGTGGTAATTTTGTGAGAGCTAGCAGAGAACTGATTGGATCAGTAGTTTTCAGTGGTGCACTGCTTCACGGCTGACTCAGAGCAGCCTGCAGTTTTCTTCTGTGTCTGAATCTTTCCTTATAAATTTATCAGACCTTTCCTGTGGTTGTGAAAGAGAGGAATTATATTCCACCTAAGCCTTTGCTTTTGCAGTACTAGAAAAGTCAAACCCTTTGATCCTTGTCTTAGAAGCCTCCTCATTCTGTAATCATGGTTACAGTCCTTCTCTAGACCGATTTATCCGTGAATCTTTTCTCTGAAGATGGTTAGCTAAGGTTATATAGGCAAAAATGTCCCACTGATGTCTCATATGTCAGCCATAGTTTCTGATTTACCAGAAATATATTGTGTGGTATGTACAAGAATGGTATTTGTCTATTTTGTCACTGTGTCACATTGGTGGTTCATAATCATCCAGGGACCCAGATATTTCTTCGCCTTGGTTATTCCCAACCTACAAGTTCTTGGCTTACAGCAGCTACTCTTATTTATGGTCCCTGAGTGAGTGACCTTGCAGTTTGCTCCATTAAAATTAATCATCTTTCCTCAAGACCATCCAGTTCTTTCAGTGTGATGCTCAGTCTTCTTCCAACTTTGTGTCATCAGCATGTGTGTTGGATATTAATTAAATTATTCAACAAGACTCATCCAAGAACTGGTTCCTGATGAACTCTGCTATTCCTTACTCTCCACTCTGACATTTCCTCTTTCCAAGAAAATTATACTTTTCATTCTTTCTCTACTTACCTTTAAAATCAATATCACAGAATCACAGAATCTTAGGGGTTGGAAGGGACCTCAGAACATCATCCAGTCCAACCCCTCTGCCAGAGCAGGATCACCTAGAGTACATCACACAGGAATGCATCCAGGTGGGTTTTGAATGTCTCCAGTGAAGGAGACTCCACAACCTCTATGGGCAGCCTGTTCCAGTGCTCTGTCACTCTCACAGTAAAGATGATTTTCCTCACGTTTACGTGGAACCTCCTATGCTCCAGTTTGCACCCATTGCCCCTTGTCCTGTCATTGGACATCACTGAGGAGAGCCTGGCTCTGTCCTCCTGACATATGCCCTTAACATATTTATAAACATTGATGAGGTCACCCCTCAGTCTCCTCTTCTCCAAGCTAAAGAGACGCAGCTCCCTCAGCCTTTCCTCATAAGTGAGATGTTCCACTCCCTTAATCATCTTTGTGGCTCTGCGCTGGACTCTTTCAAGCAGTTCCCTGTCCTTCTTGAACTGAGGGGCCCAGAACTGGACACAATACTCCAGATGCTGCCTCACCAATGCAGAATAGAGGGGGAGGAGAACCTCTCTTGACTAACCACACCCTTTCTAATACACCCCAGGATGCCATTGGCCTTCTTGGCCATAAGGGCACATTGCTGGCTCATGGTTATCCTCCTGTCCACCAGGACCTCCAGGTCGCTTTCCCCTACACTTCTCTGCAGAGCCCATCTTTATATTTTACAGCTGAATACGTATCTTTTGCATACATACTAGAATGCAAGATGACCTTTCAGATCTGACAGCATAGGAAGGAATAATTTTTTAAAACTGAGATAATTTTGAAAAAGCCGTTACTGTTTTGTCACCTTTGGTATATATGCAGTCAATTTATTTTTATCAACTATGGCCATGATTTTTCCATTATATGCATACTTCTATGCAGATACAATATTCAGTTAAGTTATGTAGCACGCTTACTCTTTAGGACTTGCAAAGGGGTGATTCCAGCACTCGTGAAACAGAAGCATTGATGAATGTCAGCATTTGTCAAGATACTAGGAAAAATCACAAAGCTTTATGTGTTTTGTAGGCAGGCAAGACTAGTCATTACTAGAAGGAACCTGGCATGTTGGCTAATAAAGAATGGATCTGCTTAAAAAAGGTGAAGGGCTGGATGCACATTAGTGGGACTTCAAATCAGAAGTCAAGAGAATTCATGACATGCCATAATGCCAAGATTAATAGACAATCTCTAGCTCTGTTTGTCCTCAGACAGCCTTAAAGAGGTACAGTGGCTAGAGATCTAGCTGAAAAAAACCTACCCTTTTTTTTTTGTGTGTGTGGGAATTATGCTGTGAAAATCATAGTTTTGTTTACTGGGAGATTTTTTTTAGTTAATTTGTTTTTGTATTGTGTATTTTTACAGAGAGTACAATTTAAGTACTGCAATGACCTTCTATCCTTAAGAATGTCTCCTTCTAATTCTTGTTTTATGTTACGTAGATGTTTTTTTGCTGGTTCAAAAATAAACCAAGTTTAGCCAAATGGAATTGTATTTGTTTGCTGGAATCTGTAAGAACCAAAATGTTAATTTAGAGGAACATTTGGTGAACTAACTTGACCCTGAAATTTCTGCGGTTTTGTTAGCTGGAAGCTCTGCATATGATGTTTTAAGAGACTTCAAAACTTGACGCTAGCTTCACCCTTTCAAATGCTCCTAAAAAGCATTTAATTTTTTCCTGTGTTTTGTCTGAGAGATTTTACAAAATTATTTCAAGTTTTTTAGGCCTGTAAACAAGTTCTAAGTTATGATAGTCTATCTGTTGTTCCATGTTACAAGCTGGTTTGTGGTTGTTAATATATGTGTGCAGCAACTGTCTGGTTTATCTCTTAATCTCATCACTTTGTAAATTACTATTTTAAAAATACACTCTGAATTATGATCATTTATGAAAAATAAGAAAATATATGAAAATTATCTGTATTTTCAGATAATTTTGTTATAATATGGCCCCAAATCGTTATATGTTAAAACCTTTTTTTTTGTATCACATTTCATGACTGCAAGTGAAAACAGATGAAATGAAAAAAAATCACAAGAGAAAAGAAGAGTGGATGTCTACCACTGTGCATAACTGATGTTAAACTTCCCAAGAGCGGAATCTACTGACAGAGATGTGTGAAAAATAGAACAGTGTCTGCCTTATTTTCTCTGAGTGAGATGTGAAGATACACCAGGCTTTTGAGGTGAAGGTTATGTATTTTCTTAGCATGAAAGTGATTCAAAGAGATGCAGATAATTTAAAATGTACTGATAAACTTGCTTACCTTTTTATCGTATTCGCTGTATGCTTCATTGAACTCTCCTGGAGCTATTTATACTCATTGTATATAAATTGATATTGTTGCCCTTCTGAAAAGCTAGAGGTTGATTTTAAAAAAAAAAAGTTAAATTCACTTTTATTTAACATGCAGCAGTTTTTTTCCCCATCACCTCCATTTATCTTGGAACAGATTCAAAGCTGGTTTAAAGTAAATACATAATGGAATGATATTTACTCCAGGAACTTTGCCACTTCAGAAGAAGAATTAGTAATTTGTAAGATTGAGAGGCTACTCTGTGCAAAGCAAAGCAGCTCAGAGTACAGATTTCACCACTTTAGACTCCCCCTTGACTTTAGGCTAAAGTACAATCAGTGAATTCAATTTTTAGAGAGCAAGGGTGAGACTGAACTTGCTTAATCTCTGTAGTGTACAGTGTGGATGTCTACATCTGAGCTCGTCGTCTAGACTCTGCATATATTCAGCAGAGAGAAATTTTATAGAGCAGTTCATATCATCCTCAGGCACAGAAAATAATTCAAGTGAATTGTGACATAGAAGTGCTTATTTCTCAGCATGGATTACAAAAAGATCTTAGAGTGACACACTCAAATGGCGACATCTGCATTTTAAGTCTCTACACATAGGGAAGACAAGAGGTCTTTTTAGTGACCTGTCTGTGAATGAACTGGATGCTGCACGTGTATTAAAAGGCATGTAAATTTTCTGTATGTTGGCACTGTGAAGTCAGAGTTTTAAATACTATTTGAAGCATTATCCATGTTAAGTACTATCTGTGTATTCTAAACCACTAACAAACCACTTTGAAAAACAAAAACTTTTTCTAAAGCATTCGGAAGATTTTTATGTGTCAATGGTTCAACTGGTAGATAGTTTTGTGGCGTATTTTGATCTAAGCAGTTTTTATTGCTATACGTCTCCTTCTGGCTCTCAAACACAAAACTTCTTCCTCATTTCATTACCTGAAATTGCAGTAGTTTTTTCTTTCATTCATAATAATTAATTTAGTAAAGCATTACCTGTAGAACAGTTGTTTTTGCAAAAGTATTAGTATTTCAGTAGGTAAGTGGAGTTTTTATTTCACGGTAGATTATCTTAGACAAAGAGCAGAAGTTTTACATGAGCTCTATTGATGATATTTCTGTAATCAGTGAAATATGTATACTTTCTTTTCACCGAGGGGCTCATTACAGCTTTCAAATGCTCTCCAGGATTGTGGCAGTAGGCAGCAATACCACTTTGGAAGAAACCTGAGGGTCAAAACCCCATTAGTTGTAAAAATAACTTAAATGACCAATGAAGGTAAAAAAATGTATGTTTAAGCATAGAAATGGCTATATGCTCCCTTTTCTAAGCACTGCTAGAGGAAATAAAGGCTATGCTATGTAGTTGAAGAACGTTGCTTGAAAACTTTTAACACTTTAGGTTGCCACAGCCAGAGATGATCGGTCCTTTAAGTCTTAAACAGTGCCACTACTAATGCTTCCCTTCAAGTAAATCTATTTTGTGTCAGAGTAAGTCAAAGACATAGTCTTCTTTCCTGTTCTTTGCAAGTGTTTTTTTTTTTTTTTTCTCATGGGAAGAATTAGAGTTTGACCCTACTTACTCCCTCCTAATGCTCTATGAATTCATGAAATAACACAGTGTAAGTATGGCACTGAGTGCTTTAAGCTCAAAAAAAAAGAAAAAGAAAAAAAGAAAAAGATAGCATGTGCTTTTGTTGAATGCTTTTGGTAAGTTCTGCTTGGTCGTTTCCTTTGGCTGAAGTCATTCATCTGTTGTGTGTCACTGCCTCTAAGTGTGTATGTGTAGTATGAATCTCTGCTACGATACTGTCTGTCCTGCTGTGTATTATGATATTTTGGCTGTTTCTGAAACTGTAGATATTGGGGAAATTACAAATTCCTCTTTAAGTTACATTATTATTTTAAAGTATAGAAGTATACTTTACTGTATACTGTATACTTTACTGAAGTACAGACCTTTCTAACCGTTAGCATTAGTGGTTCTGAAAGTTGATTGACTTAACAGAGACAAGTTTAAAGCTGTGAGTGAAAAGATATTTGAGAGAGTAAAGCCAGTAGTGAAAAGTCTGTAGATCCGTGACTTCGAGGGGGATGCGTAGATGAACTGAAGGATTCAAGGTGGTGAACGGAGAATCTCTGTACTAGTTTTTGTTCACAGCATCTTTTTCAAAATGTTGTGGTCAAGATACTACTTTTATGAAATTGCTTTACTTGTGCACTGTAGTTGTGCTGTGTTTGAAGTCCCTACAGGGACTTCAGTTGAATAACTGTGCTGTAGATTTTGTTCAATTTGTTGTAACTAAATTCATTCAAATATTTGGGACTGTTGCTTTCAGTGGTTGTTGTGCTCAGTTCTGACTCATGCATGTGGATGTCAGAGGTTTAAATAGTTCATATGTCTGTATTTGCAGAACATGTTTGTATGCTAAGAGGATACAGTTTGATGCTCTTTGGGAGTTTTTGGGCCCCTTGTGTTTCTTACTGTCTTTGCTTGTTCAGATTACTCCGGAGATAGGCAGCTTCCGCTTCAGTGTGGCAATTGTTGACATTCCATAGGTAGGCGTGGTGAAACTTCAGTGCTATAAAGTGTACTATACTGGACCATCACCTGACGGGTTTTCTCTGCAGATGATGTATATCATCGTAGCCTCATTTATAATTTTAAAATACAAGCAATTGCCTGTAATACCCCAAAGGTAACCTGCATGAATAATACCTACCGTGTTTGGTAATGACGATTACTGCTATTGCTCTAAGCTTCTTGTGCCTCGAATGAGTCATAGGTACCAAAGTTTTTCCACAATCTGTTTAACTGCTGTGGTTTTAAGAAGACAGAGAAGGAGGTCATTTGTCTTTTCAAGACTGTTTTGGATATTTCCAGGAACTCTGCTTAAAGCTTGTTATTTTAGCAGTAAAGATAATCATATAACATGCTTCCACAGGGAGTGCTTATTGTATCATGTTGCCTAAATGCACAAACATGGTACCTGCATGTGCCCCTTGTATTGTAAAGACACAAGTAGCAGCATTTGTTTAATTTCCAATTTAATACACACTTAGCATTTCTGCAGCTGCAAATAAGGCCTTAGGTGTGTTTAATTAATGCTTGACAGGAAAAAAGGGATCAATCAAAAGCTTTTTTTGAAAGGAATCTGATTTTACTAATTGTGACATGAATTGATACTAACAGATTTAGTGTGAATCAGTTAGTATTTAGTTGCAATATGTTAATATCTGAGTAGCTATGTAGTAGTTGCAACATAGTTTGACATTAGATGTTACTCTTTGAAGAATCAAATCAAAAGTAGTTTTCTTATTATTTGAAAAAATAACCATCCCCAAAGACAGTTCTACATATTAGCAAACTTCCTTTACCCCAATAGCCCACTTACCTAAAGTCACAAGTTCACAATTGTCTGTGTTTATGTATATTGACATAAACTGTAAAGGAGATAGTTCGTTTATCTACTAAAAAATGATCTTTCACTATCACTGTCTCCTTTATTGTTTTAAACCTCCTTACCATTTTCCTTGAAACTCCTTAATTTTATAAGTAGTGAGTGATACTGAGTGAATCTTGTTTACTAGCAATATATAATGAAGAATTAATGTCAGTATGTAGTTTGATTTCCTGTTTAATTTCAATTTAGTTAAAACTTCAGAAGTGTAAGGACAGCAAAAATGCCTGTGAAGAGAGACATGAGAAGATGGCTGAGGTGGAGGTGCCCATAATTTAGCACTTCCCCAAAGTATGTTAAAAAAAAATAAATTCTTTTTATCCAAGTTGCATTTTGTCAGCCTTGGGCTCTTTATGCTACAAAGGAAGTTTAAGGCTGTATTTTATTTTATTTTTATTTTCACCATGAATTAAGGATAGTAATTTAGTTTTATTCTTTTCAGTCTAGTACTTGGAAAAAATGGAGTCTTGAATTATTCTAAATTATGTCTTTTTGCAGCTGATTATGACAGCATGGAAGAATAATTGACAAATACAGATGAAATTACTGTTCTAATGAGATGTATTTTTCTAGGTGTTTTATGTTCATGTGAGTGTATGGAGATGCATTCAACTGGTATTTTTAGTTTTAGTTAAGATGGTCACTCTGTGAATAATGACTTCATATGAACTGTAACTGAACCTGTGTCAATTGATTCCTTCAAAAGGGAAAAAGGATTATTCTTCTCTGAAGAAGTTTCTAGCTTTGTATGTCTATTTTTGAAAATTTGAGTATTGAATTAGGATTATGTGTAAATTGTAACAGAAATAAATAGCCAAGCAATATGTGACATTGATTACCTAGCAGTCCAATCTGTTTCTTAATTTCCAGCTCTTTAATTAGAGTATGTAGAGTTTTTGCAAGGAAATGATGTTTTGGTGAGGTTACAGGAACTCCCATGAAATGCACTTTCAATCCTAACTTGTTTTAATAAAGATTTTATCTGCAAATTTTGTAGGTGTTTGAACCAGCTCCAGCATTTAAATCTCCCTGGCACTGGATTGGCATCCACAAGAGGGGTTTTGTGCTTCAGCAGGTATTATCAGAGCAGAACTTCTGTCTTGCAGACATTCATGAGCTAATGAAAAGGAAGGAAGAAGGTGTTATACCTACACAGATTTTAAAATAATTACCAGGAATAGAGAAAGAGAAAGCTTTTTTTTTTTTTTATGTTAGTGTAAACGAGCCTACATATTCTAGGTCTAGTACCTTTGTGTGTAACATGAAAAGATGATCTGTTCTTCTTTGTTGTTCTGTCTGGATAGTTCAAGAGGAATAATATCCTCTTTTCCATATACTTAACGATATGTTTATCATCCCCAGTCTCTTTCCCTCATATTTACAGAAAAGTGGGAGAGAAGAGGGAGGGACAGATAAATACGAGATTATTTACAAATATTTTTTTGCAACCATATGTACCTATGGATTTCTTATACCTCTTTTTCTGGATTCCTACCCTCTGTGAGAAGTTGAAACTCTCCTCTTTTAGGTCTTAAGAAGCATAAGCCTTGTGACAAATTTTTTTTAAGCTTTGCTGCAATCATGGAGATAGGTAGGCTGATCCCTCTTCTATCCAAGAAAGGCTGAATGAGGCTTTTCCTCAATCCAAAAATCATACCAAATCTTGTATTTTGAGGTGTACATTTAAATGAAAAGTGAAAATGTTGACAAATATAAAATGGGAACTCTGACAACCAACCAACCTAGATTAATGTTAAATGACTCTCTTTTTATTCCATTGCCCTTATTCCACTGAATTCAAGCCACATTTGATCTGTGATGATGTAAAATGTAAACATACAGAGATTTGGGAAGATGATCTAGTTTATGTTGGTGGACAAAGTCCAATATTAAGTTTGGAGCCATGTTTGGTACAGGACACATTTGCTTATCTTTCATATCTTTTTGGAATGTAGTTTTTCAGATGAGCTATTTCTTATCACTGAGATAGGTGCCTGTGATAGACTAGTTGGGAAAATGCTGCAATAAGGGGATTTGTCCTAAATTTATACTTTCAGACTCAGATAAAGTTAATATAGTTAATTTTGACAATTGGAGATTTCAAACTAGAAGAGCCTCTATAGAAATTTCTTACTGTGTAGTCATTTATTGCTCAAAATCTCTTGCAGAATTAAATTTAGAAATAATTTTAGTAGATTTCACATAAATCAGAAAGTCACTTGTGAGATCTGTTGAGAATTCTATGAAGTGAACCCAATCTGACCCTGGAGACGAGAAGCCACTCCACAGGTGATGCTTTTTATTGGACAGAGTTTAAAAAAGTCACAGCTTCATTCCAACCGCCTTTCATTTCAGCACAAACGTACGGAGGTAGTGGGTTGCCTTACAAAGCTTTAAATAGAAAAAAATGAACAGGTGGTTTGGGTTCAGGAAGTAAAATAAGCTTTATTATTGTAGACAGGGAAAATTCTTTTCTCATTACACACTTCTTGGATAGACTTAAGCAGACAGCTCATGCTGAGAAATTTGAAACTCAGAGAATGCAACAGTTAAAAAGACAGACAATAAATGCAGTAGTAATTCAGAGATGGATCTAAACAGTCTACAGTAAAGCAGCTAACTCAAAATAAACCTTAATAATAAAAAAAAAACAAACCCTGTTATAATATCTTTGACAATGGAAATCTATTTTGTAAACCAAGCATAATGATGACTTCATTTCTCTGATTAAAGTTACTCATCTGTTTATTTTTCCCGGGTTAGTTAACTTTATTCGCATGGGATTACATTAGCAATTATGTTTAGGATGAAATCTCTCTTCATTTTTAAACAGATTTGGGGGAGGAGAGAAGAGGAAAAATATTTGTTTGCCACTAGTAATCCAGTCCAAATGTTCAACAGTCCCTCTGTGGCAAGAGGCAGCATATGACTTTCTAGATAGACTTGGTGCTGAGCACATTTGAACAATAAAACCTTAGATCACTAATATTTGAAGTATTTATTTCTAATTTGCTCACCATCTGCTCTGAAATTCTTTGGTTTATATTGTACATATTTAAAGGCCCCAATGCTTTTTAAATTGAAATAAAAAAGAATAAATTGTTACCTTGGTCTGGGATGTAGCACTACAAAGTGTTACACATACTCTCTAAAAAGAGCAGAAATGTTTTGTATAGGACTTTTATTATTTCATAACTTATCATCCTTTTATTTGTCAAACATTACATTTCTTGGTGAAAATGGCAGCTTTATTTTGGTATTTTTATGGAGGTTTTTTTGTTTTTTTTTAGTAGGTAATTAACAATATAAAATGAGCCAATAAATTTAGAGAGATCCTTAAGAGTAACTTTAGACAGTGCTGATACATTCATATATTTTAATTTAGAAACTCCCAGACATGAATGAGTGTTACACATTAAATTCAGCACCTGATCACATGCATGTTGGAAGGTATCCAGAGACTGGGCGAGCAAAGACTGCTACTTCCTAGTTGTGCCACTGAAATTAAGATTAACTCCCTAGAGAAGACAATTGAATTAACATGGCATATTTTATGTGCAACAAAAACAAACTTAACCTGTATCATTACTTTGCCTACAACTTTCAAAAGTGCAGTCAGGTACACTATAACCACTGTGAATAAACTGATTTTTCACATTAAACATTTGTTGTCTCTTCTTAATTATATTTTAATGTTAAATTTTAATGGTTTAATTATATGCACATTACCATTACACTGTAAGAGAAATTTTCTGACTTAACACTGCTGGCTGTTTTAAATGATAGATTTATAATTTGGTATTTTTTTCTCTTAGCTTAGTTTTTTATTAAGCTCAGCTAAGTGAATTAGTGATGTTAAACAGAAAAAAAACCACCCTGAAAATACTAATAATTTTATTTTAACTCCAATGTGTGCATTATGCATTTACATAAAGCAAACATTCATGCCATATCATTAGCAAACAAATAATAATCAGTCAGACATGAAGTATTATTAAAAGACAAGAAGATTTTATGATGAGGACAGGAGAAATAATAGAAATTTGCAGAAGGGCTGTTGTTGTATCTTGTAAGGAATAGCTAGAAAATTAGATTAATCAAGGAGCAGACATTTGGAAGAAAGTTTGTGTGAATGCCTGACAGTCTTGCTCTTTCCTCATTTCAAATGTTGGCAGGGTAGCATGCAGCTCCAAGGGAAATGTGCTCCTTTCATACTTGAGTAATTGATGAATTGTATGCAATATGCAAATGAGAATCCATAAATCTTATGAATGACAGCTTAATTTATGTGAGCCTTAATGAATGCAGGATTAGATTTTAATTAAATATCCTCAAAGGCACCCTGAGTAGTAGGTTTTTTTAGGCCTTGTTTTTTTTGAAGACTTGTTTCACATGCAGTGCATTTTATGAAAGGAGAAAATCAGGCAAAGAACTTAGTAGAAATGTTCTTATGTTTTAATGATAAACATTGTTCTGTTTTGTGAAGCAAACAGTACTTCAACTGATAATAAGCATTTAACAAAATATCTACAGATCTTTTTTGTACTTCCTACACAATTTCCCAAATTTGATTACCTTTAATTACTGCTGGCTTCTGATATTGTATGCTATTTTTAATTACAGCAAAAGTTATTAAAACTTTTCCAAAAATAAACAGTATCTGTAGAAGAGTTCATTAAAGTTTGATTGGCTATATGAATGTTTTAAATGCTAAATCTAATTTCACTGAAATAAGGTGTTCCCACCCCATTTTGAAAATTGCATCTCTAGACAATACATAATGAGATAAAATTATAAATAACACATAAGGTTGTAAATATCAGTTAGCAAGCAGAATTCTAAGATAAAAGTGGTTTGCAATGGTACTGGTTATTCCCAGCTGTGTTTGGAATAAGTGGAATGATCCTGTTCCTCTCACACCTGTTTTAGAATGGTGTAATGCTACCAAGGATGTGGCTAGAGTCTGCGTGAGTTGGAAGAGAAAGTTGAACAAACTTCAGAAATGCAGGCACTGAAGTTACCCAAGACGTGGTTCCTCAGCCTTATTTCATTGATAGAGTTTGCCTGTGTTACTTGTTAGTGCTTACATGGCCAAACCACCTGCCCCTTCAGGTAAATTTTCTACTGTCCTGCATGTGATTCTTGCCTTTTGATCAGAATAAAGGCAAAGGCCTCAAGATCTGATCTCTTTTTTTGGTGGTATTTACCACTGTCAACTGTGAAAGTTGTTAATTTCAGTTGACAATTATAATCTTCCCTGTGAAATTCAACACCTTTAAAAACATCCAGAAACGTATCATTTTTCCTTCCAACTACAGCAGTTTATCAGTAACTCCTTTTCCAGCTCTGAATAGTCAGGATTCTTCCTCCTCAGTATCTCACAAGTGTTGGTCTTCAAGGCTTTTGCCTGCATTCCGGCTACAGTAATGGCAACTGGGGTGATCCTGCTTTTACTTTTAGCTGATGTATTATCAAGGAAGTGGAGAAGAGTAAGGAAGAATTAGTCCTTTCTCATGACTAAGTAGGTGTTAAGGAGTCCCATACATCCCCTCACCTCTGACACAGACCTGTGAGTAGGGGTGAAGAACCCCTGGGAGATGCAGACTTCGCCACAGTGCAGCAGTGCTTACTGGAAGCATAAGTAAAAAGCTATGCAAGAGTGTCAGTGAAAGAAGACACAGGACAATTTGACAAGATGAATCCCAAGGGCCCAACGGCATTCTGATTTAAAGGGTCGTCAAGTATGAAATAGCTGAACAGTTACCACAAAGATGCAACCTCCTGCTTAAAACTGCATTGGTGTCAGTGAAATGGTGGCAACTATGGTGTTTACAAAGGGTACTAGAGAGTGTTCAGAGAGCTACAGACCAGGAAGTCTGGATCTATACTTCACAAATAAGTAGAAGGAATAATGCTCATGGTCATTGGATAAATGTAATATACCAGGGAAGAGTCAACACTCCTTCTGTAGATGGAAGTTCTGAAAGGATTAATGAATATGCAAAAAGTTATCCAGTTGTTAAAACTTACTTTGATTCTCAAAAAGCTTTCTGCAGGGAATTATGCTGCCATGGGCCATTTAGAAAATATCTGGTTAAAATGTAGGAAACTAACAATTTTTTATTTGTTTTGTTTGCTGGTTTAGAAGGAACACTACTGAAGTCTCATGGTGGTCTGTGATAAGACCTATGTTTTTCAGTATCTTTGTAAACAATATGGTAACAGCACATTAAAAATTATATTTTAGAAGTTCTTCTGACAAGAAAAACGATGGGTAGATCTGAGGAGTAGAGAGAGGGAGGGAGGAAGAGTAACAGAGAGGTGTGTAAAATTGGGAGTGGAGTAAGAAGGTCAGAAGGGACCATTCTTCTAATAGAAGAACTAGAGGTAATAAAATGAAACTAACAGATGGCAGAATTTAAAAAAAAAAAAATGGAGTCACCGGTTCACACAAATTATACTAAAGTTGCCAGATATAAATACCACAGGATATTGTAGGTGCCAAAAATTGATACAGGTTCAGAAAATTATAGTTAAAATTTAGGTAGGCAAAATCTGTCAAAGACAGTAAAACAAGAATGCACAAGGTTCAGGAAATCTCTGGGATGCAAACTACTGGAGGCTGTGAACGTGTCCTGATATTGTATCACTATATGGTTTTCTTTTTCTATAAATCTTCCTTAGGCAACAGGTACTGGTCATCATCAGAGACCGGAGACCTGGGCAGATAGATCTTTGGTTTCACCCAGTATGGATGATCTTTGGTGACTGTGATATGTGTTGCAGCCCTTGTGTATCTCTAAAGACATGCAAGGGATGCAAAGGGAAGGAAGGGAGCATTGTAACTGAGCATGCACTCTCAAAATTCTAACAAGCAGATGTATTCACAAATTTTTTGATGGGGAAAGAAAAAGAGAAAGTGAGACTGGCATGAAGAACAGCATATTTGGAGAAGAATGTATTTGTTGACCACTATCCAAATGTAGATGATTGCTGTCTGTAATGATCTAGGCACAGTTAACAGGTCTGGCAAATGCTTAAGTAGGATGTTTGAAGGGATATTTGATACCAAAGTGTAGTGTGGATGACATGTATTTTTGGGCAGTTCAAGAAAAAAAGAAAGGGAAGAGAGAGAGAGATAAATAGTTAAACGTCCTATTCAGAACTGTTAAGTAATTTGCAGCACTTTTACATTTTAAAGACAGGTGTCAGAAGACATCTTTTTTCAATTATCTTATCTGAATGCTGACATTTTCTTTTCACAAACTTCAAATGGTGACTGTGTCAACATAAGGGCGTATGAGTCCCTTCAGCTCCATGAAGATCTTAAATAAGGAGCTCCAGTACTGACTCCATGTGTGGTAATAGTTTATTTGTTAATGAACTGGCCAAAGGCGGAGCTGGAGGGGAAGGTGATCCCTTTTCTAGGAGCATCACTCTTTACAGGAAGTACATTTAATTCAGCAATGTCAGTGCTACACAGCCTGTACAAGCTGTTTCAGACATGGTTTTGTGTTTGCAATATAGACTTTTATAATGTCAGTTAGACTGGACTTTACAAATGAGCTTCGAATGATTGCTTACTGTTATTTGCCTAGAGACTCCATTCTGGCTAGTGACTTTCATTTTGTGAAATACAAGTTATAGGGAGAAATGGAAAAAAACTTTTATATCGACTTAGTTAACATGGAATTACATTGGTTTTTATTAGTGAATGCATATAAATTAGAAAGACCAGTAACCTCCATAGAGAAATAAACAAAGTTGCTTAGCCACTGAAAGCTCTAATTTCTTCCTATATAAAGATTTATATCTCTCTCTCTATATATACAGACCTCTGTGTGTGTGTATATATATATATGTATTTTAATATATTTATCCATCTGTCCGTCTTCCTATATTTCTTCCTAAGGAAATGGAAGAAATTTATACAAGAACTTTGAGGCCTGTAGGTAGAATATATGTGTATGTATGGCACATATCTTTTATTCCTTGTATACTGATTTTATTTACTTGCTCTTTCTGTGCTAAATATGAACACTCATTTTGATCTTAAAAAGGATGGATGAAGGTGAAAGAAAAGAGTCTTTGAATTCACAATTATGAGATTCAAATAGAGTTCCACAAGGTAAAATGTCTCTGTAGTCATGTTTAACAAACTGTAATTCTCAGCTCGACTGTGTATTACGATTTGCATCAGATTCACTGCCTACAATGCATAGGTTTTTTTTCAAACATAAAGTTTATAACAAATACATTTTTTAAGTGGAAATATGTATGGATTCTCTACAATGCATGAATTTCATGTTGTGAGGGGAATCAGGCCCAATATATCTGCTGTAATTGTGAGAGGTAATTATAAGATCTCCTTGAAAAGGACGTTTTTACAGATCTTGATTTGGCTTTCAGCATTTATGAATTTGAATTGACATCCTCAGCACAGTGCCAATTCCGCATGACTAGATTCATCCCACAAACAGAGTTTAAATGGCTGCATATATACTGCTAAACTCACCAGCCAGGGTTTCGTGCAAGCATCAAATTGTTAACCTGGTGTGGTTTGGGGAAGAAAATTATTTTAGATGTGTTGTGTCATTTGTCATCCTGACCAGAGAAATAAAATGGTCTTGTTTATTTGCTGGTAGATAAGACAAAGCCAGGTTATTTTAGACTCAGGTTAGCTTTTAGCTGACTGGATCTGGGGGAGAAGAACCACCACCCTGGTTTGCGTGGAGTGAGGAACCAGTGATGTTTCCAGTCTCACAGGAGCTGCACCCGTCCTTGGCTTTGGAGAGAGCAGAAAGATCTCCACACTGCTTGAATCCCTTAGCCTCTAGATCACACATCTGTGACTGAATTTAGCCTGATATATACTCCTCCTGATATATTTTCTTTCAAAATCCGTCCTCTACCCAGTCAAAAGACACAACTTTTTTTTTTCAGGCAAAGATTAAATCACCACCTTGTTGCTTGAAAGTTGTACTGATTTCACAGAGAGGAAGCCTGAGAACTAGATGAAGTAAGTCAGTGGCCAACATGAGTGTGCTCTTGTAGTGGAAATTGCCACTTTATACTGGGATAGCAAGTGTGTAGCCAGCATGTTGAGAGAACAAATTGTCTTCCTCTCTTCTTCAGCACTGGTGAGACTGCATCTGGAGTCCTGAGTCGAGTTTTGGGCTACCTAGTATAAGAAAGATGTCCATGTAGTGGAGTGAATGCCATGGAGGCTAGCAGGGTGGTGGAGCACATGGCCTGTGTAGGTGGGCTGTGGGAGCTGAGACTGTTCAGTGTTAAGATCAGAAAGCAAAGGATTTTGTTGAGGTCTTCAGTTACCTAAAAGGGGGGATATAGAGAAGGCAGAGCCTGACTTTTCTAAGGGAAGTGCTGCAAAAAAGACCAAAGGCCAAAGTCCCCAGTTGCAACAAGGAAAATTCTATCTAGATAGAAGGAAAAAATAAAGTCACCATGATAGTCATTAAACACTGGGACAGGTTGCCCAGAGTAGTTTTGGGTTCTCCAACCTTCGAGATATTGAAAGCATACCTAGACAAAGCCCTGAGTAACCTGTTCTTGTTGATTTTTCCTTGAACACGGGTTGGACCAGATGATTTCCAGAGGTCTCTTTCAAGTAAAAATATTCAGTGATTCTGAGTTAGGACTAGATCTTGTGACTCCTAGATCTGTCTTTCACTGTAACTAACCACAGTATTTACAGCTAATTTCTGTTCACTTTTTATTCTACTTCTCTATTTTGATGATATAAAAAAGATAGTTTTGTTAAGTTTTAAGTGTAATGCGGTATTTTGTAATGGGTAGAGTTAAAAAGTCTCCTTTTAGCCACCTTGTGAATCCCTCTTGTTTCATGTTTGTGTATAATAAATAATGTTACAGCAAGCAGAAATCAAATTTAGCTTTTTGAACTTTGCAGTTTTTTAATGTGCTCAGCTTTCAGCTGGGCAACAAGCAATGATATACGTTGGAACATATTATTTCAGAAGTTTGGAATATGTATCTTGATTTGGGTACATTATCTGATTGATTTCTTTTGCTCTAGGCCTCAGTATGTTCACCTTTAAAGAGTTAAATCCTACTGGCTTGTTTGATTTAGCATTTGATTTTGCCTTGATGGGATTGCAAACATGGATTGCATTCTTGGATACAACAGTAGTATTGACAGTCTACAACATATGCGTTGCACATAATGGATTTTGAAAAGTTACTGTACGTGATACTGTCTGTGGTAAAGTGTCATAAGCCACCTAATAACCTGATCATAACTGACATGGGAGATGCTTTTGTAATATTTACAAAGCCATGATAAGGTGGATTAATATGGCAGTTGCATTTTAAGCATCTAACTGAAGTCTAACAATTGTTAGCAGTGATGGTCGATTAAAGGGGACTCTTAATGGAGATAGTAGAAGAACCCTGAGATTAAAAGAAGTGTGAAGGTATTATGTCAATTTTGGAAGGTATTATAACAATTTTTGGACAAATCTTTGTAGTGATTATTTATTTTCCTAAATAGGTCATAGTATCCCAAGTCTTTACATACGTGTGCATTTTAATTTAGTAAAAAATGAAGCAGGTGAGTTAAGTTGTACTTGCTTTATGCTATCAGTACACATTTCAGTGGTTAACTGTGTTTATATACATCTTTTGTAAAATAAAGCTTGTTGACTTGTTTCCTTTGGCTTGGGAAAAGACAAACTGGTAATAGAATTGGACTTTCATTCTGCTAGTTAGCTGGGCTGTGGTGCTTAAATGTACTTCCAGTGCTAGTATCTATGCAGTATTATTTTAATTTCTTACTTAATGCCAGGTTAGTATTTTTAACTGATATTCGTATTATAAGACCAACCATTATATTGCTATTACTGTCAAAACTGAGTATAAGTCCTAAGCTGTGTTGAAGACACTGAAGGAACCCGAATAAACCTAATTACTGTTAGGTTTGTAGTTATCACATCCCAAATGCGTACTAAGTTATGTTACTTTTCCCAAGCTCCCTCTTTTTCCTTTGCTTCTCTCCAAGCTGCAGAAGCACGTGTGATGAAAAAAGCTGGTCTTTGTGCAAAGCTTCCCTAACTTCACTAAGCAGCTCACCTATTATGGACACATCGTATCTCATGCTATAGTTATAGCCTTCCAGCTAATTTAGTCAATGCAAATACTCACATCAGTAAAAGCAGAATTACTAGACCTTATTGGTGTGTAGAATATTCCATGAACTGGTGCAAAATGTAACCAGAATAAGTAGAGTCCTCACCTTGAGTACTGCGTGCAGTTTTGGGCACCACAATATAAAAAAGGACATCAAGCTATTGGAGAGTGTCCAAAGGAGAGGCACAGGGATGGTGAAGGGTCTGGATGGGATGACTTTAGAGGAGTGACTGAGGTCACTTGGATTGTTCAGCTTGGAGAAGAGGAGGCTGAGGGGTGACCTCATTGCAGTCTAAGGCTTCCTCATGGCGGGAAGAGATGGGGCAGGTACTGATCTCTTCACTCCTGTGACCAGGACTTGGGGAAATGGCAGGAAACTGAATCAGGGGATGTTTAGGTTGGATATCAGGAAAAGGTTTTTCACCCAGAGGGTGGTTGAGTGCTGGAATAAGCTCCCCAGGGAAGTGGTCACAGCACCAAGCCTGCCTGAGTTCAAGAAGCGCTTAGATGATGCTCTCGTGCACGTGGTGTGATTCTTGGAGTGCCCTACACAGGGACAGGAGTTGGACTCGATGATCCTGATGGGTCTCTTCCAATTCAGCATATTCTATGATTCTATGATTCTATTTTGTGTATAAAAAAAAAGTCAGCTAGTGGTCCTGATTTTTTTTTCCACTTAAAACAATATAAATAAGCTGTAATTACATTAAGCACAAATAAATAAGATTCATACTGCAGGAGTGGATCTAACTAACAAAACCAAAACCCTCAGCCTTATGAAATTTCAGAAATTTTCCTGTTCAAACTACAGGTAATATAATAATTTCAGATGCTGGCTAAAAGGGAGACCATCTTTTTCAGTGTGGTTGGTTGCTGCATGGAATGAAAAGGTTTGTGATGGTCTGATACATATCTTTGTTTTCAGTAACACTGACAAACAGCACATATTGAAAATTGTTAGGTCAGAAGGTTCGAAGCATTTGTTGAATAGTCAAAATGTAGTAATTATACATGCAATTTGGTGTTTTTAACGGCTCTTGACTTGCCTACATCATGAAGGACTTGGTTGGCGCCAGGTAGGCTTGGCAACAGCTCTGAAAGGTGTGAGTCATGGGAACAGTTGGCAGATCCCAGAGATACTGGTACCTATCTGAGAAGAAAAAAGTTCTTGACCTCTTTCAAACAAAGCAGAGGGAATGTAAAGACCAAAAGTTATAACAGTTCCAGCCCCTTTCCTATCCAGTTTTGGTATATTTTCAGTTTCACGACATCACCTGCTTGTTCAATGGCTGTCTAAATGGAAAGCAAAGATTATTAAAAATGAGAATACATTACTGACATGGCTAAGGTAACTGTTGTCCTGCCATGTCATGGTGGGTTGTACTACCCATTGTGGATATCTCTAGCTGGTACAATATAACAATATAACAAAAAGTACAGAGGCTGGAAGCTGCTGTGCAGCTGCCCTTGGCAAAAGACAGAAAATTGTTCTCACCATGCTGCTGCTGTAGGCAATATAGGGATACCTGCTATGATTAACTTAAAAAATGTTATGAAACCTAACCTTAGAAGATTTGTTCACAGATACCTGTCAATGAAGTTGACATGAAAAAAAATTTCAATCTTCTTGTAACTGTTGTCTCAAAGCAGACAAAACAATAATTGAGCAAGAGATTTAAAAAAATATATATCCAGAGCACCTGAATACAAAATTAAAATGTAGTACTTCTTACCTCATCTGTTTCTAATTTAAGTTTGCTGAACTATATTCTAAATTTTTCTCGCCCTAATACTGTGTTAGAAGCTTCCTTGAACCTACTGCTGTGTTAATTAACTTATTAAGAATTTTATATGAGATTTGTGCACTGTTCTTTTACAGTCATTGCTAACAGCCACTGATGAAAATATGAAGTAGTAGAAAGGCTAATTTTTAAAAGTTTCTATCCATGGGAAAGAGTGTGGTCAACCAGACTTTGTATAAAATTTTGAATACAAGTTGCTACTCTATGAAGAAAGCTTGATTTCAGAATTTTAGAGAAACAGATTTATTACCAGAATGAGTAGAACAAAAAAATACGAATTTGCTCTTTTAATCTTATGGTACTGAGGCTTTCATGGACCAAAGTCGTGCCAGTTTTTTGTAGTTCCTTCTGATACTCAATTTGTATTTTTGGATCATGGCATGGATCATTTTTGGATCAGTTTACCTCCATATATTAATTTCCTAAATTTTCTCATAAGCAGAAGAAAATATCTATTAAATACCCTTTAGGTTAGGTATAGATTTATTAGGATTGAATTGAAGCATTAAAAAAAAGCTGTTTTATGCAAATATGTATGAAGATACTGTGCCCTCAGTTTTTACCCCTTTGGGTAATGGGGAGCTTTGCTTTAGAATTATTGGTATAATATAGCTCACTCAGGTCCACTTAATCGATTTGGCCATGATAAGTGAACTTTTTTTATCATGAATTTTCTTTATTGTTTTGAAAAATGTAGGAAGAATGCTTTTGGTGCTTTGCATATGTGGTGCTTTCTATATATACTGCAAAATGCTTACAATGTAATGATAAATTTGCTTTTGGCATTGAAGGGCCATACCGTGAGGTGACTTTTCTTCTTTGGTTCTTTATTCACATAATGCCATTAGTATTGTTTGTTACAATGTAGGATATTTATAACAGGAAACATCTGTGGAGCAGTAATAAAGAATAGTTTTCATAAAGCAGTTTTACATTATCCTTCTACCAGTATCTGATAACAGTCACATTTATCTGGGTGTAGGAACGTTCTGACAGGTGTAAGGGATAACTGATTGATATAAACTCGCTACTGCATGAAAATGAACCTTTTGATAAAGACATCTTAGTTAGAACTGATAAGTAAAGTACAGAGAACATAACTGTCTGCTATTATGTATCATTTTATTACCTTTATGTTGATCTTGATCTTTTAAATGGATAGTAAAGCATTGACAAAAGATGACTGAATATAGACATTTGTATAATGTACCTTTAGCAGGAGCATAATCTTTAGATCAAGGACAACTTAACAGGCAAAGGGCTCATAATTCATTAAAATAGAGACACTATCTAGTTCATAATATGGAAAACTTAAACAATGCGCTATTCTAAGGATTCAAAATTAATACTTTTTCTATTTCTTTAAAATAGAACTCCATTTAGATTTTGATGGATTGAGAGGCAGATGAAAGCATTGGCTCACAATTAAAAATAGTTAAGAAATTTATTTCCTGTTTTATCAGTTCCCAGAGCTTTTATGGGCATATCCATGTTAACATCTCTGATACTAAGTTTTGAGCAGATGGATGCCGTGAAATATATTACTTCATTTAATAAGATAGAAATAAAAGTGTTTCTCCACTTACATGTTTTCTGTGAATATGATCTGGCTCTTAAGTATTACTAATGCAGTGTTCGGGTATTTTGAAGAAGAAAATAAACGGAAATCTATAATAACCTGAAATCCTATAGCATCTACAGATCATTGTCGTAATTATGCAATAGCATCTTACATCAGCAAGTTGTTGATAGTCATGGAATAAACATCAGGAACTTTACTACTTTGACACATGTTGATTTAATTTCATATAGAAAGAAGGTCAATAAAAATACCTAAGAAAATTCAAGTTAATATGAAAATGCTAGAACTGTAACTGCTCAGTGCTAGTGAGGTAGAAAAGGGAGTAACAGAATCTAAAAAACAGTGATAAGCTGTGCTACTTCTTAACCACTTTTGATAGTGTTTTCAAGTTTATTTTTTAAAAAGTAAACTCGGGAAAACATATGTTTGCCACTGTGAACCATTATGAACTTCACATCATTATCTTTAAATAGTACAAGTTTGATGTTACATATGCATGTGTAAATGTACATGGGAATATCGTGTTCATAGCTCATCAGAACCTGCTGAATTGCATGAGATATGTTAATCAGATTCTTAAATTTACTTTGGTTTTATTTTAAATAAAAAGAAGGGGAGGTTAGTTTTATGGAACCACTTGATTCACTGCTTCAACTGTACACCGAAAGTGGCCTCTTAAATCACTGGTAGAACCTTGACATTTTATTTTTAATCAAGGAGATTTTCTGTCCTAAATTTAAAGGAATTTATGCACATGATTAAGCAATTTCTTGAATGAAGGCCTGCATTTTTACCAGGAGTATACTTCATATGAACAGTAGTCTGTGCTGTGTAATTAAAACATGTTATCAGATTTAGCTTAATTAATCTTAAAACAAAACAAATGCTTGATGCCTTCTTCAAGGACTTTAAGAAAAATGCTTTTCTGCTATTCTTGATTTGTCATGTTGTGCCAACGTTGAAAATGAGTTAATTATGTTACTTGCCATAGCGACAGATTCTTTTACCTGAAATGTTGTTCTACATATAGCACTTGTCTGAAATCAGTTGTTCATATGCTGGAGAAGTCCATGTACATCTTGTATGCAAATTATTATCTTTTAATCTGTTTATGAATACAGCAAGGTTGAGGTAACAGAGGTCTGAAAAAATTAACATTGCATTATCTTAGGTTTTGTGGGGCTAAGTAAAACTTTCTGAGCATGCTAATATTAATTGTAGTTAATTTTCCATATTTTTATGGCAAGTGAGGAAGAGGGAGATGTAGAGTTGCTTCTTCAAAAATACCATCTTTGCCCAAGACGGTATGTGTCAGCATGTCTGTGGAATTTTCATGTTAAAGCAATGACTGTATGATCCACCTCCCATGGCTCTTACCTGTTCTTCTACAGAGGCCACTGGTAAAATTTCACTTGCATCAAATAGCAGGAGAATTATGTGACTGTTTAGATAGGTTGTTCAACAATCTTTAAAACACACCAGCATATGCATAATTCACATTATTTCTTCTCTGAGATCTTGATCCTTCTAATACATGTTTAGTATTTGTGTTTCATTTTAGTATTTATTTTCTGAACCCAACAGCACTGGTAACATATTGTTGTTGTTATTATTAGTAGTAGTAGTAATAATTTTTAAATCAGAATTTTAAATTCAGTTTTTCATATGACAGAAAGTATCATCCCTGTTGCTGGTACATGCAGACTTGACAAAGAGGCTGAAATCTAAATAAAAAGAACAGCTGAATTTCTGTTGTACTTGAAACCATAGTCCCTTTAATTAAGGAATGAGACTTAAGAGGTAGAGCACTGTATCGTACATTGCTGTTACTCTGGCACGTTTCATGAAAACTAAAATTTTCTTCTAAAAAGAAAAGTTTAAAACACAAAACAGAAAAAAACCTAAACAAGCCCAAATTAACTCTGTACTGGAGACAGTCTTTTTGAATTTTCAAAATCGAATTCAGCTTTTTGAAATAATTTATTGTGGGAAGACATAAAATCCTGTTTTCAAACAGTACTGATTCACAACTCTGTAACACATCATTTGAGTGCTGGCACGTTTTAAAACTGAAACCTAATGAGAAAAAGGAAAAAAGAAAGAAAAAGGAAAATCCCGTAGAAGTGTAAATGAGAAGCAAACCAAAACGAAACCACACAGCTGACATTTTAGAACTGTTTAGTGGAATTGCATCCTGGCACAGGCTGATTGGAATAAATGAACCCTTCCTGACCATTGACTCTCAGTGTCTTAGAAACTGAATTCTGGAAGCACAACATGTATTAGCTTTGGTGCATTTTTTTTTTTAATATTTACAGGTCTTGGCAATATCTGAGAGACCTTGTTTTCATTTCTGGTCACCACCTCAGCAAACTAATCAATGAGGCATGAACTGCTATCTGCAGAGAAAGAAATGAAAAATAAACCAGAGATAATCCTTCAGTTAAAAGGTTATTCTGTGCGATAAAAGCTATTTTGTTAATTTATTTACTTACTGGTACAGTGAGATAAAGTGAGGGAACAATTAGGGAATTCTAGTTGAAAGGATTTAAAAGGGCAATGACGACTTAATATTTTAGGTTACTTGATTGACAATACGGTTACACAGATTCCTTAAAAAGAAATAGTTTTCAGTGAGTCAAAATTCTGTTTGATTCAATTAGTATTTTCTTCTATTTTCTTTATCAATCACAGCTTCATGCTCACAATTTTTTTTAAACTATATTTTATTTTTATATGGTAATTTGGTTAAACTAGGATAATAAGTTGTTTGTGTCTATAAAGCATCTGCAGTAATAATTGTTTCCATATTTTAACCCTCTTTTTATGTTTTTGTATTTCCTGTTCTTCAAAATGTTCTAAGATAGGTAAAAACTTTGTTGGGTTTGAGCTATATGTAATCTGGTAAGGGATATTTGTAGTTTGCATGCTATTATTTATTATTTAATTTAGTTTATTGATACTAATTAAAAATGAGTTTCAGGTAGTTTATCCTGAATATAAACACCAAGTCTAAGAAAAATCTTAGTAAAATCTGTACATAATATGTTACAGTAAGGTTTTTTTTCCCCAGCATTGTAATTTTTTAAAAAAATTATTTATCAAATCTTCCCAATGTTAAAGTCTATGTTGTAGGATGTAATTCAGTTTAGTTGCAAACAATATTATAATGAAATAAATATTTTGCATACGCATCTACTGACTCACATAGGGTTATCTGTCTTTCTGCCAAGTCTTATCAGGAGGGTTTAATCTATGCTTGAGAAAAGTAACACAAGTGAGCAGCCCCTTCACCTTCTGGAAGTGGACAAGGGTTTGTAGCATTCTGTACATGCAGAATATTCCACCTTTAAGAGATTCAATCTGTAGTTGTTTATAGTTTAAAACTTCTGTCATTTTACAGGAATATTATTGCCAAGAAATTTTCTCTTTTGGATCTTCATCTTTTCCTCTGCATGAGGACTGGTCTTTCCTTTTTTCTACTTGGAGAGCCATTTTTCACTCTGCTATCTGCTATTCTCTCTCCCACTTCAATTTTCATGAAGCCCATTTTTTTCCCCAGAACTATGACATTTACACCTTTTTTTACTAGCATGGAAGGAGAAGATATTGTGTGCTGCTCAGTTCTAGTTTCTCGCATCTTTCTTATGGTAGAGACACTGACCAAGGTCTTGCAAATTAGAAGCACTTTTTGCAGACATGGGTTGACTGTATCTTCTGTGAACTATCATGGGTACGATACAATTCCCTAAAAAATCAAAGGGAGTCTTTCCTTTGTTTATAAAGAAAAGTGCTCATGACCAATGTTGCCAACAGGAGCACAGTAATGATGCTGGAGGCGTATCTAGCAAGTCCTCTTTCATGCCAAATCGAGGCAGCGGATATTCTAATACATTCCTATGCAACCTTTGCTCCATGCTACAAGAGAGGCTCTTTCATGGTCCTGAGTTTGTGCTTCCAAGGGAAGCATTTCAGTTTTCTTCCTCTCTTTGCTCACTGCCTCCACCTCGTGGAACTGGCTCACCTGCCACACATTAGAGTTTTCCAAAGCAATGATAAACTCTGAAGTGGTGGATCAAATGAGGTAGGTTCAACTTGACTAGCTGGATGTAGAAGTGAATTGTCAAAAATCAGCCAAGCCAATTTTAGAATTTCTGAAGGAAGGGGGAAAAATGGGCAGCTGGAGAAAAAAGTGGTAAATTGCACTTGGAGGAAGAGAGTTACTATAGACAAAGGCTAGGATGCTGCAATGGAAGAGGCAGCTTCCAACCTAGTAGTCACAGCCTGCATTTCACCAAGCATTTCTTTTCTCTCCTCCCTCCTGTACTGAGTGTCTGCAGTCTAAGTGTAGTGCTCACCACCTTCTTTAAAAACATGGTTACAGAAAGAGAAGAATTATGAGAATCATAGAATCATTTAGGTTGGAAAAGACCCCTTAGATCATAGAATCCAACCATGGATGTAACACTGCCAAGTCCACCACTAAACCGTACCTCTAAGTGCCAAATCTATAATGTCTTTTAAATACTTCCAGGGGTGGTGACACAACCACTTCTCTGGGCAGCCTGTTCCAGTGCTCTTTTGGTAAAGAGGACACCCTCTGCTCTCCCATTGTAGCAGCTTAGGAGTCTTACATGGGATGTAGGGCACCCACTCGGTAGCAGTAAGGTTGTCGGTCGGAGAAAACTGAAAAAGGTGGTCAGCAAGAAGACTAATAGCACAAATAGGCCATACTTAGTCCTAGGGTAGGACTCTCTCCATCCTTGCTGAAGCTATTCTAGTACATGGAAAGGAAAGAAAGTTTTCCTGGACATGAGGAAAGAAGTGAGCGTTGAGTCTATGTCATGGTGATGGGGGCATTCATCTCTAAGGTGAAAAAGTTAAGTGCTAATCTGTGCTTAAGTAATGTTTTAATGTAAACTAAGCAAAATCTGTAGAGCACAGCCAGAAATTATCTTCCCAGATGAGTGGTCTTACTAATGTTACACTATTTTATTTTTCTCAGTTTGTAGTTTAGTAGATCTTTCAGTCTCTTCTTCAGTCTCAGTATTATTATCATGACCTGCCTACAGGATGATGATTAGCTTTCTTTTTAAGAAAGTAGAGTTTTATCCCTCTGATTGAGAAAGTCTTTTTGTCTGTGCATTTCACATTCTGGATAAGCAGTCTATACTTCAGACTCTTGTATACAAGTTGGAGACTGCTTCTCTTTCTGTGTAGCTGTGTTAAAGGTGAGAACTGTAGCTGCGTAATACTTAGGTGACTAGGGTCTCTATATAACCACAGTAGCCACAAAGACATCCCAAAAATGATTTATGTCATCTTAACATAGATGACTTAAAAGAGAAGGGGGTGCATAGATCCTGGAGGGTGTCTTCTCGCTCTCCAAAGAAATGTCATAAATTACTAACTTTGGCTGAATACTGACTTCTGAAAAATTTAGGCTAGTTTCAGTTATTATTCCCCCTTAAAACTTTTTTTTTTTTTTAAATCAACACCTGAAAAATTTTCTGAAATGGCTATAATATCTTGTAGTGACACATTTATTACATAAGGATTGACTTCTTCGTAACTACAAAATATATTTTACTTTGCTTTTTGCCTAGACACTTGTCTATAAGTGAGCTATTCAGCTTCCAAAAAATAGCAGTATAAATTTGAAACATCATCACAGTCTTTTCTGAACTGATGGTGCCACATCTAATACATTATTTATCAAGCTACGATTGCAGGAATAACAAATATCTTAATTAGTGGAATTAATCAATTATGCCTTCATACATTAGTTGCCTGTAGTCCTCTATAAGAAAAAAAAAAAAGTTTCTGCTGTTATTCTACCTTTTGAAAATGTGGTTATCATGCTCTCCTTCTTTCAAGCATTTAGAACAAAGTCCTGATAATTTAATTACATGCCTCATTCAAATGCAGGATCATATGAACCTGTAATGGCTCAAATCGTCTGTTTACTAATAATTCATCCAGTAGTGTGTGTGTGTGTTTTTTTTAAAGGAGAAGGGAAGGGAGAACCTTATCTGCAATTTCACTTTAGTACAGTATTATAATTATAAAAAGAATAACAATATAGTTGTACAGTCTGCCATTTAGTTCAATGTTTTTGGGTGCATTTAAGCTATTGAATTAATCTCACTTTGAAACAATAGAATATAATACTTTAATAGCTTGCCTTTGCACTGGCTTTGTGGGATGCTGAAATTAGTATTATAATGCACTGTGTATAATTTCTGCTGAATCTGATTGCTTTAGCAGCAGTCAGTTTGATAGTATCAGGTTCCAGCTTGCATTGCTGGGTCAACATGGACCCAGGCCATTAAAGGAGAAAGGTTCAGGGAAAGTTCAGTTCTATTGTTTTACCATGGTTACAAAACAGAAAAAAAAGGGAGAAATCCTGCATTTGTAACATATTGCTTCCTTGCGCCCTGAAGGTAGTATGATCATTTTTTCCTCTTAAATTGAACACAGAAGTATAAACCTCCAGATTATCTGTAATGTAAACAAAAGAATATTTTCTGATCACTTTTAAAGTAAAACACAGATGTTCTGCATTGACTGCTGATGTCATTAAACAAAATGTTTGTATTCATTTAATTTGATCTCTCAAACTGTTAGCGTTTAAATTTGTTACTAGGTCAGTAGAAAAATTAAAACTTCATACCGGCTGTGATAATACCAACTTTTGTTTACATAATTGTCACTTTAATTAACTCACAGTAAGCCTGTTGAAATGTTTGCTTTTTCTTTAAAATATAACCTGTCCATTGAAGCATTTTCTTTTTATTGCGGTTAGAAAATAAAGAAACATTCTCATGAAAAAGTGTGATCTTAAAGATCATCAAGTTCTTCACCATGAGGGTGGTGAGACACTGGAACAGGTTGCCCAGAGATGTGGTGGAAGCCTCATCCCTAGAGGTATTTAAGGGCAGGCTGGATGGGGCTCTGAGCAACCTGATTTAGTGGGAGGTGTCCCTGCCAATGGAAGGGGGGTTGGAACTAGATGATCTTAAAGGTCCCTTCCAACCCTGACAATTCTATGATTTTATGATTCTATATGCGTTTATCATTTATGGCGAGGTTGTAAACCACTTCTGAGGTACCATTATGAAAGGGTTGAAATCCTAAGATAAATGTGTTCACTACATATGTAAGAAAGAAGAGAGCAAGGATAAAGGACTTCTCACACCATTAGTAGGTTCTACACATGACCTGTTGAAGAAGGCTAATTCTACAGCAGTGAGTACTTCATTCAAAGAGGTAAATCGTGTAATGGGTGTAATGTAGAGTATAATTTGCTGTCTCTACCAATATGAAGATATTCTGTAAAGCAAAAGGTTGCGCAAACATTCTCTTAATGGGAAGATTTGTATGAAATTTGACTGAACTCTGAAGGTTGTGACACAGCATAATCTTCAACAATATGTTTTTCTTTCTAAAGGCCTTTATGTATAACTCCCATAAGCCACTTTTTAGATAAGTGAAGCTATTTGTCCATCTGACTGTTACACAAGTCAAAGAGATAATGGCATTCAAAACAATGTTAGGAATGGAAAGTAGCTGCCTCTATTATTATTATTAAATGTGATCTCATTAAGAAAAACAAATTTCACATATGCTAAGCTGGGCCAGCTTTGGCAAACACACAGATAATATTGTTGGCCTAGTATGTGTCATAAATCTTCCAAGATGGTGGCACAAGGCATGTGCTCTCAGGGTCTGTCTACCCAAAGAGGTTTACAAGAGAGGTCTGTGGTCTTTTGGAAGAATCATCTCTATACCACTGCTATTGACTGAACTGACATTTAAGTCTTTACAATAACATTGTGGAAAGGAAAAAAAAAAAGGAAAATACTCAGTTGTTTGGCATATGTGAGGGTTAGAAAACTTTACAGGGTGTAAATGGGTACTAAGTAAACTCCATTACCCTTTGTTTACCCTTGACTACACTTGTAGGTTTGATATCCATTAGCAAAGGACATCTGTTTTTTCAATTTACTATGGTGCTTATTTTCTTTCTTAAGTGATTGTGTTAATGTTACTGTGGCCTGTTAATCACCTACAGGGATTGCAGTCTGTATGCACACATACTGCACACACAGATACACACGTCATAGAAACATAGAATCATAGAATCATGGAATGGTTAAGGTTGGAAGGGACCTTAAAGATCATCAGGATCCAGCCTCTCTGTGAGTAGGTATATGTGTGTATGTGTTTGCATATGTAGACATTATAATGATTAGCCTTGAGGAATGTGGTTCTGTCATGATGAGGACACTGGAGGCACTCATCTTTCACTCTTTAGTACTGGGGGAAAGAGCCACAGAAGCCAGAGCTGACCTGTTCGCATACTATGCATTTCTCTAGCTTCCTTGAGTAGTGCATAGCCTCACAAGCCAGTGGGAGAGATAGATGGCAATCAGTACTTACTGAAGATGATTAAGTGTAGATTCCTCCTATATTTTAAGGTGTTTTTTTGGACCACAATACTTATTGCCTTGGGAATATCAGCCTAGAGAGTCCCATGTGTGGAGAGTGTTCCACACTGTGTGTTCTACATAGACATTTATGTATGTGTCTGTATACACACACACACATACACACACATATCTATCTCACAGAGCTACTGTCCGGGAGAGAAAGCTTTTGTGATTTCTCCAGTGTCCAAGAGTCCAAGGCATATCTTGTCGTAATTTTTTTCCTAAGCCATTGAACAAATGGATAAATTGGAACAGATGACTGCTTTACTGTTCTGCTTGCCAAACTGCTTTTGTGTATCTGAGCCTTTATACTTGGAAGACACTGCTTAAAAACTGTAAAAGTTTTATCTCTTTTAAAAGACAGTATAATGAAAAAGCATCATTACAAGCATATTATACTTTGCACTTCATTCAGTTCTATTAAAATAGATTATATCTGATATACAAGTCAAGAAAGTCTTGAAGACATTGTTCAGACCTTCAGCCAAGCACGTAACCAAGCGTGTTTCTGGACAGGATAATGTCTAATTTAATTCCTGTTCTGTAAAAGGGGTAGTCTTCTGCTGTTTTGTTCTTTTTTTTTTATCCCTAAGAACTTGATCCATTATCACAGAAATCTGCCAAGTTCTGCCAGATGTACTGATTCACAGCATAAAAAGCATATTGTTTGGTCAAGCTGATATTTCTTCGGTATCATATTTAGTACTGGAGTGAAGTTTAAAAATGCAAAAGCTTATATGAAGTGTCAAGCGAGCAGATAACATACTAGGGAAAACATTAACATTGGTGAAAATGTCCCTCTTTGTCTGGCCCATGACACTTTGATCAGTGTTCACAACATCTAGCATTCAGAGATCATCAATGGCAACAAAATCTGAAGAAAAAGCTTTTGGGTTAGTTTATTTGGTGATTTTGGGTGATTTCTCATTTCTAAGTGCTTAACTTGCACGTGGTATAATATTTTCAGAGATTTTTCTGCATTGGAGCAAGACAGAGTGATAGAAAAGTAATTTTTTGTTGGTAAGATAACCGAGCTGCTCAGTTTTTGAAGCTAAGGCTTTCAGAAAAATAGAAAATATGAAGAGTCAAAATACAATTGTGAATTGACACCTGCTTTAACTCTTGCTTGACTTGACTCTGGGCATGGAAATGTGTTTCCAATTATTATGAATGATTTGTATTTAATTACCATATTAATGCTCAGTCATGATTTGAGCTTGTTGTGCTATGAGCTGTATGAACAGATTCAAAAGATGCGTACATGTTATATACATGGAGATGTTCCAGGCATGGAGCATCAATCAAACATCATATGAATGTATATACTGGACAGCTGGAGTTTACCCCAAGAGAGCATGCTCCAAGTATCTAGTGTCATTTTGACCATCATAGGAGTTGTGCTCCTATAAGAAATTATCTTACATGAAATTCTGTTGTATGTATCCCATGCTACAAAAGGTACAAAGTTCATAAAAGGAAAGATGAATTGAAGATGTCTCAACCATAATTCATAATGAGAATGCATTTACAACCATTAAAATGGTAAGAGAAATCTGGTCTTTTATTTTGGGGGTTCTTTATTTTGGCTAGTGAGAGATGTTTTTGAGAAACACACATAGATCTTTTCAGACCTAGGGCAGCAGTAATTTAGATTAATTTCAAAGTCTAATATCTTTCTTTCATAATGTACTTTGGAGTTGGGAGGTAAAGCAACTAAATCAAGTGTGAGGGGTCCCATCACAGAGTAAAGACAGAGCAGATCTTTGGTTAGGCATGTTAAATTACTTATTAAAATAAACTTATGAGGAATTTATTTCTGTCTTTCTATAAAAGAGATCCTTTGCTATCTTCCTTTGTAACTTGACTGTGTGAAGCATGACCCAGATGGAATGACCAGAATTAGACAGAAATATAAATAATATAATAAAGATCTTACCAGAAGTGATACATTTGTCAGCTCTGGATTTGGGAGATTGTTTCTGTTCCTTGCCTTGCACAAGAAAAATGAAACGGAAATTTATTTTATGATGTTCCATAGTATAATATAAAGGTCAAGCAAGGCTATGTCTAGCTTGGAGCAATGTAACACACCTGGGATCTCAGTTTTACAAACTGGTGATTTTGGAGGACTGCGTACACAAATCAGGGTTTTTCCCTGGAATGTACGGTTGTTTCCCCCCTATGAGTTTATTTTCTGATGTATTTTGGAAGTAAAGTACAACTAGAGTACACACAAAGGTTTACTAAAGGGTACCTACAAGGGGAACCAGGCCTTTTGTGTCTCTTGGTCCACATGGAGTTTAAGCGATGAGCATCATGCACAGTGTTGCACAAACCCATTGCTATACTAATAGCTGGTTTCTGTCCCAAGCAATTTGACGTCTGAATGACAGACTTGAAACTAATTATGTGTATACTCATTAACTTTCAGTTTAGTACTTGCTTACTGGTATCAGATAGAAGTACACTCAGTCAGAGAGTAGACTCGTTTTGCCAGTGTTATTTGTACTGTGCTACCTGACATAAATATCTCATTGTGGCCCTCGATATCATCTGTTCAAAGCAACCTGTCATTTTAATACTTAGTACTCATCTAATAGATTCATTTCTAGGTTTGTACTTATACATATATGCAAATATTTAAAGGCTTAAAGTCTTGATTTTAATGAATACTGCTTTCTTACCATCAATTATGCGTTACATCATCTGTGCTGTTACAGCTATACAGACTAATAGAGTCTTTTCAGTATTTCATATCACTGCTGTTACTCTCGAATGTACAATAAAAGTCACTTCTAAGCTTTTATTTAGGCGGTTCCAGCGGTTCTTTGGAAGCGTACGGTTAATGAGTGTGGGTTTTCAGAATTAAAAATAAGGTGAATAAAGGGCAGTGAACATTAACCACAGTCGCTGGCAGAAGCTAGAATAAATTTTTCATCTTCAGTATAAATAGTTTTTAAAGGGCAAAGGGTTTAAGATATAGGCAGCTTCATTAAAAAGGTGACAGTTCACTTTTTCCAGCATTTCATGCGAAGAATTGTGGCCAATTAAGTGATGAATGCATTCAGATATTACAGTGGATACACTTTTGTGACAGAACTCCATTCTAAACTATTATCATAGAAACTATTATGAATAAGAATAGCATATTAATTAACAAACTGCTAGGAGAACCAGAGTATTTTTATAAAATACCTACCTTGAATAGTACAAGATATTTTTTCTTTCTTACTTGAGCCTAAATCAGCACTGAAATGCTTATGCATCTCTAATTTAGTACAGGTGGTAGTGAACACCAGCTCTGTGACCCCTTGAGCAACAGTGGGCTTGTTTATTGTGTAGGTGTTTTTTCTTGTGTTACTTTTTTTTTTTTTAAATGCAGCTCAAAATGGCAGCTGCTACCCAGTAAGTCCTACTGGAAAACAAATCAGACGTTATTTTTCTAAATGAGTTAGACAAAGGTTTCTTAAACGAAGATATTCACTTATGTATGTATGGTCATATATGTGTTGAAAAGAGGAATGTGTTATTATATGGCCTAATTCTGCTTTCAGTCTAATTGGTTATTTGTACATGCAATTATCTGATTTATGTTCACAAATTTGTAATTACATGTGCAAGTTATATGCAGAGATGAATGCAGATGGTTAGAAAACAAGCCTTGAAGCAGGACTGTTCATTCCAACTAAAGTTCATACATTTAAATCATTGTTTCAGGCCATCTGCAGACTCTTAACAGACATAACCACATCACTTACACTTGCTTCACATTAGGAATCATCTCAGCAACTCAAAGTAGAAACTTTTTAAAAAAATGAAAGCTTAAAATTCTTTTAGATTGTGTCATTCATGTATCAAGTCTGCCTTTCTGGCCTATTAGCTCCATGCTTGACATTTTTATAATATACATAGTAGATGTTGTTTTGAGGGGATGTTTTTTAGAATTAAAAGCCTAAGAAAAGATGAAAACAGTCGGGGCAAAAATAGGCGTTGCATCTGTTATGGTTTGGGGTTTCATGTGGGTGAATAACACTGTTAGAAGGAATAATTTAGTTTGCATATTTAAATTATGGGTGCGGTTTATGCTGTAAAGTTGAGTGAATTGGGAAAGACATCTGTTATAACTTGAGAGAAAGAGCCTTTGTGGGAAGCATACACTTTAGATCACTGAATTTGTACAGTGTTTAGTTTTGGTTTTTGGTTTTGGTTTTTGTTTTGTTTGGTTTGGGTTTTTTTGTTTTGTTTGGTTTGGGTTTTTTTTGTACTTGCAAGAATTATTCTGAAAATACAGCAGTGTAAATAGAGGACATAAATAAAATTTTGCAAGATTTTCTTGTTACTATTGCCAGTATTCCCAAATAACGTGCTTCAGGATCTCCAGTGCTGTGATTTCTGTACTTCGGTTGGGTATTCTGAGTACTCTTTCTGAAGCAATGTTTATATCAAGTAAAAATACATCAATATGGTTTGAATTTGTAGATGAGTTTTGTTTAATAATTGCATTTCATTGTTCAATCAGACTTAGTTTCTGCTCTGGCTTGTATGGCTGTCATCAAAGGCTTGTGTTTCACAGTTATTACATAATCACAAGAGCCAACTTACTTAAATGTTCTAAGAACTTTCAGGCAGATCTAGTGTTTCAGCTAATTAGATGAAGCAATGAATTTCTGGGCTTAATTTACTTCTGACATAGTAATTCTGCCACCCAACATAATTAGATTAATTTCTTATCTGTTTTTTTACTTTCCAATAGATGACTTACAGATCTCAATTTCATTAAGAGAATAGTCACATTTCAGTAATATTTTAAACTTATGTACAATCACAGCTGTATTCAAATCTGGTACTGTAATTTACTCCAGTAATGCTCAGATTTCTGACTGGTTTTATTTCCTTTCTTGCACTTTGGGTCATTCATACATGCAAGTAGTATGGTCAGTCAAGCAGAACCTTAGATTCTTTCATTGTGTTTGTAGTGGGACTTCAGGCATCAAGTAGGAGCTGACAGGTGTTACTGTAATATATATTCTATATATTCTTGCACTTGTCTACTCTTGTGTCAAGTATATTCCTCATCTTTAGTGTGAATTCCTGATTCTTTAGTGTGAATTCCTGATTCTTTAGTGTGAGGGTAGTGAGACCCTGGAACGGGTTGCTCAGAGAAGTTGTGGAGGCTCTATCCCTGGGGGTGTTCAAGCCCAGGTTGGATCAGGCTCTGAGCAACCTGGTCTAGTGGGAGGTGTCCCTGCTTATGCAGGGGAGTTGGAAATTGATGATCTTCAAGGTCTATTCCAACTCTAACTGTTCTATGATTCTATGATTCCGTCTTGCTGAAAAGCAGAGTGATATCGGCTGAGGGAAATGGAAGTGGCATGAGGTTTATGTGACTGGTCTGTTAGGAAAAAAAAATAAATCAACAGGGTCTTCTCTAACCCCCCAAAAGCTTAGTATCCAGTGGTCATCTATTACTACAGTAAATGGCTTTGGAATGGGATCTAGAGAACAATAAATTTTCTTCCATTTAGCTTAATTATTTGGACTGCTAGTAACTGGTGCTGGATTTCAGACCAAATACCAATTTTTGGCCCTTTTGATTTAAAAATAGCAGTAAAGTCTTCTGCTACTGAAATGTAGTAATATTTTATCAGTATGCTTTCTCCACTCTCAGTCCTATAACACACTCTAATTCTTTTGAAGACCATTCCTATACTTCTTCATGAAGATTCAAAATCAGATCTTCATATTTATTTTTATCAGCATTGTTTGCTGTCTCAGTAACTCCTTCTAATATATCATGAGTTCAGCACTAATTATTGCGTGAGAACATTTTCTGTTTAACTGTGAGAAGAAAATAAATTTCAGGTAATTGCACTGAGAGTTTCATTGTTTTATATGACTGCTGCAAGTAAAAAGGACGTGGTGTGATTTCTAATGTTTGTTTTACTAACTGTCAAAATAGATATATGCCCAGACTTAGAATTGCATTCTTTTGCATTGTTCTTGAGTGGGAGTAGAAGGGGAAAACTTAAAATAGTGAAGTATAAGGTTTAGATCGATGTACATTGTCATTTTTTTTACCTTTAAAATGCTGCTTCAGTGCATTAGAAATATTTATGAAGGCTACCTTGGCAAGCAAGTGTTTTCCAACCAAAGGAATTAAATTACACAAAAGGTTTACTCAGTCTTCGTAGACCTTATTTTTCAGAATTGACACACCCTTGGCTCAAGTCTTACTGGCACGAAGGCTGCACATATGATGCTGAGAGCAGCATGGAAGCTATCCCAAAAACCAAAAGTACCAGGTATACCAGGGGGGAAGAGTCCACTCTCTTTGGTTACAGGGTGTCACAGGGCATCCCTGACTTTGCAAAAGTCAGCAAGTAGCCTCAGGCTGTGACATCCTCAGCCCTTTTGCAGACACCATTGCACTGTGAACACAAAATAACCACTTCCAGTGGCTGTTCCCCTAAATTTCATTCAACCAGCTTCTCTGAGGTCAAAAATCCTGTGTCAGGCTTTGAAACACTGAGGAAAGGTAGAACAACTGAGAAATAAAGCCTAGATTTTCAGTATGTATCTAAATGAGATGCATAAATGCTGATGTAGCTAAAATTGATATTGATATTCAAAGCTGTTCTAAGCAGTTCTAAGAACATAAAAAATACATTAAATAAATACACCAAATACTTGTTACAGATTTGCTGCCTATCACCTCCGGAGTGTAACTCTCCCTGCCACCCCCCAGTATTACTGATTATAAAACTGCCTGGCTGATGGCAGCTCTACTGCATCATGTTTGCTCAGTTTCAAATAAGGACAATATTTCTGTGCGCTAAACTTGCTCGCAGACAAGGTTAAAAATAAAATTGTAAATGTATTAAACCGACCCTGAAAATAATTAGTTTTGGCTAGAAAGGCAGTTTGCCTTCTTACAGCTGGTCAGAGTTGCTGTTTTCTTTAGGGATACTTCATGTATTGAATAAAAATAATTCGAAAGACTGAAACTTTGCTCATCTAGAGTTAATTTTGCACAATTATTCCTCAAAGTCAGAACATGACTAGCTGTACCTCCAAAATCCCTCATTGGAGAATAAAAGCAAAACACTGGAAAAATTCATGAAGGCCCTGTCCCCACCAAGCAAACTCTCTTGTTTATCTGTTCGTTATTACTTTCTCTCCGTTCCGGGCCTTGTTGTGGCTGGGCTGAGCTCTGTGTTCTTCAACACTGGAGAGCAGCTGGTGTTATGAACATCGACTTGGCCCTCTGTTTATACCTTTCAAGGTTGTTACCAGCTCAGAGTTTGCTAGGCCTTTTCCTTTCTCATGGCAACCCCTTCCACTTCAGACCTGAGCCTGCAAAACTGAGAGACAAAAGCAGCTGAAAAATAGAGTAAAACTGAGGAGCGTCCTGCTACAGAAAGAGAAACCACAGCATGATCTCAACTTTGTTGTACACCTTTCATTTTATAGTACACATTTTGCCATGCAGTCAGTCATGTATAAAATGCTAGTTACATACGCTGAGAGGTATATACTACTCCTGAAGAGTTTCAGCTGGTTTGGAACCAATACCTTCCTTGGTGCTCAGAACTCTATCAGAAATCAGTGGGAGGTCTGCATGTAGAAGGGTTTCAAGGATGAGACCCTTCAGTTTTAAAGCCATAGCTGTCTTCTGGTAGGTAGTAAAAACAGCTGAATGAAAAGTCTGCTTACTTTTAAAACCTGCAGATAAACCTGTTGTCTCTTTCCATGGACCAGATCTTCTGCTGATTAAGTCTGCTTTTAATTGTGTTGCGCTATCAGTATGATTTCTAGGGGCAAGCTTATACTTTGATAATACAATTGGAAGTGTATAAAACTTTAAAAGTATAATCAAAGCACAACATTCTAGCTGGTAATAACCACTGATTCTTCCATTTTTTATTCTTTAATTCAGCCATCTATAGTTGTCTAGATTCAGTACTGCAGGAAGGATGTAAAAATAGCATGTTGATTGAAAGGCCAATAAAGAGCTACTTCAGAGAACTTGCTGTAATTTGGGACAATATACTCGCAGTTGCTTCTGTTATTTTGTAACTTTCGTGACAGTCACAGTGCAGAAGAGGTATACAACCTTTCCTTCAAAGACAAAAATTCTAGAGCCATGCTATTTGGGAAAGTTGAAGGGACGAAATACAAATCTGACTGAAAAACGGTGGATTTATTTTCAGCAGTTCTGAAAAATATTCTGAATATCTAATTAGCTGACGCTAATGAAGAAAATATCTTCTCTTTTTGAGAGTTTCAGTCTGCAATTTAGATCTCCTGTCACATAATGGTATATTGAAATTGTAAATCATAATAGTTGTCTACAAACATAAAGCTCAGTTGTCTCATACAGCTGAGTTCTGAAAAAGTCTGCAAATTTTGATACAAAGCTCACACAACCCACTATAAGGCAGACGAGTTTTGAGGGAGCTAAATGCATTTTAGGTGCTTCACTTCAAAAAATGAGTACTAAGTTAGTAATACGTGGTCCTGGAGAAAGCTTTCATTTTCTTCTTCATCATATATTAAGATATCTCACACATGAAAACTTCAGTTTTAGAGAGGAAAAAAATCTAACTTACAGAGTTATAAAAGCAGAAAGAGTGACAATGTTTCTATTATATCTCCTTTTTAGTGGGTAACGAAGGAACTGCTGACTTCCCTTTGACTTCTCTCAGGTCTTTAAAACATTTAATCATTGTGGCTTCCGTGAATCTTTGTTGAAATACTCTAATTTCTGTTCTCTCTAATTTAATCTTCAGCAAATGAAACAGTTGAGATGAAGAGCAGCTGTGACTTACAGATGTAGGTCTGTTGCTTCTAGTGTCTTCTTGCAGAGTCCCAACAGACTCCCTGACTTCTCCATACTATGACCCTAGGTATTCACAAGGCTTGTGTTGGCTTTTTGGAATTTGGTGCTTCAGCTTGTTTATCTTAGCTCTAAAAATTCAAAACGGTATCATCTTCAAAATCAAAATGGGTCAGCTTTGAGTAGTTTACCCATTGAGATAATTAGCATCAGCTTAAGAAGTCAAACGTATTCAGAAGAACTGGTGGCATTCTTAGAATGATTTTATTCAGATAAAAGACAAAATCTTACAGTATCTTTTATATCTTTATAAAAAAATTAATATAAAATCTCAATTTGAGTATTATCAACAGTTTTAAAATGTTTTGTATCTCAGTGACATCAACTAGAAACATAGTGTACATTGCTCTGGCATTTCAATATGTCTTTGTATTACAGATCAGCTCATAGCTATTTAAATTTTATTTTATTTTCATACTGAAGACAAATCCACTGATTTTGATACAAAATAGGAATGTGAGTACTTTGCAGCAGACTTCTTATCTTGTAATGAAAGTGAACTTGTCCTAATGTAAAAATAAGTAGGTCTTTACTATACACAAGTTTAGGAAAAATACCAACAAAATGATTCATTAAGCTATTTTTATCATTCTGTTTATGATAGTTAAACTCATTTGCTATGCTTTTCATGTTTGTTTTTTTTTTCTTAAGACTTTATCATAGAGCTATAAAAATGATAATGAACTACAAAACAACATGCAACTTTTCAAATAGAATCAACATTACTACTTTTTAAAAGTATTTTTTACATACCATTTTCCCCACAATTTTGGTAATGCTTCATACAAAATTCTTCCAATTTTTATCATTTGAAAACAGATCTTATAAAATGGTAGTGTTTCACATTAGGAGTTCAGTTAACAGAACAAGTAGATAATATAGATAACGAATTAAGACAATTATTGTTACTTAATCAGTTATTGGGGACAATCAGTATGTGCTTATTCTAAGCATTCAAAGATTTACTAGTTTTAATTGTGTATTGCATAGTCTGCTGTGACTCTAAATCAGAGCTTCCAGACTTCAAGAAAGAGTTCTTACATGTACTTTTGTCATAAGGGGCCAACATTTCTTAAATAGATAAAGGCCTTTTCCAGGTAAAGTGGAATTAGTTGTCACTTAAAAATGATACCAGGATTAAAGAAGTTTACTTCTCAGAAATTTCATTTAAATATTGCTAGCAGGATTGGAATTTGGAGTTTAGGACTTCATGAGAATACTTAATTGGTAAAGCTTGGATTTCTGGGTTACTGGGTTGGGTTACTGGGCTCATTTATGGTTTTGAGTGTTTCACCTTTTATATAAAGTAGCGTTATCAACTTGATTGTAGAAGGTGACCAAATGAAGAGTTTAGCCTTGGATATTTCAGTATCACTCAATTATAACCTTTGGTTACAGAATTGGTCCATTGGTGTCTTCTCTTAGGCTTCAAAGAGGGGTGATTTTACTCCTCAAAGTCAAAGACAAAAGCATTTAGACTTCACCATGGCTACATTTGTAGTAAGCATCAGTGTCTTTGCAGGAGTGAACCTGTTGTTTTTTAAAGGCTTGGAAGTTATGGGTGGGTTGTGTATTATGTCATGCAGCCTGCTTGTGTTTTTTATGCTGTTGTCAGACCCTTACATACTCATATCACAGCAGTCATTTGAGAACAGTACATCATGATAGGTATTTAAATTAAGCCATTAAAGTTTCCTTACATAGTGGCATTT
Organism: Hemiprocne comata; assembly: GCA_020745705.1. Classification (NCBI taxonomy): domain Eukaryota; kingdom Metazoa; phylum Chordata; class Aves; order Apodiformes; family Apodidae; genus Hemiprocne; species Hemiprocne comata. Next base: position 174,156,789 of record CM036586.1, read on the forward strand.
TTTTCGGTCGGTGAATATATTAGAAACACTTCATTTAAATCAGATCATTTTTGTCTATAATGTTTTTATAGGTTTTATGTGTATTCATGGTATGTTTATTTTTATTGTAAATCACAAAGGATATTTCAAAGAAAAATGGAAGACACTTAAGTTGGTTCTGTGAGCTGGAATAAGACAATATTCTTTTTCTACAACTGTTTTTCTTGTAGTTGTGAACATATGATGATTTCGTTAGTGTTAAAAAAAATATATATAATTCCAAACCAGTCAAATTATCAAGCTTATAATTTTTATAATGACCTCAGCTCAGGACATTAAGTTAGGAATTAATGATCAGTTGAGGTTAATGACGCAATGTCTTGAGTCATTAAACTCCGAGAAAAGGCCCTGTAGTTTGATTGTTTTTGGTTTATTAAAGGTAGGTTGTAGAAGTTGAAAAAAAAAAAAAAAAAAAAGGTATTTCCAAACACAAGGGGAAAGAATCTGAATGGGAAATAGAGGCATTTTTTAATCTGCCTCCTTCTGTAGTCCCAGCATAGCTAAAATGCCATCATTATTGCAAAGAGTTTTGTTAGTGTGAGGAACTAAGGAGCAAATCCTTCCATAGCCACCTTTCTTTTCTTTCTTGTTTTGAAACAAATGAAGAACCTGAAATGTTTGGCAAAGCAGAGGTTAACGCCCCAGTGTTAGAACTGCATATCACCTTTTCTGTGAAGTTATTCCTCAATGTCCCCTAAATAAGCAGTTGCAGGATATTGCAATAGGGCCGTGCTATGATCTGCACATAAGGATACAGGCCTTTGGATATGCATTGTATATTACAAGTACATACTGGCATGAAGTGGGTAATAAGTATTTTCATTGTAATCCATATCTAATTTGTATGCTACTTAGACAGCCCAGGAGACGGAAAGCTGTGTATGTGAGCATTTTAACAGACAAGGAGTTCTTAAACCTGAAGACCTTTATTTTTCCATACTGGACAGATGTAAGCTGCAATGATGGCAGTTGCTCAGCAATATCTTACAAATAATTCTGAGTCCTTTCTGACATAAAGTAGTATATTTAAAGTAAGGTGTCTTAGTGAGATTTTCACTTCAAAATAGAATAAGGGTTAAATGATAACTTGACTTATCTTTTAAATGACAAAAAATAAAGAAATTGCAAGACCTTTTCACACATTAGATATGTATTGTCATTTATCATCTAGATATCAGGCTAGCAGTGCAAAGTAATAAAACATATCATCGAAAAATGTGCTATAGGTCTGAATCACTCTTTCATTCCACCTCCCAGCTAACTGTAGTATTAAATCAAACAAGCAGAACATTTCCTTAGGCAGCCATTGCCTTTTAATTTCCTGAAGAACCTTAAAATATCATTCATTACAAGTACTACACATATTTGGTTTTTAAAAGTCTCATAAATCAATAGCAGGCTGACTGTAATAATTATTACAAGTTAGTGCATAATTTTCGTGCTGAAGGCTGCATGCAGAACTTTAGCATATGCAAACGAGGCAATTCAAACTGTGTATAGATATTAATATGAAGAAGCAGGTAACGAGGTGCAGGCTATGAATTATGCATCAAGAGCGGCTGATCTTCAATGAGGAAAATGAATTCAGCATGTAATCTAATTAGTGATGGAAGTCTATTACATCTAACTGCAAAAGCAACCGTCCTTGAAACAAATTTATTTACAGTCCATGTTACCACTTGAAACAACTTTGAAATGATGTGTAAGACAACAGCTTAATTGTAAAAATTTTTTCTCTTTGTTTCAGTTCTAGACCTGGAAGGCCTCCTAAGAGGACTCAGAGTGTCACATCCCCAGAGAATTCTCATATCATGCCACATTCTGTCCCAGGCCTAATGTCTCCTGGAATCATCCCGCCAACAGGTAGGAGCACTAGAAACACCTTCACGTGAGCAATCTTTTGCATTCATGGCTCATATACACTTGTTAATAAATTGGCACTCTAGGAAGCCAGCATCCAAATATCACAATGGAGTTCCTGTAATGTAACATTATTGCTACATAAATGTATGGTGTGTAATGGAAATTGTGGCAGCTCAGTACTTTAAAATACAAATAACTGAGCAAATAATAATCCTTTATAATGGTTTTCCTCTGTTCTTTTTCTTTATAAACAAAAAACCTTTCAAAGCATGAATTACCTATCATTAGACAATAATCTCCCTATTCATTTTTAAAGATCAGATATAATCTGATTTTTTGCTGCTTTGCTTGATTAGATAACGTCATCATGAATATAGTTGCCTGAAGAAACCAAGTTAGTTAAAATAACTCCATGCTGCGCACACGTCCTTCTTAATTTTTCATCCTGAAATTCTATTTTTAATACATTTCCTGAGGCCTTATACTAATGTAAAGTCCTGTAACAATATGTTTCTCAAACTACTATTTTCTTTTGAAATTTATTATAACATCTCCTAGCAGTGACTTGCTCTTAGACGTAGATTAAGAAAGGCTGTGTTGCAGGAAGGAGATGAACAGAGCCACCTGAAGATGGAGGCACCGAACAGTGCCACATTCTCTCTCTTCATGTTACAGATGAGTTGAATTCTCCCCCTTGCTTCAGCAAAGCTCACCTGAGCTTCCACTTCTTCCCTAGTTGTTTGCACTGCTCAACCTCTAGCACTGATTTTCTTCAAGGAAGAGGTGAGATAACAAACTAGACAGATCCAAATAGAGAGGAAGGTTGCTGTGTCTTGGAGACTGGATAGATAGGTGGACATTTGAGTATATGCCCATGATCACATGCCTGTTTAAGTAAGAACATGGTTTTGGTCATAGCTGACTAACATTCTTGAAAAAAATGCACAGTTCGGGAAATATCACATGCCAGAAACTGTTGGCAGTTTGGATGCAAGTGTCTTGTCTGGAGGAGGGAGGAAAGTGAAGAGAATTTAGCTCTGTGGACAAAAGTGGAGCCGTGTCTCTTCGCCTTAGGGCTTCAGAGCTACTTTACATAGTGAGATAGACGCACAGCCAGAAATGTTTAATTAGGAATTTACAGCTTTTCAAAAGGCTAAAGATTAAGAGGAGTGACAGAATGAAGAGAAGTCAGACAGCTAAGGTTGGTAAAGAGAGAGTTTTATAAAGTAAGCAGAGGGAAGGAGGGATGAAACTGAGTGCAGGCAAGCATGGGAGGGTGTCAGGCAAATAGGACTCTCAGTGGTTGTATGGGCAGGTGTGACCAGCAAAAAAAAAAGAATTGGAATTAAAATATTATATACAAAAGGGGTTACAGGATAAAATCTAGCAAACGAAGTAAGAGTTGGTGTAGAGTGAATGCCGCATGAGAATAGAAAGGGTCTATGTGGGGAAAGAATGAAAGCTTTTATAGGGCAGAAGCATTTGTGTTTATGAGAGAGAGATCAAAAATTGCAGAAGGACGGGGAAATTATTTGGGGGAAGTAAGGCAGGAAAATATCAAAGAAAAAAATGCATGTGAAAAGTAGAAAGGAGATGACATGAAAGAAGTCAGAGACAAGTAAGCTGAAAAGAGAGAGAGGAGAAAAACCCTGTCAACAGTATCGTTTGGGGTTTTGTGTTACAGTTAATATGTAAGAGCAGATTGCCTCTTGATATAATATCTTCTGGGTTGTTTTTTTTTTGCCTTTTTTTGTTTGTTCTAAGAAAGCAGCTTGAAACCACAGCTCATGCCTGAAGTATCCAATTCCTCTCTAGTCCTTTAAAGCTCGTCATAACAAGTTAATGATAAAAATACAAGGTACTAAAAACAAAGATACAATTTCTTAGCATGTCAGCCCACAAAACCAGATGTAGACCTTTTTAAAATGATGATTAAAAAAAAGAAGAAAATAATTCAACATTAAAGTGAATAGGCATATGTAAGATTAATTCATTGAATCCTTTTAGGATGGTAGTACTTTGTGAGTCTTTTGCAAAGAGGAAAGGTTTAAATGAAATCAGTGTTGAATTTGAAATGGTTTCACATTACATAGCTTGCCACAACAGAAGGGATGAGCGTGAATTTTTCCCATTGTGATGGTATTGAGTCTCAAATAGCACAAAAAATACAAACACTGACACTGTTAGCAGCAAACTCTGATGTATAGTGTTCTGTGGAGTATGGCTCAGCAAAGGTAAGGAACATCATGACAGCAGTGCTACATGACAGCCATCTCAGTATTTTATAGACAGGCAAGTATAAAAATAGCTTTACAGTCTGATTTTGAGAGTGCAAATCAATGAGCGTTTGTGTATCTACGTTGTGAATAAATGCCAAAACCACTGTAAAAACCCTACAAAGAAAGAACTACCATGTCTGCAATAGATGACATGATGCAAGTGTTATGTGCTACCATGTTAGAGAATTCTTTCTGCTTGTGAACATCTTCCTTCATATTTTCACTGTATATTCACAGAATCACAGAATAGGTGAGGCTGGCAGGCACTGCTGGAGGTCATCTAGTCCAACCCCCTCTGATCAAAGTAGGGTGTCACATAGCATGTTGTTCAGGGTTGTGTCCAGTTGGGGTTTGAGTAGCTTCAAGGATGTACACTTCTTTTTGCAACCTGTTCCAGTGTTTAGCTACTCTCAAAAAAAAAAAAAAATAAAATCTTATTTTCAATGGAATTTCCTGTATTTCAATTTGTGTCCTTTGGGCAACACTGAGAAGAGTCTGGCTTTATCTTCTTTACTCCCTCCACTCCCATCGGCTATCCATATACATTGATAAGATCCCCCTGAGCCTTTTCCAGGTTGAACAGTCCAAGCTCTCTCAGCCTCTCTTCGTATGTCAGGTGCTCCAATCCCTTAATCATCTTTGTGGCCGTAAGATGACTCCATGTTTGAGATGTTTATGAAGTTTGGATTTCCTGTTAGGATTTCTAAGCAGAAAAAAATCAAAGTACCAGATTGATAAGTACTTCCACTCCTCTTTCTCTCATTTTTTGTAACAAATTCTTCTTTTTAAGCTTTCTGATTGATTTAATAATCTGAGTATAATAACTAAGTTTCCTTCCTGCCTATAAAAGAGTATAAGTGATCACACAAACAATTATGTGCTATTTAATGCTCTTTAAGTAACAGAGATCTGCAATTATTAGATCTATCTAGAATACACAATGCTATGATTTAACATGATTTTTACTTGAAAAATTTCCTTCTTCTGAAACCTGCTGTGTAATGCAAAAATATACATTTAAAGGTGGAAATCCTGGTTTCTGAAGGGGCTGGTTCTGCATCCATTGTTTTTGTGTGCAAATAATACTGGTACAAAAGTGTATGCTGAGACTTCTCATGAAATGTCGTGATTGTATATTTTTCTAGGAAGCTGAGTTGAGGATCCCTTGAAAATGTATTGTATCCAATGCAAAAGGCTGCACAGAGAAATTTGCATCATCATTTAGACTGTATTCATTTTAGAGAAGTAATTAGGGACTAAGCTGAGATTTAGGGACTGTATTGAAAAGGAAGATAAAAGGGAAAAAAAGAATAATATTCCACGTTTTCTTAAGGGAGCATAAATTGAAGAAGTGAGGATTACCTCTTGGGTGATATTCTGTCTGTTTTTTGTAGAATCATAGAATGGCTAGGGTTGGAAGGGACCTCAGAGATCAATCTAAATCCAACCCCCCTGCTTGCAGCAGGGACACCCTCCACTAGATCCGGTTGCTCAGAGCCCCATCCAACCTGGCCTTGAACACTGCCAGGGATGGAGCTTCCACCACTTCTCTGGGCAACCTGTTCCAGTGTCTCACCACCCTGACACTAAAGAATTTCTTCCTAATGTCTATTTAAATCTCCCCTCTTCCAGTTTAAACCCGTTACTCCTTGCCCTGTCACTACATGCCCTTGTAACAAGTTCCTCCCCAGCTTTCTTGTAGGCCCCCTTCAGATACTGGAGGGCTACTATGAGGCCTCCCTGAAGCCTTCTCTAGGCTGAACAACCCCAGCTTAGCCAGCCACTCTTCGTAAGAGAAGTGCTCCAGCCCTTTGATCATTTTTGTGGCCCTCCTCTGGACTTGCTCCAGGAGCTCTATGTTCTTCTTATTTTATCACAAGATTCATGACTGCTGCCCACAATTGCTGATCTAACCACTGTCTTTCATTAGGATCAACTTACAGAATGTTCCTAACTTTAGAGACTAGTCAGCTGACCAAAGACACTCTTACATTTACTAAAATAAATGTAGAACCTCTGAAAATGTTACAAAATGAGAAATGTCTAATAACAGGAAATGAAATGCTTCTTTAATTGTCTGGAGAATTAAGATCTCTGCATACGTTATGAATAATGTAGCCAGAGAAAGAAATTGTATGTAGATTCAGACAGGTGTACTGACTTTTCAGGCTTATCTGAATAACGCCTTGAAGCCCTTTCCAAAACTAGATGGCTCATCCTAGTTAACTTTGATCCGCATATCTCTGTGTACTGCAGATCTTTTCTTAGCTAATGTGCTTTAGAAGGGTTCAGAAGTAATCTAAAGTTGAAATGAAATATAATTGTAATTAATCAGAAAAACAGGGGGTAATTCCTAATGTATGCTATACATCGTGCTCTGTATTTTTATGTCTCTAGTTGCTATATAACGTACAAAACGATATTTCCATTATTTTTCATACAACCTTTGAAAAGCAATTGTTTTACGTTTCAAAATTTTTTTTGTAATTATTCTTAAGTATTTCAGGTTTTGAAACTGTTTTGTAAAGCTCCTGACTCATTATGCTGCAGCTTGGCCTACTCAGTCTGTAATATACTTTTGGAAAGCACTTTTATAGGAGATGATAACAGTACTGCTTCATGGATCTAGATATAACTATATATAGGTGTAGATAGAATATACATATACATACACACATACATATATATGCATATATATATATATACACACATATAGATAAATCTGTTAATTTAAAAATAATTGCAAAGCACTTCACATGGTTAATTTATTACCTTAATTTTCATAGAATCATAGAATGGCTAGGGTTGGAAGATCATATAGTTCCAACCCTCCTGCATGGGCAGGGACATCTCCCACTAGACCAGGTTGCTCCAAGCCCCATCCAAGCTGCCCTTGAACACTTCCAGGGCTGGGGAATCCACAGTTTCTCTGGGGAACCTGTTCCAGTGTCTCACCACCCTCACACTGAAGAATTTCCTCCTAATGTCTAATCTGAATCTCCCCTCTGTTAAGGATGTTAACCTTCCTCTGAAATGTTTCATGTGTACGAATTGTAACTACTTTCCTGTATTAAACTCCTGTTCCATGTTTTCTTAAGTGATAATCTGAAGATTTAATTTCTAATCTCATCCTTATTTTCCCTCTTACTGTGTGCCTGAATCAACAAGAGTGTATTCCAATTTCCATCCTGTACAAAAACCACGAAGCATTTTTATGGGGGGGGTTAGAATAAGGAGGGAGTTGAAAGGTTTTTATAGATTATTTCAGATTGGAGGACAAATGGAGTTCATAGATGCAGCTGTTGATAAAGTGTGGCAACGTCTCTGCTAAAGTAGAAGATGGAATTATATGGTCTTTAAAGAAAGATTAATCACATAATTGAATGATTTCATTTTCTCTGGCTCACAGTTATTGATATTGTATTAGGCAGAGTGGAAAGAATGGTTAAAATATAACTGTAATTGTTATTGTATCCAAATCATATTGGATATTACCAAGAAAGAAAATCTGTAGTTGCAAGTATTTGCTTCTGGTAATTTCAGTCCTGTAAGGTCTTATGAATGTATGTAACTTATCTAAGTGGGGAAAGTTATTTGCAGAGGCTAGAAATCTAAAGTTTTAGTTATATGCTCAGTAATTTTGAGAAGCAAATCTACTGTTCCATGATTTATTTTAGATAGTGCACACATTTTGTGATCCTGTGTTTGTTAAGAAGATACACAATAAGATTGAGTGGCTATTGCTTGCTTCTTTTAAAATGCATACCATGTTAGCATGGTGTTTGGATTATTATTATTTTTATTAATGTCTAATAATTTTTAATGTTAGCATTGCTTTTGATTGGTGTTATAGGATTATATGTTGTTTATCTGTTGGGGCTGAATGAACTTATTGTAAAAATAAGCAACAAAATCTTGGTTTCAGAATTATAAACTGTAACTTGATTCAAAAAACTGAATTAGATTACAGAAACATTTTTGCACTTCATTAGGAAGTAGTCATTATAATTAATGTGAAAGCTTCTATCATGTTCACTAGTTGATGAATCAGTGGGAAGATACACTGACTTAACTCTGTAAATATATTATTTCATAGTTTCAAAAATAATAATTAAGGTGTAATTCAGGCCACCTATCCTCTTCTGAAAGCACTGCCATAATTTTGTTGTATTATCATCCTGTTGAATGGCTATTTTCTACTTTATCACAAGAGGCTTTATCACAGAAAACCAGCTCTGGAAGTTCACCAAGGTTTAAGTTGCAATGAGTCCCTTACCTTTGCTAGTTAATAATTAAGTTGATTTTCCATGTAGCCACAATTTTTTTAAGAATCCCCAAATAATATAATTGTTTCAACAACTCTTAGGGTAAGAATGCAAAACACAGTGGGAACATGAATGCTTAGCTGTACAATCTCAGGCATATGCAGATTCATTATTTTCTGACTTTTGCTATTTTACTTCTCAACCTGCATTTTAAATGTTGTGTTAAAATGAAATTTATTTTGGTTCTTGAGCAGAAAACATTGCCAAATAAGAATTTATTTTGGGGTCCCACTAAACAAAGGATCAGACTCCTGTGAACATTCACTGACTTCAGTAGCTCTTTGTAAGAAAGTAGGATGTGACTACATGGTGTATTATAGGCAAGTCTATGGAAGATCTCCAAGCAGGCAGATTATTAAACTGTATCTGAATCTATAGCCATTTAACCACATTTACGTCTGCCAGCTATTTTCTTTCTAGCCATTTCTGAGAATCAGAAGACTTTGAGTATCTTTGCTTACAAGCAAAACATGTAGACATAGCTTCTTAGGTCATAAAAATCTTTAAAACCAAGAATTACGTGCAGAAATAGAACCTTTTATATTAATAAGTTTTAATCAATAAGAACTTGTACATTTTGCAATATTCTTCTTACAGTACTACATATATTAAAAGCCTACAGGATACTGTTGGAAGACCATGTAAGTCAGAGGGTCAAACCTCATGCAGGTTCTTTACCCACTGCCTGTTGAGAGGAATCCCTGGACTGAGATGTTTCCAGAAATGTTTCCAGAAATGTTTCCAGGTTTTTTTTTATGTAAAGGAAACAGACTCTGGGATTAAATACTTAGGCAGTGAGGCTGGTCAGGTACCTCAACATTCTCAATGTGCTCAAGAAAGAGTGAAGTTATTTTACATCATAGTCATGAGCTAGTGAATCCTCTCTTCTACTTGCGTCTTATAACTGCTCATCTATTATTAGGTTGTGATATGCACAGACTTATTACCTCTCAGTGGAAAACTGAGATGAGAAAATCTTGTTTCTTCCTGGATTACAGAATGTGTAATGGTACTGATTTGTGAATTTGTCTGTAAGAGTGATCTTTCTGTACCAGTTGTGTGAGATCCCGGTTGAAGGATCATATTCCTGTGAAAATGAACTATTAGAATACTAGTAAAGCCTCTAAAGATATGTGGTAGTTTTCAGAGATACATGGCTTTGCTAAGTCGGAGTAGATTTAACATGATAAAAAAACGAAACCAAAACCCATGTCTTTGCCTTTAGAAATTACCCTCACCCAAATTCCAGTTTTTTTCTTTCAAATCATATTAAAGATAGAAACACTCCATTTTTCAAAAGAAGGTGTTCTATCATCAGGGTTTCCTATAAAACAAATAACTTGCAAAATAAAACACCAAACTCATGATAAAAAAGGAAGCAATTAAAATCTTACTCTTAAAGGTACATGGCATAGTTGTCAATGACTACATTTGGACCTGATAATGGAAGTGTTTACTAGTGATTAATATAGCTTTCTGAATTCCAGTATATTATTATTTGTAACTGAAATTTAAAAAAAATATTGAAAAGATATATTGCAGAGTACACTAATTGTTTCATAAAAACATCTGTCTGGATGCCTTTCTGAGTGATCTGCCCTAGTTTTTGGTCCTGCTCTAGCAGGGGGGTTGGATTTGATGATCTTCGGAGGTCCCTTCCAACCCCTAACATTCTGTGATTCTGTGAAAAATAAATTACTGAAAATAGAAGCTTACCAACTGTGGGAAATAAATCTTGTAGCTCTTGCAGCAGAATCTTTATATAAAAAACCATTAAGATAATAATGCTCCTATGTTTGCAGTTTTTTCAGTTAATAAACCTGATATTTTTCCAACCACACTCTTGGTTTTTAATGAGAATATTTAGCCAAAATAATTTGATACCAAATACTTTCATTTCTGATTAGTTCAAGACTAATCTTTTATAGAGCAAATAATGTGTTGACATTTTAAACATCAAATATGGGATATTGTTTTATTAAACACTGCCATTGGAAATGAACCTGAGCTGCTGAATTGGGAATATTTTAGTCTTATAAACATGATGGTCTCTTACCTGAATGATGTTTATTGCTATAGCAATATAGTGAGATGGCACTTCTTAGAGTAAGCACAGCAAGATCTGGTACAAAGCTCAGTGTCATCACATTGCTAACTGTGGTTCTGCATCCTCACGATGACGTGAAGTTCTTGGATGCTATCAAGATTCCTATCTCCTTTCCTACAGAATTAGACTACCTATGTCCTTCTGTGACATGATCAATGAGAGATTAATGATTTTTTTTTCTCTTCAATTTGCATTTGATTTGCTACCAGTGCTATGTACTGCCTTCAATAAAAGATGACTTCAAATTGATATATTCCAAAGTTACGGTCCATTATTTCGTTATCATATATTTGTGGATTCTCTGAAGCACAGGAAGAAACTGCAGCTTGATCTATTTAAGTAGTTTTGGGGTTTTTTTGTTGTTTTGTTGGGTTTTTTTGTTTTGTTTTTGGTGGGTCCTTGTCAGGTATAATTTTTTTATATGATTGACTCTGGGTTTAGAACAATGTGTGCTGTGGAGTTTTCCATATCTCATTCAAGGACTTAAATATGAAAGGAACATCCAGAAAAGATGTCAGGTAGCGCAAGTATTTTTGATACATGATATAGGATGTAGTTGAACTTATGAATTTACTCAAGTAAATGATCTTCAAGAAAAGTATGCAAGCAAGCATATTGTATGTGGGCAGCTTTAGAAGACTACAACCCAAGCAAAAAAAAAATAAATCTAAGTAATGTAATAATTGATTTTTTAATATTTGTTTTAAGTTACCTGCTTTTGGTAACAGCTTGGAAGGGTTACACATCTAATGATCACTTATCTAACCTTTCGGGAAACAAGCTTATTGAACATAAAATGATGTTGTCTGTTTTCCAAGGACAACCAGTCCCTATGAGTAGTCCTTATGATAGAAAAAGAGGGAAGAGAAGGACTTCTTTATGAGTTGGTATAACCAACTTATTTAGTGTAATAGAAGTTCACGTGTTTGCTATTGTCTATTAAGTTGTGACTATTGAGAGCTTACAAAGCTATGTTGTTACAGTATTTGAATCATTGCTTTCAGGGGTTGTCCTCTTTCAACAGTGCATATATACGAGGCTTTATTTTGTCTTTCTGAAATGCTTTTAGTTATGAATTTTGTACCAGTAACCCTTAAATCATCTCCTTTCAATCCAGTCTTAATTGCAATGAGATATTATGTTCAAGCTGTCAGAAAAGAATAAACTGTTACTGCTACTAATATTAGAGATGTGACTACTGTGGACATTTAAGAAAAAAACTTAGATTGAGGAGAATATTACTCCTATTACATTGCTTTGATGAGGTCATCAATTAATGATGTATTAGTTTCTGCCTATGAAAACAGTAACACGCTAGGAATGAGTAAGCGGTAGAAAGGAAAACTGCACCTAGTCAAGACAAAATTAATCATGTCACTGAGCCATTTTAACTCATCAAAATCCATAGCAATGGCAGATAGACAGTGTACTGACAAGTTTTACTGAAAAGTAAGGTTTTGTCAACATTACCTTTTCATTAGGCGGTGGCTGAGAGTTATATTGACATAGGGGAAGCAGAACAAGTTACAGGGAGTGTTTTAAAAGGGCAGATACATCTGCTAAATTTCCTCTTCTCTATATTAATTATGCTGTCTGATATCACATCCATATGGCTTGAAAAATCCAGTAGTCCTTATCAAGAGGAAAGTTAATGGAGTAGCATTGCTTTCTGCAGACTGTACTTTTTTAAAAGAATGGTTCTAGCACTTATTGTGGAAATACAGGATTCAAAACACGAGATGGTGTCAGCTGCATGTTCCAATAATCTCGATTTATCATTACATCAGGTTACTGGAGCTACTTTGCTAGGGACCATGAAAATCAAGAGTAGGCTCTTAAATAAACAAAACAAATACCAAAAAGAATGATGTAATTTTTGTGTTTTCTTTTGACAGTAAACTAATTCCTTAATTCAATGCTATGATGCATCAATCCAATACACAGCTATAATTACTGTATTAGAATACTGACTGTAATGCTACTGAAGCTTGACCTTCAGATTGTGAGAAAAGCTGCTCAGCACAGTGCAAGCAATGATAGTTTTTTTTCCTGTACCCTTTCTTCATAAATATGTGTGAATAGGGAAAGGACATTGTTACTTGGGCAATTTAGTAACTGGGTAACTTATTGCATCACAACAGTACATTCTTTTTGCAAGTACCAGACTACCTGCAAAAATAAGAAAAAAACCCTCAAACCCAGTTTTCAGCATCTCATCAGTATTCATTGCAGGTATTTGAGAAAGGAAAGGTGATTTCTTGTGAATCAGTACATTTGTTTTGAAAAGTATCTCAAAAGATTCTAGTAGATTAATATTTCATTCAAGTGGAAGGAAACAGTGGTTCCTGTGCACTTAGTCACTGTGTGACAAAACAATTTTTAAAGTAATTTATTTTTTCTACTGAAAGCTCAAATTATATTCAGCCTTTGAAGTCTCGAATATGCAGACACTGAACACACTGAGGGCAGTATAGTCCTAGAGGTGAATGGCAAAAAATATAGCACTCTTGCCTCTATAGTGCATAAAAAAGTGAGCTTCTTTTTTATGGAATGTGGAATAAATCATTATGAAATAGGATTTAGCTTTTTTAAAGTTTTATTTAAATATATTTGTAAAATACATTTATATAAAATGTAAATGAGTTAGATTTCTCTTTAGATTGATTTGTATTATCACCAGGGCTGAAATTTTATATGGAAAGACTTTTATGAGGAGGTGACATGTATGTAGAACCAAAATAAGTAAGTATTATCATCATAGATAGCTCTTAAGTTAAGTGAAAAATATCCGGAATGTTTACATCCCAGGAAGTCCTGAGCAAGAGATGCTACTATTTAGGCTACTATTCCTGTAAAGAATATGACTTTTATGGCTGCATCTGTACTAATAAATAAATCAGTTCAGAGCTGGTGTTTTTTTTTTCTTATCACAGTCTTTCCCAACACTAAACAAACATAATGAATAAAATAATCTGTATCTTTCCCGAGGAAGAGTTCCTGGCCTGTTCTGTTTCTTGTACCGTCCATAGCCAATTACAGGACGTGTTTTGTAGCTATACTACAAAATTGCTATTTGGATGAATATTTAACTTGTTGATTTTTTTAGTATGGGTTTTGTTTAAAGAAATTAGAGGCAAAGTTTGCATGGAAGTTTTATCTTTTATTAGACCAAGTGCCAAAAATTTACAAGCTTTTGGAACCCAAGCACTTGTGTCTGCCGAATGAAGTTAATCACTGCTAAGATCTAAAAGCATCTGAAAGCAATTAAAAATGCTTATATAGAAAAGCAACTTGGTTTCTCCACCTTCTGCTCGATAGCTGGATGCCATTTGTCCACTGACTGTTAAAGATGAGTTTTTAAATTAAAATCTCTTGAGGTATACCTTTTTTGAATTCTTTAATTGCTTTCATCTTTACTCCAGGAAAAAGTTTTGATCTTTTGAATGTCTTTTTGATCTGCATTTACCTTTCCTCTTTTTCACTCTTGTTCTGGAGGCCTCAAGTTAACTTCCTGATGGTGAAGAAGTACAAAAATCCATAGATTTTTTATATGTACACTTAGACTATGCACAAAAAGAAGCACTCAGTCCAAACATAGGATAATTATCATATCCACATCCACTCAGAAAATCAAGGAATTGTTAGCTGATTTTGCACTTGGAAACAAATCTTCTGATATTTGTAATGGAAAATTTAAGGTCATCATGAGACAGCAGTTATGCCAACATGTCCTGTAACTACTGCTATCTGAGTCTTTAAGTTACAGATAATGATTCACATAAATTTCTAACAGAATACCGTCTGAATAATTTTCCAAAGACAAATATTTACTTTAAATTTACTTCATAATAATTAGTTGCTGTTTTTATAGTGTCAGTAAAGTTTTTGTTATTACTATTATCATAGTGTTTTACTACCTGTTTTGGTGGTGTTTTGGTTTTAGTATTACTTACTTATTTAGTGTTATTTATTTATTTAGACTCTCCACTTACATTGCCAGGCATTTGTTGATATCAGCCAAAGTATTAAGCTTGGTATGGAGATGCTGTGTAATCTCAAAATATTTTGAGTTCTGAGTCACATGTTCTGAGTGAATATTTACTCTTACTCTATCTGAGCAAGTGTTTTACAATTTCGTACAGGTGGTCTGGGATGTTACCTTTGTGTTTTCTTATTTTCAACAAATTCTTTCTCTCCCCTGAAAACTGGTAGAAGGACTAGTATATGCAATTCTTCATCCATCCTAGTTTGACACATTTTCCTTAATGAGCACTGGAAATTTCACTGGTTCCAGATTTGATTTAGCTTTTACAAGAATTTTGAAGTGTATAAACTCACAGAACTGTGGTAAATTAGAGTTTTCTAATTTATCAACTTCCTTTTCTCTGCTCCTTTCTCAAATCTACTTTGTCTGTATTTAATATTCAAGTTTATTTCATTAAATCTTTAATAATGGAACAAAATACTTCTGTAAAAGGCAACAATAAATCAAGAATAACAGTAAATCCTAACAAGATTTTCCCTGGGATGTTTTCTCTTACCATTCATTTCATATCTTTAATCCTGTAGTCCTCTCTAGCTGACCAGGCAAGAGTTTCACGGAACTTCCTTTAATTAGTGGAATGGTAGTTTAAAAGTTAAAAAGAGTGCCAGGATTTTGTATTAGAAATAATGATGTACTTTTTCAGAATTTTTATTTATTTTTCAGACTGTAGTTTTTATTAAGTAATCAAGTAAGTTAATAGACTCGGGAAGTAGCCCAGATATAAAGTAGGACATAGGCAAAACAGAAGATATTTAATGTAGCCCTTATATAACTTGTGATTGAGTTGAGTGAAAGTTACTGTGAATGGATTTAACGTAATTTCTATCCCACATCTTAGACTGTTTTAATTCAGTGTAGCCACAAAAAATGTATTTGGTCTGCCCTTGGAAAGTCCTTTATTCTTTTTGTAAAAATTTGGTGGTGTTTTAACCTCTGAGATAACACTGTCTTTTGGAGTTGTGTTTGAATCTGCTTCATTGCTTCTTCTAGACTTGTTAATATTTTTGTTGTATTTGTTCACTTAACACAGATCCATCTGTGGCCTGCTCCCAGCAGAAAGCTCCTGATTCCATCCTCCCTCACTAAATGGCTACATCTCAGGCATTGTTTAGCTCCATCTCACTTTTTTTTTTTAAAACAGTTTTGTTTCTATGGTTAGTTAAAATTATTATTTCTATCAGAGTTTACAATATAGTTGATTTTAATTCGTTGCTTTGGTATGGTTTTTGCTGCCCTGACTTTATGTCTGTATCCAAAAGTCACTTTATCTTACATGATACGCTGTCTTCTAGAACTCAAAATCTTTTTCAGAGATATGAATTGTTTGAGCTAGATTATATCCTATTATATCAACCTTTTTTGTTGTTGTTGTTGGGGGGCTGTTGATGGTGTGTGGTACGATACCTCCTCATTTCTTTGAATAGTTTAGATTAGGCCACTACATTTTGTCCAATTCTATGTCTTTTAAATAGAGTATGTATAGACCTCTTCATCTTTCAAAACTAAGTGATTTTGAGATTCCTCTGAATTTTTTCCCCTATAAATTCGTTTCTACTTTACACTGCAGTTTTTTCATCAGATGTAGTCTCACGAAGCATAATTAAAGCAAAGATGCCCAGTTTCATTTTACTTGGTCTTGCTTTTAAGACCTTAATGTGCATAGAATGGAATGGACTAGACTAGACTAGACTAGACTAGAATATTTTCTTTGGAAGGGACCTACAGTGATAGTCTAGTCAAACTGCCTGACCACTTCAGGGCTGAAGAAAAATTAAAGCATGTTACGTAACTATATTTTGTAAGATTAGTAGACACCTTAATGCCGTTACTTCAAGCTCGAAAAAATCAGTAATTCTCTTATTCTTAGCATGTTGAGCAGTCATGAATCCTCTATCTCACCAGCCTGGTTAGTCTAGTAAATCTGAGAGGAATGCCATTAGGCAATGTTCTTTTAAAGAAAAAATAAAAAGCTAAACACTGATATATATTTGTCTCTGAGTTGCAAATGAAAAGGGATTTCCAGTGCTAACACTGCTCATTATTTCTCCAGGGTGCATCTCATGGCCATTTTGCCAAGGGTCTGAAGCAAATATGGACTTGAATCCTTACCGCTTTTTTCTCAGCTTCTTCCTGCTTCTTAGCTGCTTCTGGGAAATTTTTCAGACAATATAATAATTCTAATTCTGAATTGCATTGTTTTTCTTTCCTATACTGCATATAACTTCTAGAAGAAACCTCATTGCCTGAGAAAAGGGCTACTTGATGAGAAATCTTCGGCTTTGTATAGCTGCCAAAAAGCCCCCCAGACAACATATAAAGACTATTTGGACAAATACATCTTCTCATGCTGTCTTTTCATGGAGTGTCTGCAATAACAAATTGTTGAAAAAATACCTGCTAAATAAAAAGTCATGGTTTCATCATAGCATGAAAATTCATGGTGGACAGGGTCAAGGCAACTGTTCACAACGCCTATCCCATTAAAGATCATCCATAAAGAGAATTTTCACAGTTCTTTTAGAATTGTTACTGCAATGAAAAGTTTGCCATTTTTTTCTTGCATAGTTTTTCTTTTCTTCTTAATATAAGTTTCCCACCTGATTCATAGAGCTGGAATTCTGTAGTTTTCACTACCATGCACAATGGGCATCTCTTTCACGATGAAGTTTCAAGGACCCTAGTTCACATCATCTTTTGCTGTTACCATCTACTTTTTTCATGTGAAATATTCTAGGTAAGAGCACTTTGTTTAGAGAGCGAGAGAAGGAGTGTGCCAACAAGAACAGAGCTTTCTGGGCATAGATGTTAAAACAGTTTCAGTCTGCCCTGAAAGCCAGAAGCAGAGGGAAAGCTGGTAGATTTTCTTAAGTTCTTTTCAGAGTTGGAAGTAATTTCAGATGCTTGCCCCTCTTTCATATGCCACTCCCTTAAAAAAGGTCGAATTAAGAGCATATTTACAATACAGAAAAGGTCCTTCATTGTCAGCTTGGGTGCATCACTATTATGACATGACAAAAGAGCTTCTGTTCTTGAGTTAGTACCTCTGTGTGATGCATGTACCATGTGAACATGCTAATTCAAATATCTTAGTACTATGCTCCACCAAATGAAATAAATAGACCTGTAATCATCACCAATTATCATTCCTCTAAGTTTATGAAAGTGAAGAGAACTACATCTTTCTGAGCATGTTTGAGATTCTCTATATGCTCTGATGAATTAGTATTTTCAAGTTTTTCTACACAGCAAAAAAAAGCACAAATGGGGATATGGTAGATGCTGTATTTTATTAAAGTGGCTTGAACACTTGCTTATGTCCTACTTGAGAGAAAGAGAGGAAAGAGAGGAAAGAAAAAAGAAAAGAAAAGGAAAAGAAAGAAAGAAAAGAAAGAGAAAGAAAGAAAGAAAGAAAGAAAGAAAGAAAGAAAGAAAGAAAGAAAGAAAGAAAGAGAAAAAGAAAGAAAGAGAAAGAAAAAGTATTTTTTTACAGTATACAAAGTATAATTTTGCAGCTTACTTTGCTGAGATTTTCACGTCTATAATGTTTTAAAGTTGTATAAAGGAGGATTTTTTAATCAAGTAGGTTTAAAGGATGTTGAGATAATTTTGTGATAGTTCTTTAGGAGCATAGAAGTAATTTTAAAGAAAATACGTACCTAGAAATAGAATTCCAAAGCAACAGATTTATTACATTTCCTTAGAATGGCAAGCATACAGGTAAATATCTTTACTATATTTTCACTATCTGAGGAAAAAACCTATTTTTCCCAGGCTTTACCCACCTAAGAAGTTAGCTATCAAGGAGGGTATTCATCTCCCAGAAGTTAATGTCTGAAATGTAGCTGTTGAGACCTTGGGAAGTCATCTCCTTTTATAGCCAGTGGAAAGCAGCAGACATCTCTGGAGGGTGATACGTCTCAGTATAAGATAGACCACATGAATCACCCTGTGAAGATAGATGTCTGTGTCTCTTTGTTGACTACAGGCAACCTAGATGTAGAGTTGGGACTGAATGCTGAAATTTTAGAAGATTAATGTTAAATTAGGTGAATGAAGCTGTCAGTGTAGGTAAAATACTTTGGACAAAGAACTGTGTCTATGTGTGTCCACTAGATGAATCTGTGGAAATTAGCAGTATGTTTTAAAGTATTTGAAGAAGCTTAGTATGTTCAGGGCATAGAAATAAAAAGAAATAAGAACATTTCTATTTTATCATTTGCACAAAATGTAAATCACACACGTGCAATTTAGCAGGCAGTCAAATCAAATGTTAGTCAAGGACTGAAACTTCTGATAACCCTCTGGATTCACTGTGAATTCTCTCTATTACTGGGTTCTGGTGGCTGGGTTCATGACATAACGTGCATACTTTAAAGTGCAGTTTAAAGACCGATGAATCTTCTTATGTGATAATGGATTATTATTCTATTTAAACAACCAAAGATATGGTATTTCTTGATGTTAATGCCAATAGAATTGCTATTTTTAGCATAAAAGTTCTCCAGTGCTGTAAACGAGGATAAATTAGTACAAATATTTTGCTTATTTAGAATGTTCCAATAAACTAATTCTAACCAGACTTTTCTGGAGTAGGCTTACTAGTATCATCCTGCTCCCTGCAATTTACTAAAGCTATAATGCCACATTCTTTTAGAATTTACATCTGCACTGATGCAAGTAAATCTACAGTGTTCCCTCTAAAAAATACACAATATTCCCCAAATAGCAAAAGATCCCAAAGACTTTACTTTTAAAGTCTGAATCAGCATTAAGTGAACTTGGAAATGTACCTATCCAAACTGGTAAGTGCTAAATTTCCCATTCCCTTGCTAACTGTGGTAGTTCCTCCTTAAAAATTTATCTTTAAATATCTTATTTGGCACAATATCTGTTTTTTGCAGTGCTCTATGGCAGGACTTTAATCTCAAAATACATAATGTCCTGCAGTAATTTTCAGCATGTTGAAACACGGAGAAAATCAGAAATATTTATGAAGTTCAGATGTGTCGGAGCTCTCCAATCTGTAGTAGTTGTCCACATCTAGTTTTATTTATTAAATATAGATGTAATTTTTCATCACACTATTGGAAAGAAAATGCTGTTATACCTGATGTCCAGATATATATGTCTAAAAGGACAAATGCTCAGTCTGAATTGATAAACTGGATCCCTTAATTATATTAGAAGTTTATTGTCCTTTTGTTTTTATAATCCCTATTTTTTCCATAGACACCAGACTAAATTTGTTTGCATATCTATTAAAGGGAAAATTTACATTATTTTTTGTATAAATAAGGGTGTACCTTATAGTCCTTTTAAAAATTTACATCTAGGTGGTCACTTCTTAGCCTACAGATTGCTTTTATTTTATTTTATTTTACTTTATCGG
This sequence comes from Hemiprocne comata, assembly GCA_020745705.1. NCBI lineage: Eukaryota > Metazoa > Chordata > Aves > Apodiformes > Apodidae > Hemiprocne > Hemiprocne comata. The sequence continues at coordinate 174,176,836 of CM036586.1, forward strand.
TGTTTTGAGTCTCCTAGTCCATATTTGCCTGCTGTGTTTCAAAAGGGAATCAAATTGGTTTTGTGGTACATTAATGTTTTATGCAATATTCCATAGAGAACATTAAATAAAAATAAAAGAAAAAGGTTGACCTCTACCACTTACACCCATTTCTTATGTCAAACTGGGAGATGTTGAAAGCCCTATATGGTCGTAACCCTTCTATCTAACTGTGACCCTCCTTAACATTAAGCAGGTGACTCGATTAAACATAAATCAGGCATAAAATGCCCTGCATGAGGCAGCACAGTGAATCAAGCAAATTATCAAATGGCAAAACTCATTCCGTGCTCTGGGCAATGTAAGCTGCCAGCACTTATACATCAAAACTTCACTCACTGTAAGATTGATTTTATTTTATTTTGTTTATTTTAATTCCCTACAGCAAGCTGTGTTAGTTGTGTAAAATGCTGTCTGCATCATTACGTTCCTCAGAAATGCTTTTCTTGTTTAGCAAAGGCCGCTCACAAGCAACATGATCTGAGACTAGAGATGCTGCACTCTGTAGTGGGTTCTCATGGAGCTGATATTTTGTGCAATGATACTGAAACTTAAGCTTCTGTGATTGTATAGATTTTTTTCTGTTTGTTTCTGTGTATACACACACTATCAACTTTATCAAAAATATGAGCACCAAAGGGATAATGTTATAAAATTGAATCACCAGTAGCCATTGAAGATATTTTCCAGTTTAAGTAAAGATGCTGGGATTAAAGTGTGTAAGTCCAATCTTAAGGCAAGAATGAATTTTTATGTAAGATGATACATGTCTTCCTTTCACAGTTGCTTTTTATGCTGCCTTAAAACATGTCAAAATAATCCCCAGCAGAGGAGCCTAAAAGGAATGTCAGCTGTGTGGTTATGTAAATCGAATTGAGTGCTTTACAGCAGGTTTAAGATTTTTATAACTCAGGAGTTGTTAACAGCCAGCTGGTTTGTATCTGTTTTTTATGGTTATTCTTGTCATAGGCAGCCTCCACAATTTTTAATTATATTTTATGGTATGTGTTTTCCCTCCTCTTGAATCCCACAGCCACTCTTTGCTTCAAAAGATATTTTCCACTGGGAAGAGAAGAAGCATTGCTTTGGGACTCCATCATTAGAAATACTGTTGTATAATTACCTCCTGGTAACAACAGTGCAGTGTGAATCTCCGTCATAGATCTGTAACTTGCTGTGCCAGGATGGAAATCTGTGGTATTCTGCATACCTGGTTGGGATGTGATGCCTTCAGCCTTTAGCTCAGACTGTTGTCTTCTGCTTTTAACAAACTGATTGACAATTTTTATTGCATTCACAATTCAAATTCCTCTTCGCTTCACACTTCAGGTCTGAATACAAGTTTTTCAGATTTGATCACATTCTGTGTTCTGGATCGCCACTCACTTTGTAACATACGTTCTCAAAAATGCCTTATTTTTTTATTTATTTTAGTGACTGTCACAGCGATACTGGACAAAAGTAATCTTTTAAGTGTTTTCATAGCAATGTAATTTCAAGATGATAGTCTTGACTCCCATCTGGAGTAGAATTAATTTAAAACATACAGAAGAGCACTTTTCTCTGTCTGAAAATAAAACACCGTGCCTGACAGTCTGAAAAGCCAATGCCTGATTTTTTGTTAGACTTGGAGAAGTCATGAAATATTTAGGTATATATAACTGTGAAGGCATTACTGGATACTATGCATTCTTGAATGTTTTACAGTATTTTGTGAGTGTCCTCCCTCTGCGGAAGGAAATGGACCGCTCTCTAATTGTCCTTAATGGTAGATCCTCCTATTGAAACACCTCCCCTCCTTGCAGATGTAATGATGTAAGGGCGAGAGTCTTAAATAATTGATCATATGGAGAAGGCTGTTTGTAAGATGGTTAAAAGACTGCTAAGGTTGACAACTGTAAGCTTTTTTTTAGGTAAGGTTGAGAAAATTAACACTTGTTTTTAGTTACAGTCTAAAATAGTTACAGTCAATCTCACTTGAAAAGCCTCTTTTGAAAGTGTAAAGGAAATAATTTATGCTTTTGTGTTCTATTCCAAGAATTGATTTGTGTAATCCAGTTTCATTATTTTAACAGACTGAAATCAATGGAAGTATTATTATCGTGCCTAATATATTCCGACATTATGACTCTATAGATCTTCTTTTATTGCACAATATTATATTTAAATTTGAATGTTAAGTGTTTATTCTGACCCACTTACGGTCTAATGCCTAATGTCAGCAGCTTCTGAACTACAAATTCAAATATCTCTCTCTACTGCATTGGATTTATATTACTTTCTAGAGCTATATAGGAGCGTGCCATGTAACTAAATGCAAGTGCACAGGATAAGTTCTTATTATCAGAATTGGTTTATTTGGTAGAATTTTCTTTTTTGAATATAATTCAGTAGGAAATTTGAGCATCTTCAAAACAGTTACCTTTGAAACTACAAGGTTGCTGAAAACAAAGTTTGAATATTAGTAAAAATATACTGATCTTACCAAAATACATTTTGGAGATTTTATCTGATTATTTTCAATTTTTTTCAAATATAAATATTATAATAATAATATATAATATATAATATATTATATAATAATATAATATATTTTTCTTATTTGATAAAGTTAAGAATTCATAGAAGACTGAAAGTGCAAATAATAGTAACAACAAAAATAAAGGAGATACTGCTTCCAAATGCGTAAGGTTAGGGGTACTATCAGTGCAGACATGATACAAAAAGAATAGCATGTACTGAAACTGCAAGATACATATTATATTATATTATTTTAAAAACCCACACATTATAGATACATAGATACATAGTATATTATTTAAAAAAACAACAACAAACAAAACCAACAAAAAACCCCTCCAAAACCCCAACACAAAAAAAATCAAAGCCAAATCAAAACAAGACGTTATGTTTGCCAGATTAGGTACACACAAGGAATGTCATGTTTTAGGAATTAGAGTACTGCTGCTATAGTTCATGGCTTCACCTCTCATCCCAATCAGAGCTGCCTGTATTTGCTAACCGTGACCCACAAAATTAATCATAATTTCTTTCTTCTCCAGGGCTGTTGAGGATAGTGTGTGCTGTTTAATGATAATTATTTGTTCAGGATTCCAAAATATATCTACGGATGACACCCTGGAAACTGAAACTAATACATTGAAATTTAATTACTTCTTGTAGCTATATTTTAACAATTTCAAATAGAAATAATTCTATCTTGATAAAAAAACTCTCCTCTAAGGCAGCAGCAAACCTACCCTAAAGTGTATGTTTGGGTACCAGTGAAGCTCTCAGAAAATGGAAAGATACTGCAATTTCAATTAGGCAGTAGTATTTTAAGTATTTTAAGGGAGATATTCTTTGGGTGTTACTGTGTGGTCTGCAGTTCTTGAACTGCTTGGAACAATTCATTTGAACAAATAAAAATGCAGTTTTGACTTAATTACAGATAGTTTTTATAGTTTTTATAGTAGTCAGATATTATCCAGAAACGTGTTTTAGAGGAACAAAGTCTGTGCCAGGATTGACCGAACCACTCAATCTGGAAAAACACATCAGAAATGGAAAAGGCTGTTGTTCACAGAAGGCTTCAAGGCATCAATTTGTGCTAGATGGATCTTTGCATGAGAATTTTCCCCAACATTAATACTTCTCTGTTTAAAACCAACATTAATTGTCTCTTTTTTTGTCTGTATATACTTAATTTTGAATTAGAAATAAAGCTGAAAGTGGAACTTTTATGAAGTATGTTCTGAACTCTAAATGAATGTAGAGATAAAGAATGATGTATTTTCCTACTGTATCCTTAACCAGGTAACCTGCTATAGTAGTTATCAAATATACACCTGTTTTTTCCTGTCCGTAAAGGATGGAAATATTATTAGATGATAATTCTGTTCCTCTTTCGTTTCAGGCCATTTTTTAAAATATCTGATGTCTTTATGGTACAATTAGATTAGAAGTATATTTTTTAATCCTTAATATCCTGTTTTTCAGAGTACGACTTCCTTTACAGTCAACAAAAAAATTACTAGTCACATTTTACAAACATAAGGAAAAATCATTATTTTCCTCACTATTATTGTCAGTGATTTAGAAACAGTGTATTTCACATTTAACTAGCCCAGGTAGTAACAGAAGGATGGGGATTTAAAAAAAATTCATTCCCATAAAGCCCTAAGTAGTTTTCAGGGAATTAAGATTTTTTTGACAAATCATCACAAATATAGACTTTAAAAAAATATGTATTTTTTAATTGCTAAACCCTTGATCTTATTCCTTTCCTGCTTCAGAATTTCCATTGGTCATATACTAACTTGAATTTCAAATCAGTAAAAAATCTTTTATCTGTTAAATTGATGGTTTCAGAAAAAAAAAAAATCCAGCTAAACTAACAAAAATCCTGTATGTTTATTTCCTGTTCTTGAGCCTTCTGGGCTCAAAAATGTTTTGTGACCTGTTAAGGTGCATGGTAAATTTGAAAGCAATGATTCACTTTCATAGTTCCTTTGTGGATTTTTACCCAGGTACACTTCACACTGAACTGCTGCCCTCGCTCCTTAGGCAAGTTTACTTTGCATTTTATGGACTTCTATTTGACTTTACAGATTTAGAAACAGGGAACAGGGCTGATAACAATATTAATACATGCTTGGCACTTTATTTTTATAGCTTTGTACAATTCTTGGCGGGTTTATATTAATCCTTCTGTAATGTAAGGAAGTATTATCTCCATCTAATAGGTAGATGGGAATAAAATTAAGATGTAGATGACATATCTGATACCTTCTGGTAATATCAGAATTAAAATTCAAGAGCCTCTAATTTTCTCTTCTTTTGTTAGAACACTCATATTTTTAACTAAAAGGGTGAACTGTTTCAGAAGCAATTCTGGTATTATACAGATACTTTCTCTTACCATCTCTTCACATTCTTCTTGATGCACACTAAGGATTCTGTGGGAAGGGTGCTTGGCACGTGGTTATGCAGAGGTCTTGTAGGTGTGGGGCAATGTTTGAATTTAATTTACAACTAACTGAAGATAAATCATCAGAAAATGGCAGACAGGAAAATCAGACAGGCCATCAGCTGTCTAACCAAGTGACTGACCTGGGGGCATCTCTAAAGCTGCCAAAATAACTGTTTATAGAATCTGTCAAAAGCCAAATCCTAGTGCTAGAAAAAAAAAATAATCTTCTGTAATTTTGCATCTGGGCCTTTTGTATGAACACATAGGATGAGAAAAAGAAAGTAAATACATGGTGAAGTATTTTGTGCTAATGCATCCTGCAGATATTATTGCTTCTGTGAACACTTGTGTTAAACATGTGGTGCTAGTAGAGGACTGATCTGGGGAGAGAGCACAGGGGTAGGAGCTTTGCATTGGACTAAAGTTTAATTTTTTTGTGTTTATATGGTAACTTGTAATAAAAATGTTGGTTAAGATATGTTTTTGTGAAAAGGGTAAGATTAAGGCGAGCTGATGCTTTAATGGGATGCAGAAAATATTTTATCATGTTGATAAAGTTGATACGTCATAGAATGGTTTGGGTTGGAAGGGACCTTTAAAGATCATCTAGTCCATCCTCCCTGCCATAGGCAGCGACATCTTTCATTAGGTCAAGTTGCTTAAAGCCCCATCCAATCTGACCTTGAACACTTGTCTGCAGGGAGGGGGCATCCGCAGTTTCTCTGGGCGACCTGTTCCAGTGTCTCACTATTCTCATTGTAAAAAATGTCTTATGTCCAATCTAAGCCTACCCTCTTTCAGTTGAAAACTGTTGCTTCTTGTCCTGTCTTTACAGGCCTTGGTAAAAAGCCTCTCTTCTTAAAAGCCCCTTTTACGTACTGAAAGGCCTGATAAGGTCTTCCTGCAGCTTTCTCTTCTCTGTGCTGAGCAACTCCAGCTCTCTCAGCCTTTCTTCATAGGAGAGGTTTTTCCTCAATTTTCACAAAATTCCGTCCCTCTGATCATTTTTGTGGCCCTCCTCTGGACCTGCTCTAATAGGTCTTTGTCTGTCTTGTGCTGGGGAACCCAGAGCTGAACACAGTATTCCAGGTGGGGTCTCACACAAGCTAAGCAGAGGGGCAGAATCACCTCTCTTGATGTGCTGGCCACACTTCTTTTGATACAGCCCAGGATATGGTTGGCTTTCTGGTGTTGTGTCAGTTTGGTGTAGATCCGAAATTCCTGTATACCATCAACATCATAGGATGCAATCTTTTTTCCATGCACTGAAGCCATTTTATGACTAGTTTTGTATTTCATTCTCTTTCATAAGAGGAATATCAATCACTTATGCTTGAATGGTAGCAGTTTCCAATGAAAGTAGAACGTTTCACTAAATTTCACAGAAGTTTTCCTGCAATGTAAGCTTTCTTACAACAAACGTGGGAATGGAAAAAACCTACTTGTAAATATTTTTCTTCACAGACGTGGTCAGTTGAGACAACGCTTTAGTGCCACTTTTGAAATGTGTTTTCTGTAGTTGAGAAGGGTATAGCGTCAACAGCAAAGTGAGAAAAATGTTAATACAGATGCATGTACACTCTTCACATTTGATCACAATACTACATTATGCCTATATGAATGTCTCCGTATTTGAGGTGGCATCTTTATTAAATACTGTTGCTGGAAGAACAGAATCATGTTGATTCATATGCCTTTATTATGTGAAACCTTGCTGTATACCACTCATTGGTTAGCATGCAGCTTAGGAAAGCACAGTTCTCTTGTGGCCTGTTATTGCCATTGAAAATCTGTTTTGATAGATGAAAGAACGACTCTTTTTCCAGCTTGTCAAAGAAATGCAACATGTGACTAATATGTCCAATTACAGAATAGAACAAACAAAGAGAATGCTACAAATGTCAAATAAACTTACAGAACTAGTGGTAGAAAAAAAATCCTTAATTTTATGGGCTGTAAGTGTATCACGAAATTAAATTCAACAATGGATCTGTGTCTAAAAAGTAATTCCTGTGTTTCCAAAACTAAGCATGTCTTTTAACATGTCTTAACTACTGATTAAAATTCAATTTTAAAGAAACTCAACCATTCAGTGTAAGGAATTGCCAACAAACCAGTAATTTCCCCTTGTTTCATCTGAAACTTATGCATGCCAAGAAAGCTTGAAGTTCTGTACATTCGGAATCCATGTGGCATGTTTCAGAGCTCATGTGTTCTTCAGTTCACTTCAGAAAGTGATCACCAAACTCACTGGGCTGTGTAGCAACAAATGCTGTTACTTATGACCAACAAGTTAGACTTGAAATCTTGCTAGCCACCTGTATGGCTTCCAAAATTACTTCAAGTAAACATTAGTATCGAATCATTAGAATGTGCATGTTGTTCTAATTTCTGGGATAAAGCAATACTAATGATACTGTTCCGTTTTCCAAATAATTCACATGGAAAATCTTAGTGTAGAAGTTACAGTGTTGAAAACCAGTTATGTCTAGAAAATACCAAAGAAATGCATATACACTACTTATCAGAAACTGGCTATGCATATTTTTATTTGAAAAAAATTAAAGGCATTCTCTCCATGTGCTTCATCTCCAGTATTGATACTCTCATTCCTCAGTACTGAGATTTCATCTTGCATTTGGCTGAAGTCAGGTTACTAATGATGAGTATAAAAAAGTGAACTATTACTTAGGTACTATTTAAATTTTTTTTGCTATTATTTTTATTACTTGCTTTGTGCTAAATGTGTCTTGCCTGTGAATGTCAGAGAAGTCTAAATCGTGGAATTTAGAAATCATAAGGAAGGTCATAACCCAGTGGAATGAGAAATTATAAAATGCATGTCCCATCTCAGTGTTGCGCAAATGTTGACAAGGTGTAGGGAAGTGATTTCCAGGAACAGATAGATTTGTGAAAATCCTAATCTGTTGATAGCCTGTTCATTACTGGCTGAATAAAATATTAATTAAATAATCTGCTGCAAATTATGATCTAGTTTTCCCTACAAAATGGGGAATCTGCGGAATACAGTTATAATAATATTTTGTCTGTTGGTTGATGCCACTAACCTGAGAGGAACATGTAACATAAAATTTTGTTTTCTGCAAAGTCTTTTTAGCAGTGTACATCTAATGTCTCAATTACGCATGATATCATGAGGATTTCTTGGGGTTCTGCCAAAGACAATCTTGGGACCCTCTTATGCTTACTTATTCAGTGAGCTTTGAATATTTATCCATAATGAGGTAGACAGTGGTACCAGTCGTCTCTTGGTTTCAATGAGGATGCCTTTTGGAAGCATATGTAATCACTTACGTGAATCTGAATTTACAAAAGGCTTCAGTTTTTCATAATATATACTGCAGTTACGTTGATGTTAGGGACTGTATAAAAGTTATTGCATGTTTGCATTCATGTTATAACCAAATACAATAACTATGTATGCATTATAAATGAGGGGTTTCCTCATTAAACCTTATTAACAGTCTTCAGATGTTTACTTTTTCAGTACCATGCAATTGTGAGATACAAAACAAAAGTACTTAGGCACGTCGCTCTGCGGTAACACCATGGGCATGAGAGAACTCCCTTGATTTGGGGCCATAATTTGGTGATGCTTTGTCTGAACGTTGGGACACAACAGAAGTGCACATCTCACATTTTCGTGCCACAGTTTCTATTGCAAAGAGAAGTGGGTGCCTTCAAATGTAAGACACCACCAGGCTGTGATTTGTCCAGTGCCTTGTTCAGCAATCAGGGTCCTGACTGTGGAATTTAGGGTTCTATTCCCTGATGCAACAAGTAGAACATGTAGGTGTGAGAAGGCTGTCTAAGAATTGACTGTCCTTTTATCTGAGAGCAGGACTATGCAGTGTTCACTCTAAGTCATTATCACAGCTACTTTGAACAGTATCACAGTCCTGCATCGCAGTACAATACTCTGCTATCACTGTGCTGTAATAGTACATTTAGCCCCCTGCCTTGCCTCTGGCGCAGCATAATGCATAATGGATCTGACAAAACTTAAAAAAGAAAAGAAGAAAAAAAAAAAGAAAAGAAAAAAAAGGGCCCCAAAGCCACAGTGCAGCTCTTGAAGTTACAACACTTCAAGTGAACAGAGGGATGGAGGAGGAGAGGGGAGTCTCCTGACCCTTCCAGGTGAATTCTTTACATTTGAAACATGAAAAGTCTCTTACTCAACTTGATGCATTAAAAAAAAGGTATATATGCCATGAAATAACCAGTGCATTTCTGTTTTTTTTCCCCAGCATTATACTGACTTCTGTCATTGTAATGCTTGGTGCAGCCTGCTTTGCACACTGCAAATACAGAGAGGCAACTGGAAAAATATTATAGAATTTGTCAGTATATATTTTAATATAAAGGTTTCTATTTTCTTTTTTGGCGAGTGGGAAATAATATCTACTTCAAAGCTAAATATGACAACGGAGAGTGAGAATTGTTCTTTAAAGATATTTTAAGGTTTATTTATAGATGTAGCATATTCTTATGATGTTAATGAGCAATCCTATGAAAACTTTCTTTAAAATATCTTGAAATAGTAGTTTATACTTCAAAGATCTACTGAAAATACACTAATGAGGAGCTATGATATTTCGTCTTAGTTAAGGAAAGCAACTGTTTGAAGCTAAACCCCTGCATTCCTTTCCTTCTCTTCTCGTGAGTAGGAATAATGTTGTTTTCATTTCAAAGCCATAAAAGCCACAGATGCTTTGATACGACACTGAGTAAATATTGGTGAGTTGTTTCTTCAGTGTGTGGACCCAGTGCAAAGAACAGGTCCTTCGCCGGGCACGTCCGTCTCACCAGAAGGCTATAAAAGCTAAAACTGCACCACTGAGATCCACAGCTAAAATCTCGTTTTATTCTGAACTAGTTCTGATGCCACAAATACTTGTACACATTAATAAGTTAAATTTCACATACACGATTAGGCATTTGAACTACAGTGTGTCTATTGGAAAGAATTTGGCAGTCCTGGTTGCAAGGCTGAGCTCGGAAGTTGTAGGGAGATGTACTTTCACGAGGCCATCAGGCTGCCTCAACAGTGTTTAGGTATTAGTTTAATCAAAGAACTGTTTGCCATTACCCCAGAATCTGTGTCAAGCTGTGGATTAGGTTTATAAAAAAAACTACAAAAGCTCCTGCTGGTTGAAAGATTATGAGTATTTAGCTACATTACTGCTGTTACAGGCATGAACACGTCCTTTCAGTATTTTTGAATTGTAGCAGTGTTACAATTAATTAGTTGTGTCTGTCTAGTTATAAATTAGTCTAAAGTTAAAGGCTAAGGTTTTATTAAGTACTACTGATTTTTTTTCTGGTTTTGACTGTATAATTTAAACTGAAATACACTTTGCTAAACTGGACTCAAAGAATATGTAAATAAAATAAATTGTAGCAAGTCCAATCTAAGAATGTTAAATTAAGAAAATTCATGGAACACCAATAACTACCAGTAACTGTTACTATGTTAAACCTTTTAATTTCTCATAACAGTGAGAATAGTGTTGTGAGAAAATGAGATAATACACACAAAAAGAAGAAAGGAACTTCTGTTTGCAAAAAGTGCAGGGAAGTTGTTCCCATAATAAGTCATTCTATTAAACAAGAGCCATTATTGCACTCTAGCAATGCAAATGTAAAACAGAAAGTTGGTTCTGTTAGGAACCAAGCACATATTTGTTAGCCTAATATATTGTTAGTGTATGTATTTTCCTTTCCCACGTAATTTTTTTTTGGGAATTTTATGCTATTTGGTTGAAGAGATTATCGAAAAGTTTTTTTTTTATATTGTTCAAAGTTGACCTCTGCTTTTTAAAAGGCTTCATCTGCACTTTTTCATCTGTTTAGAAGCATACATTTTTGGTTAAGAAATTGAAGACAATCTCTTTGTCTTTTTCCTAAGCTGGGGAGGTTGAGATAAAAAAGAATGCCTGCTTTAAAAGTCACACATGGCTGTAATTTAAGATTTTTTTTACCTCATTGTCCATAACAGTTGAAAGAAACCTTCAATGAAAGTTTATTAACTAGGCCAATGCCTGAGGCAATAAAGGTTCATTTATTACCAGTTTCTTGGCTGTTTTTCTTCTTCTGTTTTTCTGTTAAACTCATAGTGTAAGATAATACTTCACAAAATTAAACCTTTGACCTTCTGTGGAGTTAAGTCGCCTTTGATTAGATAAAGTAACAATTTATGGTCCAGCATGAGGTTGCACATGAAATGAATAATGCAACAGACTGAATGAGAACTGAGAATCTATTGCTTTTGAAAAGATGACTGTTGTTTAAGAAAGAATGTTCTCTCTTAATTGTATTGTAGTGATGCTGTATTGCACTCCAGCAGGATTGAAACTGTTGCTGAAAAGTACAATATAGACAGGCAATTATGGAATATACGTTATTTAGTTCTGTCAGAAATGCACCAAGCCAATAATAAATTCACAGATTACAAAACCCCATTAAGCTGTGACAGTTAGTAATTTGTTGTGGTATTTGAAATGCACTTTCTGATTTCACTTTTTACTCTTCAGTACAAAGGAATAAATCCACAATAAAGAATAACTTCATGGAATGTAAGTCCATCAGTTCCATACATGGAAAATCTTAGTGATAAAAGAATTACATTTACACTTTTTTTTTTTTTTTGCAGCATCATTGAACCTGCCAGTAGTTCTTACTAAAAAAACCCCACAGTCTTAATATTAAGTTTTATTTACTTTGAACAGAACAAATAAAAAGAACACTACTTTCTTCTAGGCCAACATCTCATTTCTGCAACTGTGTTACTAATTGTGGTGACACAGTGCAAGTAAAAAGACGTTCAGATTTGAAGATTGCTGTGGAAATGTAGCTCTTTTGCTTGTTTGTTTTAAATGCAATACCCAGACCTGAAAATTCATATTGCAACTTAGGAATAGTTACAGGAAAAAGGTCTGATTAGTCTGATGAACAACAGATGGTTTGAGCCTCACATACACTAGTTTTCTCCCAGTGCAAGACTGGCAATTTCATTTCAGTTGCACCAGTCTAAACCAGATCACATGGCTGAATTAGAATCAGTATTCCTTCTTTAAAAATATTTAAAGTGCAAGTAGTTATTTAACTTTTTTTTTTTCTTCACATTACTCCTTCAATAATAGCCCTTTTAAAGATGTTAAAAAATGATCTGGATTAACAGTTTATGCTGAACCACACAATTTGAACAGAAAAACACAGCTAGGGGGGCCAGACAAGAATTTCTGGATTATCCCAGGTAATAAGGTGTAATGAAATTTTTAGGGTATACCAGCATTGCTGTATTTGATCAATCCAGGCATGTTAACAGAAATAAGGCTTCTGGATAACTGTGAGATTCCAGGCCTACATTATACATAAAGAATGCTACTAATAAAACTCAGTATATTTTAATGGAACATTACGGTGTAGTCTGAAGTTCCCCTTTCTGCAATCCGGTCTATGTAATCAGACCTCTGTCCTGCAGATTTCTTTCCTCTTCTTGTTTTATGTATCACAGTATATAAAACACCCATTAGATCAGAGACTAAGGTTAGGATCCTGTTTCGTTTGAAATAACTGGGCAGCAGTGTAATAAGCTACCAAAAACTGGTATCTGAACTGCTGCAACCTGTGAAACCAGTGCAATAATCTACAGTCATCGGGGTCAAGTCCTAGGAGGTAGCCCTGCCTTTCTTTCTCAGGCAGAGTTTTTCACATTTTAGTGGGTATTTTGCCCAAGTGAGAACCTCAATATGAAATCTGGAATTAAGTCAAGAAAAGACATGAATTGTTTTCAAGTCAGTACCACTGAAATAAAATATAGGAAAAAGCATTAAGCATTAATTTGAAATAATGAAAGGCATTCTTTCAGAACTTAAGATGAGATTTGGACCTCCTCCCACACAATGAATAGAGTGTTTCTGCAGAATGAACTTTCCAGCAAATAAATGAAATTAAATGTAACACACTGCTGACAGTTGTGTTTTGTTTTTCTGCCTGTTCTGTGATGGGAAAGGTAAGGTATCTTGAAAATATTCTGAAAGTCCTAAAGAAAGAGATTGTGAAAATACTTATATATATTATTGGATTCTTAATGTACCCATAAATGTGTATATATGTGTATATATGACATATATAAAGGAAGCTAATATATTACGGAAGTTTTTTATTTATTGGAATAACTGTTAGGAATTATAATTACTATTAGGCATAGCTATGTGAAAGAAGTTAAAACTGAATTAAGAAAAATTACTTAAATTATTTTTTAAGTTGTCCCAGGAACAAGTTTAGGCATACAATTAAAAAAATTAGTATTTTGAGACATATTTGAGGCTGAAAAAATTACACTTGTAGTTCCCTTTTTTTTTTTCTTTCACAAATAGGTTGTGCTGTAAGCTGCTCATGCCATCAAAACGGAAAGTTTTAAGAGCTCTCTTTTAAGGCAGGGAATAGTATTTGTTGGAAGGCAGAAACCCTTGATGTGATTTAGTGCCCACCAGTAATTCACACACGTTTTGAAAATCTGCCATAATATATGACAGGTCTCTCGGGCGTTTTGCATTTAAAACAGAATTGTTTTCTGAATATGCTATGTTTTTTGTCATGGTTTTCTGATTCATTCACTCTTTTTTCAGCATTAGAGACCACACATACTGGGCATACTTCTGGTTTCATTCTCACCCACGAAATTCTGCCTTCAGTAGAGTTGCACGGGTGTAAATTAGACTAGAACTTGGCAGGAGAAAGCTTATGATTATATTTGGCAGAGGCAGCAGGCTGCAACTTTATTAACATAATTAACAGCTACAAACACACCCAACAGGCCAAAGTAATCTAGTGACAGAAGAGAGAAGGTCTTTGTAGGAAAGGATCATTCACGCTTTTTTTTGGTGTTCTGCTTCTTGTTCCTGAGTTCCTACTAAGGCTTGGAGCACTTTCAATTGAGCTGTAATTCAAATTCATACGGCTCCTACAAGACACCTTGAACAGACTTTGGCTGATGAGTCTATAGGAACTGTCAGCAATACGGAGATTACTTCAGAAGCATGGTGGTTGAATTGAACTTTACTTTCTGATGTTTTGCTTTTTGAATTAAATTGTTGGACAAGATTAATTGCATGCAGTGAGAGATTTAAATGAATAGCTTTATAAAGCATTAAAGTTCTAAGTACGTCACATGGGAAAAAAGCTGTAAGGTTTAAATGAATAAATGTATTTAATGCATAAAATGTCTAGGCTAATTTTTTAATTCCTTTACTAACATCTTTTATTGAAAAAACATACTTTATTCATCCATCTTAGTTATACTGCTGTGGTTGTGGTAATTTAATATTCCTGCTCTTCGCTAATCTTCTGGTTCAACAGAAGTAAACAATAGCTTTCATAAATTAAAAATACGCTCTTCAGAACATGCTTCTAAAGATAAAAAACAAGGCTGTAAACATTTATGACTGAAACAAACTAGATTGTTCAAATACTGCCATGATGTATCATGTATATCAATATGGCACTGATATCAGTTAGAATGCAAACAAGGTTTTAAATGATGTGCCCCTTCATTTCAGCTGGAGAATCCGCTTTACACCATCTGCCTATCAGATGGTTAGGAACCAGGACTGCGTATTAATGCCACATGTTCGATTTCCTTTCCTCTTGTAATGGTTAGATTCATATTGCTAATAGCTGTGCATGAGCACTGTCGATGAAATTTGTGTGACGATGGAGTGATGAGATATTTATAAAGCTGCCTGTCTCACTGCATAATCAGCAGGAAGAATGCCAGACATAAACAACTTATCAATTTCAGAATATTAATGACAACTGTCACTGACTTTAATCCATTGAATATTTCGGCCTGGATACTTTTTAACTGTTCAAATATATACTTGTAAAGAGTAAAAAATATCTAAGTGACTGTTCATTGTGATCCTTATTTCTTTCTTTTCAGTTGCCTTTATCGCTGACTTCTGATTGTACTTGAAGATAAAATTTCTGTAGTGTTAGAAAAACGTGCACCTCAGAAATTCATTAGCTACTTAGAGTCAAGTGAGAGTAAATAACGTTTAGGCAAAAAGGCTTTCTCAAACAACAAATTTTGAAAAAATTTACCCAATTAAATACCCACACCCGAACTTTAAAGTTTAGAATTTTGAAATATACATATGCACAGCAGCTTATTAACCTCCTCTGTTTATAATATATGTGGCTGCTTTCGCTAGTGAATTAAGTGAGGTAAGTCAGGCCCTGTGCTAAAGAGAAAGTTTTGCCTTGTACCATGCCACAGTATGCTATAGTAAAAGGCTCAGGACCTTCCTTGCCACTTGCTTTGCTAAATCGTGGCAGTCAAGGGGTAAGAAAAGTAACAGTAAAGCAGAAACTGTGATGCAGGCTGGAATTGCTGTGAGGAATGGCATTAAGTGATATTCCTTGTATTTCCCCCACACTTACACCAGTGTTTATACGAGACACACATTTCAGATTCATAGAGTTTAAATGAACTGCCATGTAGCAAGGTAATAATTTCAATCATTTATGCAGTTGTATGAGAGAAGGAATGAAATGAGAAGTTTAATTTCTGATATTTTTTTTAATTAACATTTATTATCACAAGCCTTATCTTGCAAAAACTAAACAATCTGCATTTTAGTTTCCCAGACCTCATCCAAAGGTTATGGCTTCCTCTAGAGGGAAGCATTATGGCCTACTTTGGAGAGAAGTACTGAAGTATACTTTTTTGCAAATTTTGTAGCAGAAGAGATTTTGTATTACAGCAGTTCTGTGACCGGGTCATTACCACAGTGAGACATAATATTTACAGGTGGGCTCAAAAGCCCAACATGCAGTGTCTGTTTAATATGGTATTTTTGGAAGCACTTAAAAACTGCTGATCTGGAAGTGCAGTCACAGCCAAAAAATTGAGGCCTGCTGTTGTATTCATTATTTGTATCATATTGAACTATTCCTCTGAAGGATTGTTCTTTAAAGATGCTAGTTTTAGCTTGTCAGTGATGTATATTAAAAAAGGAAGTGTAGGTTATTGTATTGTTTAATGAGCACAGGATGCAAACCGAAGTTCAGAGGTGCACCATCCCTTTTTCTGTGGCCTAATTTAGGGACTGTAACCAAATTTGTATAACGTATAGCTTCATATCCTTCCTCTAAGGTAAAAATACCATTGGAAGCAATCCATGTTATTGTCAATACCTTCTTAAGATCAAAACATGACCAATATGTAATAGTAGAAGAAGCTAAAATAAAATTAAACCCTTGTATTTATCCACCTTCTGATTTGATTTTTTGGTTTTTGGTACATCTTCTTCTACCTTAAATAGCAGTTTTCTAAGTAATACCAAGCTGCCTATACGGAATGTAATTATCACGTACCGGCTAATCCTCATTGCACTTGGAGGTGTTAGAATTCAGCCTGTGAGGACGGTCAGGAGGCTGGAACTGTTTGCTAATATTTATGCGGTCATGCGAAGAAATAAGGGAAGGCAACCTTGAGTCAAGCCACAATATATTCAAAGGCACCTCTTTTGCCACTTCATTGCTTTCCCCAGGATGACAGAGATTCCTCATGTCTGTTCACCTTCTGCCTTCTTCCCGCTGGATTTTGCCTTCTGTCTGTCCCCATCGCTGGTCGAAAACATGGCAGGAGCGAACTCATTTTCCATTTAAGGAGGCAAGGGAGACAACAAGAGGCCCTTGGATGCCAAGGTGGTAGCAATATTTACCTCAGCAGCTTGGGATTATTTGCTTATTTGGTCTTTCCTGCTAAATTGCACTCCTCCTATGCCGGGCAGCAGCCTGGGCCCACTAGAATAGTAAGTTGTGCAGTTAATTCCTCTTGAGATCCATAAGACACTTCACACCTCTCAGAAAAGCTGAAAATCAGACAAGCAGGCACCTTTAAACTAATTACACTGAGTTTTTTCAAGCCTTCTCCACGGTCAGGGCAAGAATCTTGATTCAAAATGACTGAGGGTCTGTTCTCACAGTGGCATCACAGGCTGAGGGCTTAGATTGCCTAATTGCATAAAAGATACCTGGTTTAATGCCTTCTCTTTCATTTTTTATGTTTAATTCTCTTTAATTTCCATCTCTGCTTCCCATATCAGTCAGATGGGGTAGGCAGCTCTTGTGAAGTTTGACACTGACTTCTCTCTGCCACCACGCAGGCTGGGGCAAAGGGATGTGAGTAGGTAGCAGCATGGTCTGGGGACTGCAAAAGAATTATCCTGCCTCAGGGAAGAGGGAAAAAACTTAGGCTTTGATTAAAGGCTGTATCTCGTTTTGAGTTTTGAAGGGGTTATTGGCTTTTTTTCTAATGGCTTTTGACAAAGAGAAATGTTCCTGTTTTGTCCAACAGTCTTGTAAATGGCTGAATGGCAGAAATTTGGTTTGGTAGAAGAGCACTTGGTTTTCCTGAAGGTAACTTTGGGATTGAGATTAATTGGGTTTAATAATTCTTCTTCTCATTGATTTGAGACCTTAAGCAACCTGGTCTAGTGGGAGGTGTCCCTGCCCATGCAGAGGGTTGGAACTAGATGTTCTTCAAGGTCCTTTCCAACCCTAGCCATTCCATTATTCTATGATTGATAAATACGTTGAAGTTTGGAGAAAGCAAAGTGTTTTACTGATGTTCTGCATTACTAACCTTTCTTGTAAAAATGCTTCCTAGAATGACCACATCTCCTTGCTGCTAGGTGTGAAATGAGAAAGAAATGTTTGAGTTCTTTCATCTGTTGCCAATAAATAGAAATTATAGATCTGTTTTTTCTGTTTTCTTTAGCATCGCTAGCATTTGAGATCTAAAGGTGTTTGTTTTTTTTTCTTAATAACAACAGTTTTGTACATGTTCACCTATTAGGAGCTGGGCACTTAAAACACTATTTCAAGTTAGATTTCTGAAAGCAGGTACTTCTGTCTCCAGTTAGTTATGATTATGTTGTGACTTACTGCATACCAAGCTAAGATTTGGGCAGACATATATAGAAGTAATTATCTCAATAGCATCAGAAGCATTTTGCTTGCAGAAGTTGACAAACTTCAAGTCAAACAAGAGGAGTAATACTCTGCAGTGTTCTCCGTTCATTACATAGCATGCATAAAGGAAGAGCAACAGTCTTAATCCCTACAATAATGAAGAATCATAGAATGAAGTATATTAAATTTTGTTCATACTTCTTTGCAGGCCTGACAGCAGCAGCTGCAGCAGCAGCAGCTGCCACCAATGCCGCCATAGCAGAAGCAATGAAAGTGAAAAAAATTAAATTGGAAGCTATGTCCAACTATCATGCAAATAATAACCAGCATGGAGCAGACTCTGAAAATGGAGATCTGAATTCAAGTGTCGGTAAGTCTCAGACATCGAGTTATTATATGTCCATAATGCTCTGATATTTTATTATAATGCTGATTTTTCTGAAATTCCTTCTGAAGTCCTTGATTTGGTGTAAGAAGTTGCATATTTGTTTTCCTTTTCTTACTGCTTCTAGCTTTATTTAGTATCTGACCTTTACACCAGCGTTCAGCGTTGTTACTATTACAAAAACATTTTTTCCTTTGCAGGTTACTTCTGCAGACTCCGGTTAATATTTTCCATGAAAGAAAGTGGTTTGATTGCTTAGAGTTCATTTTTCAAAGTACAGGTGGGGTGACAGATGATGGTGTCAAAGCGAAATTTAACAATGTCTCCTGCTCAGTGTGCTGGGTATCGACTTTAGGTAATTCAGAACACAAGCTTGAAAGCAAAATATTTCATACTTTCATGTGCCCTGTGACAAAAGGAAAACATACATACACAATAAATTATTGCCATGCTCTGCAGTTCCTATCATATTTTATTTTAATGAACACATTCTTAAAATGTAGTTAACAGGTTTTTTTCCGTTTCTTAAGCAGCCATCAGCAACTCTTGTTCTTTCTCAAAAAAGAATTGTTTCAGTATACTTTATGTATTTGTTTGGACAATTTGTTTTGCTAAAGCATACTTCAAAGCTAGAGCAACTTTTTGTTGTCGTTGATTAAATCTTTAATCATCTGTGTGTGTCTGCTGTAAAATGTTTTGTTATGCCATTTCATTGTATTGGCTCCTTTTATCATGTTGAGACAGTATTAACAACAGAAATTCAATGACAAAGAGGTATATTCAGAAGACTGCAGGCAGGATTGGTGTGTATTGGAGAAAAATGGCTCAAAGGGATTTTTTGTTGGTTTTTATTTTGGCTCCTTAGTTTTATTTATTTTTTAGTTTTTCATCCCCTAAATACATCTGAAATGAGTCTTGAAGACTTATGTACTAGCCTT
Organism: Hemiprocne comata; assembly: GCA_020745705.1. Classification (NCBI taxonomy): domain Eukaryota; kingdom Metazoa; phylum Chordata; class Aves; order Apodiformes; family Apodidae; genus Hemiprocne; species Hemiprocne comata. The sequence goes on from CM036586.1 coordinate 174,196,175, forward strand.
ACCATAAATAAATGTTTGTCAACAGCATTTCTGTACAGTTTGGTAGGCATCTGTAGGCTATTATTTCAAAATAATGTGAATTGCAGTTCAAAGAACCAGTTCTCCTAGGCACACACGATTTTAAATAACAACAATAACTATCCATTACTGCTTAAGACAACCAGATTTTTTGTTTTCCTTTTAAAGAAAGGCTTTAAAACACTTCTGTGATGGCAAAGAAAGTAGTCTTCAAATAGTTGTGTTAGCAATCAAATACCAATGTGTGCAGCCACTGGAATATTAGTGGAAAGACTGTCCTCTTGGAGACAAGACAAGAGCAGGTAGAGAGCAGGTGTCTTTGAAATCAGGGAGGAGATAGGTACAATTTAAGTGGAAGGACCATGTGGCCCCTAACATACTGGAAGAAAAGTGAAATAATGAGAAAAAGTAAAAAATGTCAATACAAACTGGGAGGATAATAAGTCTATACCAGAACTAGAAGCTAGTTTGGATTTGAATTTCAGACTTAGTTACAGAATCACAGAATCACAGAATCTTAGGGGTTGGAAGGGACCTCGAAAGATCATCTAGTCCAACCCCCCCTGCCAGGCAGGGTCACCTAGAGCACATCACACAGGAACTTGTCCAGGCACGTTTTGAATGTCTCCAGTGAAGGAGACTCCACAACCTCTCTGGGCAGCCTGTTCCAGTGCTCTGTCACTCTCACAGTAAAAAAGTTTTTTTCTGATATTTACATGGAACCTCCTATGCTCCAGTTTGCACCCATTGCCCTTTGTCCTATCACTGGACATCACTGAAAAAAACCTGGCTCCATCCTCCTGACACTCACCCTTAACATATTTGTAAACTTTGATGAGGTCACCCCTCAGTCTCCTCTTCTCCAAGCTAAAGAGACCCAGCTCCCTCAGCCTTTCCTCATAAGGGAGATGTTCCACTCCCTTAATCATCTTTGTGGCTCTGCACTGGACTCTTTCAAGCAGTTCCCTGTCCTTCTTGAACTGAGGGGCCCAGAACTGGACACAATACTCCAGATGCAGCCTCACCAAGGCAGAATAGAGGGGGGAGGAGAACCTCTCTTAACCTACTAACCACACCCTTTCTAATGCACCCCAGAATGCCACTGGCCTTCTTGGCCATAAGGGCACATTGCTGGCTCATGGTCATCCTCCTGTCCACCAGGACCCCCAGGTCCCTTTCTCCTACACTGCTCTCCAGCAGGTCATCTCCCAACCTGTACTGGCACATGGGGTTGTTCTTCCCCAGATGCAAGACTGTACACTTGCCCTTGTTGAATTTCATCATGTTTCTCCCTGCCCAACTCTCCAGCCTGTCTAAGTCTCTCTGAATGGCAGCACAGCCTTCTGGTGTGTCAGCCACTCCTCCCAGTTTAGTGTCATCAGCGAACTTGCTGAGGGTACACTCTGTTCCCTCATCCAGGTCGTTGATGAAAATATTGAACAGTACCAGTCCCAGTACCGACCCCTGAGGGACTCCACTAGTCACAGACCTCTAACTAGATTCTGTTCCATTGACCACAACTCTCTGACTTCTTCCTTTCAACCAATTCACGATCCATCTCACTACCTGATCATCAAGACCACACTTCCTTAGCTTATCTACAAGGATGCTGTGGGAGACAGTGTCAAATGCTTTACTGAAATCAAGATAAACCACATCTACCGCCCTACCATCATCTATCCACCTAGTTACTTCCTCATAGAAGGCTATAAGGTTGGTCAAACATGACTTCCCCTTGGTAAAACCACGTTCACTGCTCTTAATGACCCCCTCATCCTTGATATGCCTAGAGACAGTGCCAAGAATAAGTTGTTCCATCACCTTTCCAGGGATTGAGATGAGGCTGACCGGTCTATAGTTACCCAGGTCCTTCTTGCCCTTTTTGTAGACTGGTGTGACATTTGCTATCCTCCAGTCCTCAGGCACCTCTCCTGTTGTCCACGACTTGCCAAAGATGATGGAGAGTGGCCTAGCAATGACCTCCGCCAGCTCCCTCAGCACCCGTGAGTGCATTCCATCCGGACCCATCAATTTATGGATGTCCAGATTGCTTAACTGATCCCTAACTCAATCCTCATCTACCAAAGCAAACTCTTCCTTCATCCTGACTCCTTCTGGGGCTATAGGGATCTGGGGCTCCTGGGGAGAGTCTGCAGGATTAAAGACAGAGGCAAAGAAGGCATTCAGTACCTCTTCCTTCTTCATATCCTCTGTCACCAGGGCACCCACCTCATTCAGCAGTGGGCCTCTATTGCCTCTAGTGTTAGTTTTATCTGCAATGTATTTGAAGAAGCCCTTTCTTTTGTCTTTGACGTCACTAGCAAGGTTTAATTCCAAGGAGGCCTTAGCTTTCTTAACTGCCTCCCTACATCCTCTGAGAACAGTTCTATATTCCTCCCAAGTGGCCAGCCCCTCCTTCCATGATCCATAGATTCTCTTTTTCCACTTGAGTTTGCCCAGCAGTTCCTTGTTTAACCATGCTGGTCTCCTGGCTCCCTTACTTGATTTCCTACCCATTGGGATGCTCTGATCCTGAGCTTGGGAGAAGTGGTCCTTGAATGTTGACAAACTATCTTGAGCCCCTTTCCCACCTAGTACCCTTTCCCACGAGACTTCCCTTAACAATTGTTTGAAGAGGCCAAAGTTGGCCCTGCGGAAGTCCTGGGTTGTGGTCTTGCTAGGTATTCTATTCCTCCCACACAGGATCCTGAACTTCACCATGCATTGAGTGTGTTATGTCAAATAAAATGTTCAAATTTTGGATTATGGGACTGTTATTCTGCTTAGCAGTTCTAGTGTGAAACCACTTGTATGTCCATGGAAATGAAAAAGTTAATAGGTAATGAACACGTAAACTGCGTGAAGGATTTGTAAGAGAGTGGATGCAGGGAATATCTGAATTTCTGTTGACTTAAAAAAATAATCTACTTTCAAATCATTGTTTGAGGCATAATTTATGTAGCTAATCTGCTCTTATACAGCTTAATCAGTTTCCATGTTTAAGAAAATATGTTCTAGCTATTTTAGTAGGGCAAAGTTAGCGAAGCGAGGTTATTTATTGTCATTGTCAAAATTTCCTCTCAGTGCCTTAACTTACTTGTTAACTTCAGTTGATTTCCTGATTTAGCTGCATGAAGAATTCAGTTAATTTTGTTGAGAAAAAAATGGCTCTTCTAAGTAGAGTGAATAGCATTCCAGTAGTCTCTGTTCTGTGAGGAATGGCTCTGGAAATACAGTCCGCTTGTCTGTGCATCTGGTTTTGAGCTGTGCTCTTCCTATGGAGGTTTTAGCAAAACCAGTTTGCGTTTATTTGGGTTTTTTTGTAATAAGTCCTATCTAGTGTCCATTGTCAGTTATGCCTATGGAATCACGGAGGTGATTCCCACTACTACTAATCCCAGGGTATTATTAGGTTCATTAAGAGTTAAGTCTGTAGTTATTAGTTGCATTTTTGAAAATTAGCAAATTTTATTGCCTTGGCAAGAGCCCATGTTTCAAAATTGTTTCTTTGTAGTGGGTGTGGATTTATTTTTCCTCATTTTTTTTCAGAATTTTTAATGTATTTTCAAATAAATATTATCAAGTCCATATATCATTAATGATTTAAATTATGTCTTGTTAGGCATTAATTTGAAATATTTCATTATGGAATCTTGACAGGAGGAAAGAATAAAATGAAAGAAAAAATACCTGATCTTGGCTTGTATTTTAAATTATATGATGTGCCTGACCAAACTGAAAAGGAATAAACAAACCATCCAACCAGGCAAAAAACTTAATTGGTACATCTTTGCCCATATGTAACAGGCATTATGGTGTATTAGTGGACATGGATTGATTGTACCACGTCTTAGTCTGTTCCAACACCAATGTAAAAGAAGAGAAACAAAATACGGGCTCTTGAATTGTCAGGTTTGCTTCTGATTTGTCTTGCTTTTTGGTTTTAATCAAATGCTTAATGTGAATTATAGAAGTCATTTTTGTAGATGAACATTGTATAATTACACAGAGCACTACACAAATTTATTAACTTGGTCCTTTGAAGCAATGGCCAAAAGGTTAGTGAGTGAAGGGAGTTGAAGGAAGCTAATGGTACTAATAAGTAATTATTTTATATCCCTCAGTTTTATATGGTAACCTTGAGCTTGCATCCTCCCACCAGAATTATCATTTAAGAAGGGGGAAAAAAAGGGAAAAAAAAAAAAAGAAATTACAGAGGAATCAGAGTGAGGTATTAGCACACTGAGTAAAATATATGGCTGCAACGCCTTTCTCCCCCATCTACAATCAATTGGATTCTTTTAGTTTAATATTTACTTGCTAAGATGAGATGCTAGTCTGCATGGTGATAAACAGTCTGCTACTGGCATCTGAAGGTGACCTGTCAGTTCATATGGACAAATCTCCTGCTTACTGAAATGTACAAAATAAATCATTAAAGCAGGCAGGTGCTCATTCCCAGATTTAAATCACCATAGATTTATGATTTGAATTAATGCTTCATTTGGTCATAGAAATAGATGCTGAGACAAATGATATGCAGTGGTTAGGGCTTCCATACTGTAGCCATCCTAATATTGATTACTGAGATGTCTTTGCAATCTCTTGTTTATATCAAGTACTGTCTTGTGACAGTTTGGCTGATATGAGCTACATTGCAGATAAGAAGGAAAAATGTCCTGGCTTCTTTTTAGTGGCAATTCCACATACAACATGCAGGATAGATAAATTATTGTTGGTTTGTTTGGGGTTTTTTTGTTTAAAATGAATTCTGTATGGCAGCGAACAAAAAAAGATTATGCTGTGTGTTGTTCTTTTAAAATCTAATTGCAGAATTAAGAGAGTTACAAGGTCAAACTTTAAATTTAATTTAAGATGTTCTGCTCTTTGTCATATTAACATCTTAGGATGGTGTTAGGATCAGTTGTGTATTTACCATCTAATACTCCAAAGTTTTAGGTAGAGCAGTTCAATTATTTCCTTGCTGCTGAAGTACTTACTGCCCTGCTATCGTACGTCATTAACCTGCGGCAGCAAAAGATAGAAGCCTTTGACAATAAATGTGTTTATAGCTATTTCTGTGAGCTAGGCTTTGCTATCTATAACTTGGTAGGAAGTGAAGAACAGTCCCTATACTTTTGCTTCCCAAACATTTTATATAATGAAAACACTATGCACACACTTTAGGAAATACTCAAAGGATTTGTAAAGACCTTTGGCACTTGCTAAAATCTGACTCATAAAACTTGTAAACAACTATCAACAATAGTAAATTACTTGCTTAGTAGGAAATGAGTTCATATCTATTCAAAATGTGATCTCAAAACAGATGTCCCAAGAAAATGTCATTGTTTAAACTACATTCATGCAAAAAAAAAAAGCTATTATTTCTTTAAGGAAGTGAAGCAATCATGAAGACTTTGGTGTTCTCTGTTTCTAAACACAGTTAGGAACACAAGGCAACATTCTACACTTGGCTAGCACGTTAATCCATAAACAACCACAAAATGTGTTGAAAATTAAGAGGTTTTCTTGGCATGTTAGATTTCCTGTTCATCTGCATTACCTTGCAATATTTAAAATTATGAGACAAACACAAGGTTTCCTGTGATCTGTTGTTCAAAAGTAACAGTTGCTTGCATACTATTATTCTTTTTTTTTTTTTTTCTCATCCAGAATCAGAGATAAAATTATTTAGGTGAAATTATTTTTCTCTAGTGACCTTGCCCAATAATAGAACAGTACAAAATGCAGTAATTTCCTTTTTCTAAACACACGTGTCTATTTTGAAGGAAAGAATTACTTTTATGGTTTCAGGAAAAAGTCTTGGAGACCTTGAAAAAGCAAATAAAAGGAAACAGAGAATGCAGGCCACTGAGCACAGCTCTGCAGTTGCACATCTGATTCTCTGCCTTGGCAATGTTAATGAACCTCAAATCCTCCCTATAATTAGATGAGGGAATTGCTTATATTTTCAAACAGATGATGCTGCTATAATGAAACGATTGACAGGGAACTTAAGAGTGTCTACAGTACAGTAGTCATTTGGTTTCTGGGTTTGTTTTTTTTTTCCCTTTATTTTTTTTAATTTTTAATTTTTTTATTTTAAAGTGTAAAAAGAAGATTGGCTGTAGATGCAGGTCCTGGGAGAGGTAGTAATTTACACAGAATGCTATGACAGGTGTCTTAGTGTAGCAAGGAAATAAAATGGAAGAGAGAGGAATGATGGGCAGGTATGGCAATTTTTTGGGAGGGGGTGTCCTGTGCTTATTCTGCTTTGGTTCTTTAAAAGGGGCCGAGACTCAAGAGATGTATCCGGATTGAGTGCACAGCTGTAACTGCTGATGAGCTAATTGCTCCTTATCTCTCAGCCCCATTCATCTTCATTTTTTACCAATTACTGAGAATTATCTGTGTTCTCAGTTGGATATGAGAGTTAATCCTTTTTGGTTAAGCTGGCAGTACTGTGAGCAGATTCCAAATCATAGGGTGAAAAAGCCAGAGCAAGCTTGTTCTCAAGCTCTCTCCAGTTCAATGACAGTATCACTAGTTCATAAGAATTTTTCTATTGTTTAACAGATCAAACACTGTTTTTTTTTTCACTGTAGTACTTTTATTAGAATGTATTTTTCTCTTAGCATAAACTGAACATGTATATTCCTAGGTGTATATTCTTTCTAAAAATATTCACTTGCAAAAAAGCAAATAAGATAAACAATAACTTCAAACCAGAAACATTATTTGCAGTATTTCAGTGTTCATGGAATGATACATAACAATTCTGTTAATGACAAGACTTCATGCAACTTTTACACCATGGGACACAAGACCAATGCTTGCCAGTGACATATATCTACTTTTGTAAACTTCTTTGAGATCTGTGGATGAAAAGTGCAGTCTAGGTGCTAACAAAGGCATAATCATACAGCCCTAAGGACAAATGTGCTAATTTGAGCACATCATATTTCAAACTAAAGGAATGCTTTCATAAACCCGTGCTTTGGGAATGCACAGAATATCAAACACAGATCATTTTGTTATAGACAGGTCACTAAACTTTGTTTTGGAATTTTACTTGACTTCATGATTATATGGGAAAAAAAAATAAATCTTGAATTTCACAGTTGTAATGTTAGTCTATCGACTGAGAATTTATTTTCCCCTGATCTGCTTCCCTAGCCTTTGATAGTGATTGTTAAATTTGCTAAACAAGGCAATGAATTGGATGTTATGATCTAAACACCAGTTAGTAAATTAAGGGAATTATTAGCAAAGATTCAGCATTTCATGTTGGACAGTCAGTTGAGTTATAACGAAGAGTCCCTCATCTACATTAAACCCTTGCTGTGGGATTCATTGTAACAAGCGTAGAAATTTGCATTTGAGTTAGTCACCTTAGACTCAACAGATAGAAACAGGCAATTGCAGGGGTGATCCATCTCATTGTAAAGTAGATAACAAAAGTAGGTCAGATAAATTGCACCTTACAGGTGCTTAGTTAAATGAGTGTATCACTCTCTATGTGTGTAATTAATATTTTCTGGAATAGGATTTGAAGGAGTTAACAGGTCTTTTCCTAGACAGTGGTGCAGTGATGACAAAATAGTGCCTGAGACACAGTGAAATGGAAAAGCAAATTAAAGAAATCTACTCCTCAGAAACAGCAGGTGAGAAGTTTAGGTATTCGTGAGACATACTGAGAGAACAGGCTTCTAAAACTGCAGAAGCAAGAGCTTCCTTCATGACATTTGTGCTTTGGTTCTGCTATGAAGCTGTCAAGTTCATGGAAAAATCTATCTTGTCAGCAAGATTAAAAAAAATAAAAAAAAGCTATTTATATTGTTTGATCACATTTACTTTATTTCCTGTTCCATGCAAGATAATCCTAATTGGATAAATAGTCAGATAATTTAATCTTCAGTGTGATTTTTTTCCAAAATCCATGCTTTATCGTTAGGGCCATTTATCTTTTTAGTAGTGCCTTGTATGAAAATAATGAAATTGTTAAGCTTGTATTCAGATTTTCTTCATTGTTACTTGTTATCAGCAGTAAATATACTTAAATGTGATACTGTGGATGTGCTATATTAAGAAATGTAAGCTTAGTACACACCTTATTTTGCTAAGTAGTTATGCTAGTCTATAGGATCATCTTTCATAAATATTTATTAGAAGCTACATTTTTAAAAGAAAACACTAAACTTTATGATTACTAGTTCAATTTTAGAAAATAATGTCTATGGTGGAATATGTGACAGATGAAGCACGCTCTCTCACGTGTGAATTGAATTATCATCATGAAAGTATGCATGTTTCCTGTGTTACAGATATGTCAATATGCTATATTATGTATCAAAAATATTTTCTGTGTAGTTATGTAGACATTGAAGAAATACAGAATTACTGTTTTCATTCATATATAGCACAAAGGACCAAAAAAAGCTGCTTTCATTTTTAGAAGAGAATTTAAAAGGTATATCCTTTTCTTATTGTAGTATGTCTGTTCCAGAATTATGTGAACTAATCTCATTTTGGGCTTAAACGTAACTTCATAAGGATAAATCCTGAAAGGTTTTGTTTAATCAGGATATCCTGGGGGAAAAAAACACAACAAACAAACAAACAGAAAAAACATAGCCTATGCTATGTTGTCTATGTTCAAGAGGGCGTTTTTGAAGTTTCTCCAGGTAATGGGGAAAGGTAACTGCAGTGCCTAAGTCAGGCATCCACTGTAAGAAATTTTCTTAAATCAAGTCTGTGCATGTAGAAAATTGCATACTGTGGCAATTGTTAAAAACACCTTTTTATAGGCCTTTTCTCATCAACAATGTCAGCAGGATCTACATGTAGATACATTGCCCTTGTCTCAAAGTTTGCATTCAAGTCTTAGAGGTTCAGCTGTTTATGACCAGGAAATCCATTAACACATCTATGTGATAAAGCAGATAAATGAAGGCCATATGGCTACAAAAATCAGAATGTGAAATCACTACCTCTTTTATATGAAAAAAGTAGTGTGTACTGCAGTGGAAGGGGACAGGGAAGGAAGGGAAGGATACAGTCCTGTGAAGAGGTAGGCAGGTTAGAATTTCTTCTTATTTTCCTTAAGCTCATCATGTGACAATAAAGGTGAGGCACTGAGCGTGCTCTTAGGCTATGTCCCTCGGATACAGACATCAAATTTTCCATTTGTTGCCCCATCTTGACTACCAGTCCAGTTAGTGTCTGATTACTGAAATACTAAAACCACAGGACTAGTACTTCTGTAGAAAACCAGCTCTTAGTCTTTTGCATTTATTTTGTGAGGTATATTGACTTCTTTGTTTACTTGATAGGTATTATTTGATATTTTAAGAACATGTAGAATTAAGGCTATGGAGAAGAGAAAGTACTTCAAGATCTCTATAACTTTTCCATTCAAGTCAAGGAGGAAGCTTCACGACCTCCTATAAATCCAGCTTTTGCACAGCCTCATACACTTTTTTACATTGCAGAAGCAATTTAGCCATTTCATTGAATGTGGCCCTTTCTCTTTTTGCGTTAAAAACAAAAATGCCTGGAGTCGACACTCTGGTGAAGTGCAGCTCTGTGCCTTTGGTGAGGTGAGAGGAGACAGCTGTTGCACGACTGACCCTCTGGGTGTCTTAATTGCGTATTAACTGATCAACGTGCTAGAAAGAAGAAAGCTGAATAACATAAAACAGAATCGGCAGTACCTTGAAAAATAAATCTCTGTGTATTTTTGACAGTGAAGATGGAGACAATAGGAATATTTGATGGACCAGACAGGAGGGAACAGACAGGATTTTAACATGGTTTTCTTTAACAGCAGGCCATAATCGAGATGCAGACCCTTGCATTTATTCAGTGCTGAGAGAATTACTAGTTTGATAACGACTAGGAATGTTGTTATTAAAACAGTATGTGCAGTTCATTTTCAACAGTTTTGAATTAGAGTCTGCACTAATGAAACGGATACGGTTTCTTTCACAAAGGGCAGATCTGTTAGTTAATATAGCTGCAGCAGTGCCTTGTGGACCATGCCTTTAGCTCTATTTGTATTTCACAGCATGATAAGCAAAGAGTGTTGATTTTCAAGGATCCTGCTGATGAAAGGTAATGGCATTATTACATCTTTATCTCAAAAACAGAACTGCATGGTAAATGATTATTTTTTCTCCCCCATGCCCCTTCTTTATTTTTCTTTTTTTTTTTTTTCTGCTACACAAAAGGTTTCTTGGTTAGAATCCTTTTTTTATTTCTTTGAATCATTTTAGCCTTGGAAATGATATGTTATTATTTAATGTCTGCACAGCAAGCCTGAGAGCACCTAATAGCGAATGGATTGGAAGTGAAGTGCCTCCTGCTCACAGATATGGATCGGCTCAGTCACACGCTGTACCAGCTGTCATCTCAGCCATACTGCTGTGATTTAATTAGTCTGTTTATGTCCTTTCTAATAATATTTCCATCTCTATGAAAGGACAAATGCGACAGGGACTTTTTTTCCTCCCTGGTTCTGCAGACTGAAGAATGTGGCCTACATCTGATATGCTGAAATGCAGGATTGAATCACTATTCCTGTCACTTCAAGCTGTTGATAAATTGTTCAGCCAAGAAGTGTACTTACTTCCTTGGGGTCATTTGTGGGCTAGGGGGCTGTAATCTGCATGGGGGCAGGGGGGGGGGAAAGCCAAGAGAAGGACCACAGATAGTGGTTTTCTCTTCAAGGAATCAAGGCACGCTATGCTGCTGAGCTTGCTAAAATACTGAATTTTTGAAAAAGAATTTTTCTCTGAGACTTAAGAATTGCTTTATTTGGATTTGAAGAAAGGGTTTAGTTGTACTTTTAACACTGTGACCGTTTTGAGAACACTACACATCATATTGGGTCATCAATATATTTTTAAAAAACAATATTCTGTACAAAATACGAATGAATTTCTTATTTTTTAATGAATGTTCATACTGAAAAAAATGCTACCAGTTTTATAAAAAAACAGCATTGCACTGTGGCTTTTATTTTTCCCCCCGTACATTTCCATTGCAAGATGCTTACAAAAATCACCTAAAATACCTAGAAATATTTATAGAAAGAAAAACCTGGTCAGGCTGTTGTCTTTGCTTCAGGCCCCTGGGTGTTCAAATGCACATCTTCTTTCTGGTCTTTCCCTCCCTGTCACTCTGAAAAAAATCCTAATAAATTACAATATTTGGTGCTTTTGTGACTGTTCCTAGTGATGAAGGTGATCATCTCCCATCTCCTTCTGGCTGATCAAAGAGAGAAAGGCAACCTTTGCAATAAGAAAGAATGCTTTGGCATTTCCCAGCATGAGATTTTGTAAGCTGTTGTGAAGGAGGCAGGTATTTCAAGTTGGGAGGGACCAGCTGTCCACGGAGATGCGTGGGACAGCAGCAGGGAGAAGTAACCTCTTTTGATCTCTTCACTGCTGAAAAATGTGAGTTTTTCCCTATTCGTTTTGACTCTTTCTTGTTCGCTGATGTGTTTGTCAGTGACAAAATCTGTGATGCAACTGTCTCTTTAGAAACGCCCCATAGTGCTTTATCTATTTTTTTCCCCTTTTTTTTTTTTTTTTTTTTTAAGATGAAGAACTCTCACATGAATGTGGATTGCTGTAGACCCTGTTGCTGCCACTGCCATTGAGTTTCGTTGAAACTCAAGATCCAAACTGCAGACATTGCATTACCAGAGTGGCGTGCAGGCTCTTCAGCCACTGAGGTCATAGCAAAACATTTCCTCTAGGGTGATTTTAGAGAAGGCTTGCTTCAAAAAATACACTGTAGTACACAGGTAACAGCCCTTTCCATGACTTGTAATCATTTAGTTTTAGATTACATTTTAATGTTTTCTAATTTATTTCTTCACTTGCACTACAATGGGACTACCACTCCTCTTCACAGATAGAAAAAATATGAGTTTAAATTTAATTCTTCTTCAGAGTGAAGCTTACCTTTTACAAGATGAGTGAGGCCTACTCCAGAATAGCTTGAATGTCAATAGTTAAGGGATTTTGAACTTTGGGGTGTCATGTAGTTTCTAACATTATATTTTTTAACAAAAAGAAGTTTGTCACTGCAGTTTTCCCCCCTCCAAAGCCTTCCTAGTAGTTAGAACACCCTCATTAGCAACTTCAGTCTCAAATCTCATCTCAGCTTTCATAATATTGCCTCATCTCAGCAAACAGAAGAGAGTGCATTGCCTAGGTAGACATCTTAATGGATGAACTTTATTGTTAGAGAACTATGGAGGTTTAAAAAACCCCACAAACAAAAAACTTTCAGGTTGCAGTCTTGGATCAAGGGGACAAACATTTAATATGCTTAATATCATCAATATTATCTAGCTCATTTTTAGCTCAATACATAAACAAGGCTGATTAAGTTATCTTGACAGAAATATTTTGATGATAGCAAACAAACTTAGCAGTAAGCATTTGACAGCATTATTTATTAATATGATAAATGAATTGTGAGATGTGTGATTGTGTGATGATGCATTCATTTACTTGTTCCTTTTTTTCTTTTACTAATCTCTGTCATGTTGGATTTATAAATGGAACTGAGTGACCTTTGAAACTGTGATGGAAATTAAGAGATAAACACAACTTGAAAGGACAAACCAATTAATATAAATGTGTTAAACATAAAGAACTTATTTCAATCAATTGGTATCTATGTAAACCTTTGGGCACTTAGCCGAATGAAAACAGAGCAAACAGATTATGCGACATAGGGACAAAATATACTTTTAAATCTTCTGTTATGTAGTAGGGTTGTCATCCAAAAAATACGTAGCACAACAGGAAGACCAAGGTGTATGCTTCATTGTGCTATAAAGTCCACTGAGAAATAATTTGCTGATGGTGTTCTTAATTTTATTTTTACCTTACTTTTGTATTTTGATGAATACATAAAGTAGCCTCTATTTAATTTGTTTGCTCTTTTCAGCACTTAAAATTGAACTTCTAAAACACTCATGCAGTATTCTTTTAAAATATCCCAATCCAGGAATTTCTAAATAAGAGTATTCATCTCTTCTACAGTTGCCTTGTAATGGTGAAAACATTTATCACCCTGAAATCAATACAAATGTCTTGGGCATCCTTGTTTAAGAAAATTACAGCATCTCTCTCGACCTTATTTATTTTTTTTCTGAAGAATGAACCTTTTGTTATATGCATTTTAAACTGCCTGCACATGTTGTTCTCTTTACAGGCCTAATTAGAGAATATGATCAATTTAATATAAAGGTTTCAAAATACCGCCATTGATGCACAACAAGGGGGGTGGGAGAGGGAAAGAAAAAGAAAGAAATACTAGCTTGACATTTTAAAACACTCGCATTTAAAAGACTTTCACTACTAATTGATTTTTAAAAGAGTTCTGTGGAAAAGTGAACTCAGAAATGTTTGGAAGTACTTTGGCAGCATGCCAGAACATTTAGTACAAAGCATAACTAGACAGTTTCTGAGGCCTTACTACAACCGAAAAGATATGTTCTTTGCCTTTCTTAATCTAATTTGGTATCCCAGCTGTACACTTACAGATTATGCTGGGTATTTTCAGTATCTTGTGGACATCTTTAAATGATCGGTTGGCACAAGGCAACAACTTCCCTGCTGTCACAGGCAGGGTAAGGCATCACAAGAGTTTTTCAGTAGTGAGATTCTCTTTAAATTTTAAAAGAAGCTATAACTATTAATCAAGGTTAATTTCATTATTTTAGGTGGCATTTGGGGCATATTTGTCTGCTAATACTATTTTCTAGCACAGATTGACTGGGCCAAAGTCTGTAGTTTCTATTTGTCTTCATTAGAGTTAACAGTTTTGTGTGGAGCAAAAAGGAGGGCTGATGGTATCTTATATTCTGTCATAATTTTCTTTAAAATTACCTTTTAGCTTGGACAATATGACACTGCCAAATCTATAATATTTTAGAGTTCTTTGTTAGTTGACTGAAGTTGAAACAAAAATCCTCCTTTTTTTGTGGAGTATGCATTTTGAAAACCTACATGGACAGCTGAAATATTAATGGAAATTACATCCATTCTATTTTGGAAAAAGAGCAGACCAAATGATAACGGGTAACATTGACCAAAAGCAATTACTTTAAAAGGATACTGCTAAGTATCTGAGAAAAATTATTCCTTTGACTAGTTGTCTGTCAGGCCCTGTGTGGTTTTTATTGATTGCTCTGGAATATATAGCCCCCATGATTGAAAACGCTGCTGGTAATGTCCTTCTTTTTATCGTGCGTAGAGTATCTTATTGAGAATAATAAGAAAGAAATTTATACAGAAAGCAAATACACATTTGAGCTTTAAACTAGCTAAAAAATGGTCTGTAGATTACCTATGATATTAATTTTCTAGCATGTCTCCTTCTGTAAAGCTGGTATTTAGAATTAGATGATGAAAGATCGGGCCTTAAAAGTTACACGTTAAGTATTTGTTTATTATGTGGTTTGTTTCCCCCCCCCCCCCGTATCTGATTATCTCTATGGAGCACTAGCATTCATCTTCTGCTATGAAGTATACTAAGCTTGAAATGAGTCATACATAGGTATTCAGCTGGTACTGTTTCTCATAAATGAATATTCTATCTATGCAGCTGTTTTTACTCCACAATGGGAGATTTCATTCTACTGTGAGTCTCTGGCATCTCAAAATGCCACCAGTCTATTTAAATGGACACTTGATTAGGATGCTCAAGTGGATGAAGACAGACACAGAAATAGATTCAAGCAGCAGGCTGCAGTTCTATTAACTTAACACTGAAAAGCTTGTGAAACACCAAAAATCTTCCCAGACTCCCCCACTAAACAAGCCCATAAGAGAATGGATGAAGTTTGTAGGATTTGATTTTTTGTAAGATCCAGTTCTTCTTTCAAGGTCTTTGACTATGTCTCTATCTTTCCTTCTTCCCACAACAATGCAAAAGTTACCAAAGGGAGACCTGTGTGCCTTTTTGAGATGCAGAAGTTTGCCAGCAAAATTTGGTGTTTCATTTATTGTTGTCATATGCTTACTAGCAGTCTTCCAAAAGACCAGCTAAGACTTTGCATTACTTCCAAATTTTCCATTAAATTGAACTAAAACTCTAAGATACTTCAAAATCCATTTGATTCCGAAGGGAAAAAAAATCCTTCATGACTCCAATAGTAATTGTTCAGTCAGTCCTGAGGCATCCCTAGGAAAAAAAACCCAGCCTGACATCTCTAGTTCCAGTGCCCCACTTACATGGAGGGAGAGTGATGAAGCAGACAGTTGAAAGATCTGGACAGGAAAACATCTATCCAGAAGTTTAAATTAGCAAGTGGGAAGTCAGGAACCATAAGAGATGGAGACTTTTTGAAGGAAAAATCCATGTCCACCAAAAGACTGAAGGTCTAATCTAGTATTTCACCCCATGGGGTGAAAGCACGTGCTCTTCTGGATAATGTATCTTCTGTAAACTCTGCAGAACTCACCAAAAACCGTAATTAGGTATCACTTGAAGGCAATTTTTAAGCCTTTCATCAAGGATAGTTGTATTAAATCTCTCTTCTCCTCCCTTGAACTGCTTGGTTCTTTTATCCTATGCAGAGTCTCTTATTGCATCAGGTTCAGTATTTCCTTAATGACTGGCAAACCACTATCAGTCCTTCTGGAATCCATGTAATGTTTCTATGGTTCATTCTGGCTTAGGAGTCCTCATTCACTGTGTTTCCAGAGACGTATCGCATCAGGATTGTTGCCAACATATAGGCTTTTTCAGCTTTTGTTTTTGTTTGTAGATCAGAATTAGCACTCTTTTCTTCACATAAAAGATAAGGCAGGTAATTTTTTATTAATTCATGTATGTGGTTTATGGAGTAATGATGCCATGGATGTCAACAGCAGAATTTATTTTTTTGTTTATTTCTCTCTAACATGCTTAGTCACTTTTGGGCCAAGTATTATGCCATATGGATACTGTGCTACTTCAAGGACTGAATGACATGAAGTTTAACCAGTAAACTTTCATGAGACCATCCTGGCTGCACGCAGACCCCAGTCAGGTGCCTGTCCACCAGAATCCCTATTACCAACAGCTGGTAATTTCTGGTTCTGCACAAAGCCAGCATGGATGGCCAGAGCTGAACTAGGTCTGGGTAAGGACCTACCTTAGTTCTGATACTGAGTAGTTGCTGAGGATCATCTTACAGAACACAGGTAAGTGACACTGCAGTAATCAGCTAAAGTATGACTGGACTCGTTAGCTGTTGGTACAGCAGTGCTAGCCAGACGTCACAAACATGGCAATGAATAATGTTTTTGCAGTAGCTTCTTGAAGACTTTAGTTCTGAAAATGTGGTTTTTAATAGAGCTTTCATTAAAAAAATTATAAAATAAAAAAAATTGGAGGGGACAGAAGAGATACTCACTTACTTTGACATCAGGTCTGAGTTTCCAAGAGAGCATAGCCTGTCTTTATAACTTTCCAATCTCTATGATCACAACTGATGATCCACGTGGCAGCAAAAATAAAAGGCTCATTGACAGGTTAGTAACTGTGGAAATGGCCGAGAATGGTCAGGCAGGTATTAGGGCTCCTCCCCCCAAATCGGTGACAGAATCATTAGCCCAGCTGAAGTGCATCTACACCAATGCATGCAACATGGGCAACAAAGAGGAGCTGGGGGCCATTGTACAGAAGGAAAACTATGATATAGTGGCCATGACAGAAATGTGGTGGGAAGACTTTGCACAATTAGAGTGCTGTGATTGATGGCTACCAACTTTTCAGAAAGGATAGGCAAGGAAGGAGAAGTGGTGGGGTGGCCTTCTATGTTAGGGACAGATATGAATGCCTAGAACTTGGTGACAGTGTTGAGTGTTTATGGGTAAGAATGAAGGGGAAGGCCAATAAGGCAGACATCATGGTAGGAGTTTGTTATAGATCCCCCCAGCCAGGATGTAGAGGCTGATGAAATATCCTATAAGCAATCACTAGTCCTTGTTCTCATGGGGGACTTCAACTTCCCAGGTGTCTGCTGGAAATATAGCACAGCAGAGAGGGAATAGTCCTGGAGGTTCCTGGAGTGTGTCAAAGATAACTTCCTGACACAGCTGGTGAGTGAACCATTTAGGGAAGGTGTCCTGCTAGACCTGCTGCTTGTTAACAGAGAAAGTCTTGTGAGGGATGTAAAGGTTAAAGGTCATCTTGGACAGAGTGATCACGAAATGATAGTTTTCAATTCTTGGAGAAGCAAGGGGTTGAGCCAGCAGAGCTGCCACCCTTGACTTCTGAAAGGCAAACTAACTTTTTCAGTAGCCTGATCACCAGAATCTCTTGGGAATCTGGGAAATTACAGGCCTGTTAGTTTGACTTCCATACCGGGGAAGCTGATGGAGCAGATCATCCTGAGTACCATTATGCAATACATGCAGAACAACCAGGTGATCAGGCCCAGTCACCACGGGTTCATGAAGGGCAGGTCCTGTTTGACTAACCTCATCTTCTGTAACAGGGTGGCCCACTTACTGGATGAGGGAATGCCTGTGGATGTTGTCTACCTTGACTTTAGCAAGTCCTTCGACAAGGTTTCCCACAGCATTCTCCTAGAGAAGCTGGATGCTCATGGCTTGGATGTGCACATGCTTTGCTGGATAAAAAACTGATTGAACAGCTGGGTCCAAAGAGTTGTGATCAATGGAGTTAAATCCAGTAGCAGCCGGTCACGAGTGGTGTTCCTCAGGGCTCAGTGCTGGGGCTGCTCCTGTTTAGCATCTTTACTGACTACTTGGATGTAGGGGTAGAGTGCACCCTTAGAAAGTTTGCAGATGACACTAAGTTGGGTAGGAGTGTTGATCTTCTTGTGGGTAGGGAGGCTCCGCAGAGGGATCTGGACAGGCTTGACTGATGGGCTGAGGCCAATTGCATGAGTTTTAATAAGACCAAGTGCTGGGTCCTGCACTTTGGCCACAACAACCCCTGGCAGCACTACAGGCTTGGGGAGGAGTGGCTGGAGAGCTGCCCAGCAGAGAGGGACCTGGGGGTGCTGACTGACAGCTGGGTGAACATGAGCCAGCAGTGTGCCCAGGTGGCCAAAAAGGCCAATGGCATCCTGGCCTGCGTCAGAAATAGTGTGACCAGTAGGACCAGGGAGGTGATCCTGCCCCTCTGCTCTGTCTTGGTGAGGCTGCACCTCGAGCACTGTGTGCAGTTTTGGGCGCCACATTATAGGAAGGACATTGAGGTGCTGGAGAGGGTGCAGAGAAGGGCAACTAGGCTGATTAGGGGTCTGGAGAACAGGTCTTACGAGGAGAGGCTGAGGGAACCTGGGCTGTTCAGCCTGGAGAAGAGAAGGCTGAGGGGAGACCTCATTGCCCTCTATAACTACCTGAAAGGAGGTTGTGGTGAGGTGGGTGTTGGCCTCTTCTCCCTATGACTAGCGATAGGGCAAGAGGAAATGGGGTCAAGTTGTGCCAGGGGAAGTTCAGATTGGATATTAGAAAAAATTTCTTCACAGAAAGAGTGGTGAGGCATTGGAATAGGCTGGCCAGGGAGGTGGTACAGGCACCGTCCCTGGAAGTGTTCAAAAAACAGATAGATGTGGTGTTTTAGGAGATGGTTTAGTGGTCATGGGGTTGTAGGGCTGATAGTTAGGCTGATAGGCCTTACCATTATTTTTCACACATACCAGAGGAGTCATGTGGCAGACAGAGCTGCTGCTGTACCAATATGGCAGCCAGGCCCACCTCACCCTCTCTGATCCAGACTTGAACTCCCTGGTGTAAGCTGAAGCTTTAACTAATCTCCCAAATTAACAGATGTGAATGACAGGGATGACATTAAACTTACTTTGTGTTTCCAGTTTTTTCTGTGGCCAGCATTTTAGGTGTGACCTCACCTAGAACTCAATTTTTGGCTATGACATGCCAACCTTGTTTCAGTTCTGGAATACTTCTTTATGATGTCACCACCCTCTTCCTTGCTGTCACGTGACACAATTTTTGCATTGTTCTCTTTCCCCTCTGACTCTTCTCATCATCTCTTGATAATTATTTTGGAAAAATAGTATACTTCCCTATAGCAGTAGCTGTTTCTGACAGCTGTCGGTTTATCAGATGAGTTGTGTAGAACAAAGCCTGCTACTCTTGTAGCCATATCATTTTCTGCTAAATTCTGCTTTGGATTTTGAAAGAGCTTTTGTTTTGTTTTTATAATTACGTTCACAACTGCACTACAGCTGTCGTGTCTCAGTGGAGCCAGGAACAAGGAAACAAAAAGTTAAAGCTGATGTCCAGCTTATAACTAGATAGATGGGAAACTGAATGCAATTCAAGTGAGCTCGATAGCCTGACAAGGAGTGGAGCAAGTGAGACACTGAAAGCTGGAGAGTCCAGATGCAAGTTTTCTTCTGTGCTGGTATCAAGATAGAAAAATGATTTGTGCAGAGCTCTTTTAGAGGCTGAGGGGTGTTACAGCCAAATTATCTGGGGAGCACAGAGAAAAAGAATGCAAGTTTTATTTTTAAAAATAACCCTGAATTTTTCATCAGTAATATTCTCTGCTATGAGTCATGGCTGAATATGTTTGTGCAGGAGTGGGAAAGAAGGGATGAAGAGTATTTTATAGACAATAATGAATTAATGTTGCCATGGATTTTGTGTCTCCTGCAAAATTTAGGAGTGGTCACCATGGAATTAGGGCTGTTGTGTGCTGCAGAGTATGCAAAGGACCTCTCTCGCGGTGACTTGCTGCAGTGGATGTTAGCTCTGGGGCATTTGGACTTTAGGTAGTAGTGGTAGGAGTAATATTTTGTTTAATAGCTAGAGGCAATAGTCAGATTGCATTACTGCTTCCGTCCAGACGAAACGGAGGTAATGCTGAAGTTAAGCAATGAATGAAATCTTAGATATGTAGAAATAGTAGAATGTAATGTATAACAATGTGTCTGTAAAGGGGTCACCATAGATGTAAGTGTAACCAATAACCTTTTGAAAAATCTGGAGTTAAAAACTGTATTCAGTTAAGCAGTGAGAAAACTACCTGACCGTCCCCAAACTAAAAAGCCCTATTACCTCTATCATATTTAGGTAGAATGTTTCATTTCTTATTCAAATGATGAGCGAGTTCTTACTCATTTTCTCCATGGTACTCAGTCTAGATTTACTTTGTGTTGTTACCACTTGGAAAGTTATTGCAGAGTGTTGTTCCATTTTTGTGCTGTAAAATTATGAAAAATGAAGTGGAAATTAGTAATATGTTACCTTTTCTATGTGTAAAAGAGTGAAAATAGTAGTACATAGCGACTTTATTTTTTTTTTTTAGAAAATACGCATTTTACTAAATTCAGCTGTATCTTTGACTTTTTCAGAGATTTCCTATCCTTACGAACAGCCATTGACAGTTTATGTTAAAACAAAGGCCATAACGAAAAGGCTTTTTTTTTTTTTTTCCACAGTCATAATCCAAAATAAAGAGTTATAGCTGTTAAAATTGGTCTTGGTGTTATTCAGATCACATAAGACTTCCTTTAATTGGCCCTTAATAAGCTTGGTTTAACTGGGATTTAAAGAAAGAACAGTGGTCATTAACATTAGCCAGATTAAGACTCTGTTAATTACCACTGAAAGATAAAGTAATATGCAAAGATGGGCTCTAAAATATTCTCGCACTTAAACAGTCAAGGAAGTTGAGAAATTTCTTGCTAACTGAAATGAGTAAGTCAGTAGCTCCTCCTCTGCAAAGCTTGAAGGAAAAAGAGAAGACAGAACAGAGCGAGAGAAAGAGAGTACAATTATTACATTTAAATACTGTGGCTTAATTAGTACCCTATATACAGAAAAAGTTTCTATTTTGTTTTATTTTTTTTCTGTCACTCAAACATAACTTGTGATCTGTTTCAAGTATTTGATAAATTTGGCATGAATTTACAACACGGTCTAATATATTTTAGTATATTTATAGGCTCTATATATGAATATCAATATATGATTATAAATTTATTTTATATTAATGACTATTTATACATTAATACAATACAGAATTATATATGTCACATTTATATATATCACTTTTAAGTAAATAACATTTTGCTTTATGCAGAGCATCAATAGAAGCAGAATATTTCAAGCATTGTAACCAAAATGTTAAGAAGATGTATCCTTATAATATTGGCATTTTTGTGATGTCAGTATAAGTACTTTAAAGCATTCTTCAGTTATGACAGCCACTCAAGTATCGATGTGACATAGTATTTCCACTTTGGAGTGGACTTGTGATTTTGTCATAGTACCCTATCAATCACAGCAGCCATCAGAGGAAAGTTCAAGAAACTGGCAGCGGGCAGATATAGAATGATCTTCTTCTGTGCATGGGTAGTTCCTGACTAGTCTTCATCAGTCAGGAAGGATTTATAATCTGAGATAAGAAGTTTTTAATCTCACGTAGTTGTTTCTTATATATTATGTATTGAGGGCTATTCTCCTCTACTACACTAAGTGATAAATTCTGGTTTAAACAAACTGTTGTTCTCAATTATTTCCATCTGTATGATTATAAATATTTTTAAAACAAGTAATTCTGTTTCTTCCAGAAAGAGATATGTGCTGATATGTTGTATCTCAGTTTCATGGAATATTTTCACATTCCCATGTAGTGAGAAGGACTAACAGTTGTGCCAATTTTACTGCTAAGTATTTCTCATATAATAATGATCTTTTTCACTTCCCTCTCTCTAAATAGACTGGTGGTCTTAATTTAGAAAAGGTACTAGTTGTATATTTTTAAAAAAATTATTTCTACTCCCTTTTATGATTTTTAAGTTTCTTTAAGCTGCCTTTATACTGAACAGTTCCTCAACAGCCAGTGTCTATGACATGCATTTCTTTAGGAGATACAAAACCGTTTATTCTGTTTAATTCCATTTAATATTCAAAGATGCTGGATTTTGTTAGTTCTCTGTATTTTTTTTTGTTGTTTATTAAAAATGTAGTTGAAGTATGTATTTTTGCGTAGTTACAAAAACATACTTAAAATTATGTCTTTCTACATAAATCCTATAGTTTAAGTATATCTATGTTATTTTTTAAATTATTTTGAAGATCTGATGCTCACATTTGGAACCCTGAGTTGAGGATGCTTGGCAGATCAGAGGGTTAATCCTTTGAATACAGAGCACCTGCAAACGAGAAGGAACTTTTCTCACCCATTCATACAGATACTGCTACTTGTAGAAGACCTGGGGCCATGTGGACATTCTTATCCTCCCAAGGGTACACCTGACACCTCCTATGCATTCTTTCATGTACATATTTTAAGTATCAGAAGATAACCATGGGCCATAAAATCTGTTGCTTTAAAAATAACAGGAACTGTGTTAACAAAAGAACTTGCCAAACTTATTGTCTCCAATAAAATAATTGAAAAACAGGACCAAAGAGGAAGAAATATGCTTTAATCGATAGGCTATTTTTAAGTGTGAATGTACTGGAGGAGGTACAAACTTCATTAGCCTAAACCCAGTCAACCTCAATCCTTTGTTGAATGCAAGTTTTCTCTTTTTAGTCTGCAATATCTCCCTATTGAATTTCTCATTCATCAGTTCATGCCAAAGCCATCCAGTGTGTTGTCCTTGTTCCCTCAGTGCTTGTGCTCAGAGTGCAGCCTTTGCTATGGAGCTGTCGGTATTCCCTGGGGACTACCTCCTGTACTTACATATGGGAATGAGGAAGGAATCAAGATAAGATTTATTCTGGTGATGAAGAAAGTTTTAGAGAAACTTTGCATATGGATGCTTATTACTGCTTTTATGGCAGAAGAGATTTGAGAACAATTTTTGCAGGTCAGCTTTGGGAACCGGTTAGTCTGCCCTAAATGTAGAGGCTTTGGCTCCCTGAATGTTTGGGGGATCCAGTGCCAAACATGTAACCTACCAACTGACCCTACTTTTTCAGAAGAGTTTAAGGTATTTTCCAGGATAAAAAGATAGTTGGGCTTTGTCAGCTTCAGTTTTTCCAAACCATGTAAACAAGTTTAAGTGTGTAAATTGTGTGTAAAGAATGTATAAGGAAACTTCTTTCCTCTCATTCCACAAACTACAGTACAATAAATTGAAAGATTTCTTGCACTCTACATGGAGCCTTTGGTTAGTGATATATGCATTTATAATAGTCATTAAAATTAACAGGGTTTCACAACCATGGCAAATGGAATAATCCTTCAAATAGAACAGTGTAGTGAGACAATTATTCCTAAGAAGCACAAAATGATGCCATTGAAAAGAAGTGGTTTGGATAATTTAACTAAAAAAATTAATCAATATAAAAAAAAGAAAAAAAGAAAGAAAACAAAAAGGCTACCTCAAATACTCCTCTTTACATTTTCTTCCTTTCAATCTCCATGGTAAATACCTCGAACAATTGCCAGTGTACTCCCTCAATGAAGAGCAAAGCTGAAATCTGTCACAAATCATACCTAGCTGCCAGAGAAATTCAAATTGCTGTAAGCACAAGTGCCAGGGGACCTCTTACAGCGATGCTGAAACCATAATGCAACATTCACAACGAGATCATTGCATCATAATCTCCTTCTGAATGTGACTCCCTTTGTGTGTCAGGTGTTTGCATGTCAGAGGGAGAAGAAAGGGGATTGTGAGTTTAGCACAAGCTGTTGTTCTATATTAAAATTATTTTGTTTTGTGTTTTTTTAATATATATATTAAAAATGACCTGTATTTATGCAGGGTATTCCAAAAGCTTCTCAGCTACTTGCTGCTCCCTAATACCCTCAAGTACAAAACCCTTTTGTTAGGGATATTAATGTTTTCATTTCAGACAAGCTAATTACTTGAAATTATCTCTAAGCCTATAAGTTTGCAGAAGTAAATATATATTAAAAATTGTATTTATTTTCAGTATATGGATCACAACTATTTCAATTTCCTAAGTGCACCATCAATATTTAAATAAAAAACATTTGATTCTTTGTCAGCCGTATCAGCTTTTGAGCTGAGTAAGTTTATGAAAATCCACTGAAGCTTTTTTTCCCCAGATTTACAACAGCATAAGTGAAAGGAGAATCAGGGCCATATATTACAAAATGTCATTTACATTAATTCAACATCCATCAGACCTGCCGTTATTTCATGCCGTCATGCTCACAAAGTATATGGAAGTTGTTTTGGGCTTCTTTTGTGGTTTTTTGGGAGCTTATCAATATAATGTAAGACCTGAATATATGTCATAAAAAAAAAAACCCACAACAAACCAAGATACAGTGAATTTAATAGTGAAGAAAGCTGGCAGCAGGTTGGTTCAGAAAGGGAAAGATGTGAGTAAAGTGAAACTTCATGCAAAGGTGGCATCTCTCTCATTTGACTCTCCTACCTGATACAAATATAATCAGTAGTTTTGGCTACAAGAAAATATGTTTGATTCACTGTGTATGCCACTGAAAACCATTTAGAGTTAATTGTCAGAATAAGACTATGGATGAGGGTATAGAAAATTTAACTAAAAACCAGAAACTCACTTCAATTGTACTTCTGCATAATTGATTGTACTGCTTTTATGATAAGAATATAATGGTGATTATCAAAAAAAAGGGGGAAAAAAAGTCTTTGGAATCAGTCATGTTTAACCCATTTAACTTCATTTGGTGCTAAAGTTTGAAATCCAATTGTCCAGGGCTAAAAAGAGATAGATATCCCTGATGGACAGTTAGTAACAATGAATATGCAGAAACTATACACAGCTGACTGCCTGTTGTTTGACTGTAAAGGAGAATGTGAGGCAGCTGGTCACTTCACCTGAAAATTTCAGTCAAGTGAATCTAGTTCGAAACGCTTTATAGCTGAGTTGTGTGTCCTGTACTAGGAAGACAATTAGGCAGGACTGATTTAGTTGGTATCTATATTATTTATTCTTTAACTGTCAGAAAAAAAAAATGTATAAGAAAAAAGTCAATAAAAATATTTTAGAAGAACAAATATATCTGGATAGAGCAGTTTTAGACCTGGATCTGAAAAAGTTTAAGTGTAAGTTCTAATAAAAAGTTAAGCACAGAAAACACCAAGGGAAATCTCATCTCCCTTCCTTCCTTCCTTCCTTCCTTCCTTCCTTCCTTCCTTCCTTCCTTCCTTCCTTCCTTCCTTCCTTCCTTCCTTCCTTCCTTCCTTCCTTCCTTCCTTCCTTCCTTCCTTCCTTCCTTCCTTCCTTCCTTCCTTCCTTCCTTCCTTCCTTCCTTCCTTCCTTCCTTCCTTCCTTCCTTCCTTCCTTCCTTCCTTCCTTCCTTCCTTCCTTCCTTCCTTCCTTCCTTCCTTCCTTCCTTCCTTCCTTCCTTCCCTCCCTCCTTCCCTCCTTCCTTCCCTCCTTCCTTCCCTCCTTCCTTCCCTCCTTCCTTCCCTCCTTCCTCCCTCTCTCCCTCCCTTCCCTTTCTTTCCTTCCTAGTGGTCTAGTCAATAGAGCATCACTAAGGAAATACAGACAGTGTAAGTATCACTATGATGAAGTGAGTACAAGATTTAGTGGAAAAGAAAGTGGGAATGATTGTGTGGTTCAATAATTAGGATAACTCTTTCTGTCTTTTATCAGTGTTTTCTATACTCACTATTTAAAATGGGAATTATAGAAATAGACCTTAAATTCCTCTTTTTTTTAAATTAACAGAGTAGATGCCTTTCTTCAGGAGTGGAAGTTATGGGGAGTTTAAGGGCAATTTAAGTACGTAAGTCCCGGAGTACAGTCTTAAAATCCTGTCAATCCCTCTACAAGTCTGGGATTGCACAGCCTAGAGGAATAGAGGTACTTTTAAAAAACTGCTGGGTACTTAAGACCCAGGCTGAGAAAGATAACACTTCTGAGATTTTCTTGTCCTTGGTATTTCTGTTCTGTCTAGCTTAGGCAGCTCCATGCTTACAAGGTTTTTTGCCTTGAATTCTGGGGACCTTCTTTCTTCCTGTGCGTTGAATTGTAGATCTGAGTTGCCTTCAATTATTTTATGTCAGCCAGCTACAAGTTAGAGATTGTGGCATATCTGTGCCTTTTCTTGAACCTGAGCATAAATGCTAAAGAGCAATGTTGGAGAGAAGAGAGAAAGAGAATAAATAGTGCTGCATGCTACTGGAACTGCGTGGGGAATTTAGGTAGGCAGAATGCAATTATGCATTTGGAATATAGCCAGGACATATGGGTTAACACATGTACTCCTGTGAAAAGTGCCATGGGATATTTAATGACTGTAAGTTGTCAGAACTCAGTTTTACATCTCATCTGAAAGACAGCACCACCACCAGCGTGATGTCCCTTCACACCATACTGGAGCAGTTCCTCAGTATGGACTCAAAGGGGAGTGAGTGGTGTCTCCTGGATTACCACTTCCATTTCTTGTTGCAGCTGGGCTTTCTTGAAAGATTTGTACTAAAGCAGTAATCAAGCCTAGCTTTCTTAGCTAATGAGGTCCACCAAGTTCACTATCCAAATTCAAATATGGGTACAATTGCCTCTGCCAGAAGTGGCTTGCTGTAAGATGATGCTTTACCAGACAAGTCTTTGGAGTTGATTGTGTTATCCTTTTGGGCTTGCCACCTTTGGAGAACCTCTGATCAGTGTAAAAGTCTTACTTAGTGTGAGTGTGTAGTAAAAAGATCAGGAAATTTAGCAAAATCTTAAGAGGGCTTTTTATATCAACATATTATAGCATGATAAATAATTAAAAAGTAGAAATGAAGAGTCTGTATGTCAGCTATCACGTTTTGTAGAAACATGAGGAATCTGTTATGAAAGATGGTTTAGGTCTATTACGTATTCAATGTATTTGTTTTCAATCTACTTCAGTGGCACCCAAGCCTAAGAACAGGCATTACAACCTCATCCAAAAGTTTTTAATTTGAATGTTATGAACTTTTGCAGTTCTAACTGTAACTGGACTGCCCAAAACATCTATTATATCAATAATTTGGATGGTTTTCATGCCAGTAATTGTTGAAATGTACCCCAGCCTGTCCCATCAATCTGGGACTCAGTGGACTCATCTTCCTGTAGGATTTTAATGGCAGATAATTTTTTAATTCTTAATTTTATCAAGGGCCACTCAAATTTTTACACTGTGCCTTTAATTGATGGGTTTAATTAATGAGGATGTATGATAGAATACAGTTTACATCCGCTGGCTGAAGTTTGAGCATCCAACATAATCTGTATTAGTAGCTTTTACTATGTGGGTCTCCTGATGGGAGCTGCTTTACAGGACAAGTGGTAAAAGGCTGGATTCCACAGATAAAACAGCTTTTGTGATTCTTGAGTAAATAAATACATTCAATTCCTGCATTACACCATTTTTAGGCAGCTTGTTCCCCTCCTGCAGAGCATTAATGCACTTTGTCTTTGCAGTTGGGACATTCTTTTTGATGTGGTGATTGACTGGAGTTCGCCAATCATTTGTTCAGCTGTGTAAGCCCCACTAATTTCCCAAAGTTAATCGTAACAGTGTGTATGGTTGAGATAATGGAGCTGGTTGCTGTACTCAGATATAATTCTGAAGACAAATTATTGATCCAAAAGTCATGAAACTGCACTGTGAAAGGCAGTCCTTTTCAAGGCAAGTGTTCAGCATATTGTAAAGTCTTTCCTGTTCTAAATGCCAATCTTTATTTGGTATAAAAGAGGCTGTCCTATCCATTTTCTCTAGAGAAGATACAGTAGTATAACTATTATCCACTTGGAATAATTAGTTTCTTGTTTTCAAAAATGAGAATAGCTGAAATTTAAAAAAAAAAAAAAAAAGAGAAGTTTAACTATGAAGTTTTAAAACCAGACATGTATCCAGCATGAGAGGTAGTTAAGAATCCATACATTCTTAGAATTTATTAGAGTGCCAGTTATGTATGTGGTGCCATCTTTTCTTGAAAATATTCTGTTAAGGAACAAAAATTAATGATTTAGATAAGAAAGGCTAAACGATATCTGCAACTGCAAGCTATATATAACAATACTTAAAAATGCAAGAAGGAATCTGATTTAAAATTGTAAGATTCTGCATTATGGGAGAATAAATGAAAAATCTATAATGTTTCTTAAATATTCTGCAAGCTATGGAATATGCTGTGTGTCTTACCACACCAGAGCTAGCAAAAAAGTTGCAGTTTTGGTATGCTTCATTAACTGTTTGCATACAAGACAAAAGTGCTTTCTGATGAAGTGTAAAACCAACTTGGGACCAATTTTCCACAACATAAATTCAACATTCATTCCATCCCCTGATATTCTTGGAATCAAACAGCTAGGGAGGTTTTATGTCTTATCTTTTATCAATAATTATTTTTAATTCTACAATTTTAGATTATTCAGCCAAATGTAATAAGCTCAGGGTTGATTTCATACTGTGATGATTGCTGTTAAAGACATGTTGCTTTCTAGAGTACTGTGATTAGTCTGGTTATGCATGTTTTTAACCAGTTATTTGAAATTCTGTATTATAATAGATATCTCTTACTAGAATTATTTTCTCAAGATATATAATTTGGCAGATACGTTTATCCCTTCAAAGTTGAATTTAAGAGCACACCTTTTTAATACTTTCTTTTTTTCCTGTTTGTAGTGGATTTCAGCTAGTGGTGTGGTAATAATGTGTATTTTAGTGAAGTGGAAAGTGTTCTTCTAGATTTGGTACTACACATCTGTGAGAACTGATTTATCATGATAATGTAATTAGTGCTCCTGCAGCTAATGATTCAAATTTCTGTTTGCTGAGTTCTGTTTTAGTGTTCTTAATTTTTCTATTCAATCTTGACTGATGATGGACTACCTTCATATCTTACTATAAAGTACCATGCATTTACTTAATGAAGTTTATTTTACTTTTATTACAGAACAATTTAGCTACTCTGAGGAGTCACTAGACTCCTCTTCAGTGAGGTGAGAAGGTATATGGCAAATTTATACTGCATTTGTGTATACAAAATAATTGAAATTACAGGAATTCTGCCTGTAGGAATTTTCCTAAGTCACTTCCAACTTCTGTGGCTGTTCCTCTCAGGAAAGTAGTAAAGGTAGGCACTAGAGAAAAGGGAAATACTGCAATTTTCTGTTCAGTTCTGTGATCTATGGGCTCATTTTTAGTTTTGAAGTAGTTTGTTTGAGGTACAGAAGGAGAACTAATAGCCTTATGGAAATTTGGTACTGAGGGAGGGGGAAAGCATGCTCTTGGTGGTCCTCTACTTGCAGAGGCTACTCTGTAGGCTGCTAAGAGATCCCACTCTAACCCTGATAAATCCTTTGTAATAAACACCAAACTGTCTCCCAGTTATTCTGGATAGGAATCTGGTATGTTGATTGGCACTTTAAAGTATTAGAAGGCTGTGATTGTGTCATCTCTTCCTCCAGTTGTGTTTTTAAGCTAGAGCTGTACTATTAAATGCAGCAGGACCTGTGCATGAACTGGAGGGCTGCTGTAAAGTCACTGACACTGTTCCTGCATTTCAAATAATCAGCAGGTAATTTAAAACAAAATGGAACAACCCGGGTCTTTAAGTAATGTCAGATATTTCTTCATTGTTAAGGTCTGTTTTCTAGCTCATGCTTACTCACACAGAGGAAAAAGCTAGAAAACACTGCCAGAAAGCACTATTTTTTTTTCCCCTCTACAGTTATACTTAGATCTAGTTCCCATGTTTTGGGAAATGTTCAGGTAGATAAAGAGATGGACAAATTTCATCCTAGAACTGGAGGTGCTGATGGACAGGCAGAAGGGAAACTGAAGAAGAAACTGAGTCTTGAGATCAGAAGAAATTGAGCATAATTACCTAATACGCTGTATTTAACCCCTCGTATAGCTGCACATATGCATTGAATTAAAGTAGAATCAATGCTGAATACAACCACTGAATAAATGTTTTAAAGCCTATTAAGTATGTAATTCTGTTTGAATATTGTGCTAATTTATTTCCACATGTTTAAATCCATCACTTTTTTTTTTTCAAATACTGCGTTCAGTCCTTTACTATGTGTGTGTTAAGCATAGGGACTGTTAGCACGTCTGAAGTAACATCTGCTCTGTCTTTTTGTTGTTGGGTTCATGGTATAATTAGCTCTGTATTTCACCAAATACAATTTTGCTCCCATGGCAGATAGAACAGCATGAAGAAAACATAAATAATTGCAGATTAGAGAAACAGAAGGCAAAGTGGGTGTAGGTAGCTTTGATGAAAAAAAGGGTTAAGGAGAATAGAAGGTCAACTCCTTTTAGGACATAACATTTAAAAAATTATTTTTGATTACACTCCATTTTCTCACATCTGAAGTATATAATTTTCTTGTTTAACTCTTCCTAGTTCTGCTAAAAAGGGTGTTTTAATAATAGAAACTTTATTCTAGGTTGTATGCATTTAGAAGTCCTAAATTATGTGTTAGCTTGAATGAGCATAGAGTAAGGTATGATTCTTTTATCAGCTTAAGATTACAGGCTACACATCACACTTTTCTGGACAATGCTATGAAGATTATGTAAAGATTGCAAGAGACGTGGTTTTCCACTCAGGCTTTTTGGGTGGGCATTATGCAGATTGCTGAGCAGATTTCTTCTCTCTGACAATTCACAGTTACGAGTGTGCTTTCAGCAAGAAAGACACTGGCAACTTGATCCAGTACAGGTACCTTGTACCATTTGCAATGTCCTCGAGCAGCTCGCTGGGCTTCCAGCTTCCAGTCTTCAATGGCAGAGATCATATGCAGCTAGGTGTTCTGTCAGATTTTGAAGCCCTGAGGGGATACATCAGATACCACAGCAGAATCCTATATGCAGGCAGCTGAGCAGACCTCCAGTGCTTCTTGCAGTTGCCTGTGTAAGTTTCCCTGTCTCAGGGAACAACAGCATCACTAAAAAGAGATGTTTTCCAAAACAGAGCTAATACGTAAAATTTCCTTGCTTGCCTTAATGTATACATGTATAAATGCTACTTTAAAAGGTTTTACTTTCTGTAATGTTCAGAATTGATAATGTGATTGGTGCAACTAATAACCAGTATTTAGATAGTGATACGACTGTGTGATGTCTCATGTGTTTTAAAGTTATTTTAGTCATTGTTCTTGGCTAAATAGAACCAATTTATGATGAGAAAGAAGATAAATCATGATGTTTGTGGCTTGGCAGAAGGGATTTTTCTACCAATACTCATGACCAGTTGTACTCTGTCCGTGACACAGATCAGCCCAAGCTTGTAACAACAAACAAACAAACAAACGAACAAACAAACAAACAAACAAATATCTGGTGCTGGAATAGGTTGCCTAGGGAGGTTGTGGATGCCCCTTCCTAGAAGTGTTTAAGGCCAGGTTGGGTGAGGCTTTGTGCAGCCTGGTTTAGTGTGAGGTGTCCCTGCTCATAGCGGGGAGGTTGGAACCTGATGATCTTTATGGTCCCTTTCAACCTTAACTATTCTATGATTCTATGATCTCTGTTAACAGTGTGATGCGTCTTTCTTCTTTGTCTCTCTTATGGAATATTGGAAGCTTTCCGATTACCTCATGCAAATCAAAAGAAATGGCAGTTGATAAGCAGTTCCCCACAGGAGGTAGCCCAGCCAACTTCACAAAAATGTTCATCTGGAACTTCATGTGTGTGTTGCAGTTTTAATACTGATTTTTATCCAGCTTCCTTGGAGTCACTGGAGAACATAGGGAAAGAGCTATACTTGGCTTTAATTTTCAGCATACCCTACTAACTTCACTGTTGGAGGAAACTGTATAATTTCTTACTGCATGTTGAAGGATTTCGTGGTGCTACCAAGGTGCCTTGAGTTTGAAAGATAACTTTCTGCACTTGCAGCACCATCACTCTTACAGTCTGTCTCTTTTTCAACAAAGACATTTTGAATTTCCAATTTTTTATCTGCTGTGCATATATGCATCCTGTACATTTGGGTTTAGGAATGCAGCTTGAGAGAAACTTCTTTTGCCTGTTTACAACACTTCTTATATAAGCAGTAATAGCCTTGCCTCTTTAATCAATGTATAAAAACAAAGCATTGAATTTTTATTGATATATGACATAAATAATATTAAAATTGGTTTATGATTTATAGCTTTGACACACACATAAAGTATTTGTGACTTTCTCATCTTGACACTTTTTTCTTGTATTTTTTGCATATTCCTACTTAATTAAACTTTCTTCATTCGAAACCGAAAAAAAATAATCCGTTATGTCTGGGCTCAGGGGTAGGAGGTAAATTGAAATTTGAACACTATAGCAGGTCATGCTGAGGTAAGAAACATAAGGTTTAACACCTAAGGTTAAATCATCATGAGGTACAAAGGATCTCGGTTGTCACTGCTCTTGTGTGAGCAGCTTTGTTAGACTTAGCTATTTCTTGGATCATTACAATATTGGTCATTGTAATCATCAAAGAATAGTACAGAGCAAGGGATAGGGCTACTGTTACTGGTACAGAAAATGTAATTTTCTTCCTCTTTTGCTTTCAGACTGCAAACAATAAATCATTTTGTTGAAGAGATAATAAAGCACCAACTGGGTGCTGGTTTAATTCCTATCAGGGGAGATCTTCAGTAGCTTTCTAAAACAAAGTAATTAGAGAAGGAGTTCTTTTATGAAAAAAAATAGATTATTTTTGTATATCTCTTGTGTTCTTACAGGTGTTAGTCAGGGTAGAGTAAAAAAGGTATTCTACTTCCCTTTTACATCTGAGACATAAAAGTTATAAATCAACTGCAACAATTGCAAAATACACAAAGAAAAATCCCAAGTGCAACAAGAATTTAGACATAAACGACTTCATTGTACTGATGAAGGTTATGACTGTTTAGTGGGAAAAGAAAATAATAGGAAACATAGCAAATAAAAGAAAGAAAAGGATGTCTTGGGGGAGGGGAATGGGGAAATGTTTCCTTAATAAAGTCAACATACAGAAATAAAACCAACATCTGCTCCTCGTTTCTCTATTTGATTTCACTTTTAATTACAGAACTTCATAGTTAAGGCAATTTCAGTAGATCTTTAGTTTTTCTTTTATTGTGGTTGAAGCTACTGACCAAATTCCAGAGGCACTGAGCATGTGTTTGTGCTCTTTTTGGGACTTTGAATACTGCTGCCTACTGATGGATCCTGCTTGCCTTTTGAAGGCATGTCTCCTGAGGCTTCCTGGCTTTTGTGTTTTCCAGCCAGTGAGCTTCAATTCAGTGCCTCCTGATGTCAGCTCTGGTGGATAAGGGAGAGCTATAGAAAGAGTTTAACACCTCTGGCTTTTCTGTTACCCTCTGAGTGTCTGTACGTTTCTCACATTGTAGGTGATTCTTCTAGGCCTTTATTAATGAGGAGAAGTTGTGCTTATGTAATATGGGCAAAGATGAGGAGAGCT
The DNA here is from genome assembly GCA_020745705.1 of Hemiprocne comata. Classification (NCBI taxonomy): domain Eukaryota; kingdom Metazoa; phylum Chordata; class Aves; order Apodiformes; family Apodidae; genus Hemiprocne; species Hemiprocne comata. Next base: position 174,229,554 of record CM036586.1, read on the forward strand.
GGAGGAGATTGAGCCAGGACTTAGCTGGATACTTCTGTGGCCACAAGCAGCAAATTTGCACTACCCAGAGAAACCACCTTTAACATATGATTAATTGTTCTGTCAAGAAAAAATAGATATATTACGGGCTTCACAAAACAGTATTGTAATATGAGTTCAACTTGACGTACTAAGTGATTAATAGATAGGTGGGTTTTGTTGGTACGTCAGCCAAAAATAATGGTACCATGGACACTGTTGGGGTATGCCTGCAGTGAGTTGAGAAGGTGAAAGTGCACCTGCTGTAGGGTTCTGTATATAGTTGAGTAATTCATCTTGAGCAGTTTGAGAGTTGTGTGCCTGAAGGATTTCTACTCAAGAATATCTGCACAAAGCTGCGTAGACTAAGGAATTGTAGATACTTGTATTAAATATTGATAACTAGGCAGAGTTCTTTACAATCATAAACTCTATTGTAGGAGATGAATTTAACCCCATAGCCATTTGCAAAATCTCCCAAATCTATTTATAATATGCTCTATTTCTGAGCAATTTATCCTCAAAATAATATACAAAATTGCTATGTGTATTCCTGAGTATTTGTACTGTATTTTCCTTTCACATTTTGTAAGTGATGAATTTGCTGCATCCCAAGTAAAAAACAACACTAAGTATCCTGTATGTTGATATTTGCAATATACATGCTTCAATTCTTAATCAAAGGTCTTGGGGAGATCAGCTGCTGAAACATCTCTGTTCTCCATTCCATGCATGATCCTTGGGCCCAGGCATTGCATTGACTCTGCTTTTCAGTGTTGTGCTCAGAGTAGCAGAGATGGTGTAGAAAGGGATCTAGTCTTTATGAGACTGGCACAACTCACTTTTGCCCTTTGAAATGAAGTAGATTCAGGGACTTCATAATATTTTATTTTAGGGCCACACTATGACACCTGTCTTATGAGAGCTTTCTGAATTACGTTGTTGTGTTTGCTCTTGGTAAGTCAACTCTAGTCCCTGGCCAAAGAATATCTTGAATTCTGTAGGATTACTAAAGAGCATCTTCTCATCAAATATGCTATAGAGTCAGCTGTTCCAGTAAGTGATTTTTATGGTTTTGTGAAGTTGCTTCACTAAACCTTGACCCAGTGTGCTATATAACTAACTGATTTACATGGAAGTTCTGGAGGTTACTTCTCACTACTCATGTATTACACATGGGTTAGTTGCCTTTTTGATCTCCATTAATATTGTGCACTCTAAAATGTTCTTCAACTTTATGATTGGGGATTTTCTCCATTCGTAATTTACTGTATGCTCCTGTTCTATCAAAATAGCTCCCTCACTGTATCATACTGTGTACATCTTATACAAAAAAATCACTGAACTGATCACATGGTCAAAACAGGTTTACCTCAATATGTTTAATAATTCAAAGTCTGTTACTCTGGCATCTTTTGTTCCTTATGTTTGTCTGTCTCATAACGTGTCCTTTTAGATAGTGAGTAGCAATCAGTTTTTTCTACTACTCACAGAAGGCAGATGTTATAGAAAGGACTCCACCCCACTTACGTAGCGTCTCTAACTGGAAGATTGGAATAGTGACTTTTCATGGAGTTCTGGTTTGCAATGGTATTTTAATGTTGCCCTGCAAAGTCTTCCTCTGCAACCATGGATACCAGTTTCTGTGCCCATTTGTTGTATGCAGGAGGTTTATGCTGCATCTTGGCTACAAGATGAGTAGAAATTTATTCTGTTTGCTCTGTGGTTAACTGTGCTGTCTCTCCCTGCCTCACTTGTTCCTGATACTCTATTTTAATTGGCTATTATGGATAATTTAATTTATGATTGAGTCCCAAACTGACCCAAGTTTCATCTTTAATTTAGAAGTTTGGATTTGTATTTATTTTTTCAATGAATTTGCATTGTTTTAGCTCACTGACAATTAATTGGACGGCCTAGGTCAAATTCTTGGCAGTGTTTTTTTCTCTGCATGATCTCATTCTTACTCACTGTCTGAGGCCTCTTTCAGCTTGAGCATGGAGGGAAAGGTATGCCCTCCAGCATGACATAAAGCCTCAACCATTTCAAGATGGCTGTTTGAGACTGAATGTAGAAGATTTCAGCAGATGGCTTCTAATTACTTGAGATATGCCAAAGTGCTGAAAGGAGTATTTGTATCTTCAAAACTAAGGGGTGGCTGTACCTGACACGATGTGAGTGGCATGTGCATTAATGTACCCATGTCAGCATTTATTCCATCTACAGTTTCTGCCATGAGCTTTATCACAGATAATTGTCTATGACATGAATGGAACTTTCTTGAGTATTGTTGTAATAGAGCTATAACTAATAAAACTATTACAGAAAGTAGAAGAAACTCCTATGCTTTCTAATGGAAAGTAGAAATAAAGAGACAATCTATATTCATACTTCTTTTATCGAGAAAGCTGTGGAAACTTTGAATTAAAACTATCATTTTGACCTTTTGGTTGAGTTTATGGGCAAGTCCCTTTTTATGATCACGAGCAATTTTTTTTCTTTTTTTTAAAGATGCAGGGAAATTACTGTTACATTAGTTGCATTAAATAATTGAGAATTTTGAGACCTAGATATGTCATGCTCACCTTACTCACACTGTTAGTCTCAGCAAGGTCAAGGGACCAATTGTGGACTCAGCCTGCCCTAAGCCAGTTGCAGTACCTAATTGCATGCTGCCCTGGGAGCAGCGTAAGAAGGAAATTGTGACTCGAAGCGATTCTGTCTGGTATTCTAGAGGGTAGGGTCAAAACTGGCCTCAGTGTCTGCTCCCTCCCTTCCCCTGTCGGTGGGTGGTGAGTCTGTAGAAATCATTTCCCCTCCTGGGCTGCCATCTGTGATAGGATAAACCGATTCACAAAAGAGAAAATCAGAGTTTCATTTGGAAGATTTGCTTCTCAAACTCTTCTGACTCCTACATAATCACTTACTTCCCTGTTCAGAGTATTTTGTTTATGTGCTGAAATAGAGTCTCATATGATATCATGGAGAAATTTTCTTTCTTCCTACAACAGAGATTTTGCTTTGTATTATCTTTAAACTTCCTTCTAGGATCTTGTGTTAATCAAGTAGTAAACTTCTTTTTCCTCCCTGTTTGATGTTGTTTAATTTACTGGTGGTTCTAAGACTCAGCATGAACCATTTTCCTAAGCAGCTTGTTTAGCCATAGAAAATGGTCACCAACTACAGCTCTTTAGGTAGTACATTCCAAATTTGAGCAGTGTGTATTGTGGAATGCTTTAACCTCCTCACTTAAATTAACAAGTCCCTTTAATTTCAGCTCTTTGCAAGAATATATCCCAGTTTCCCTGGGTAAAACTAGCTGCCTCATCAATGCTGTCTTGTACTGGCAAAAACGTGTGTTAGCAGAGGTAGAATGTAGATTTCTGTATGTAGCTGTGAGCAACAGATCACCCCTGTTCTTTTGGCAGGGTCTACAAGGAAAACATCTGAAGCTTTTAGTGGCAATGCATTCCCCGTCACCACAATACACATCTCTCTGAGAATAAACACTTACTTCTGACTATTCAAAAAAATGAAGCATTTGCCCTGTTTAACATTTTCAGTGATTTTTTTTTTTTTTATGCTACTTCAGTAAAATATAATGGAGGTTTCTTTCTTTTTGATTGTTTTTTTTTCTCAGATTCAAGTAGCACTGGAATTCACTTACCTTTCTTCTTGTTATAGTAAATAAAAAAAAAAATCTCCCTTAAAATGATTCCACCCAATTCTGAAATAAAGAAATGCGATTACAGAACGTCCCACTATAATTCTACTTTTAAAGTAGAATAAATATTGATAATGACATCTGGCATAACTGAAACAGGCAGAGTGAATTTTCCTTTGAGGAACAGTAAACAGTTACTATTGCTTAAACACTTCAGAGGAAACATGAAGTTTCATGGTTTTGCTTGCTTAATACACAGAGATCTGCAGCAAAAGAGATTTTTTTTTTTCTGTTGCCTGCCTTCTCAGGACTCTTAAATGATGCAATGTGGTGGTCTTGTTAGATAATAATAACAGAAACTTTTTTTTTTTAACCAAGGATTTCAGATAATCAAATAATGTCATAATTTACACAACTAAATTATTTTAAAAAGCGGGATTGGAATAATATTGACATACTGTTGAAATAAACCATTTCAGCCATATTCCAGTGCCTGTCTAAGAAGTATGAGTATTGATTGTTATATCTATATTCCAAAATTACTATGTTAAAGAATATTGCATTTGCTTAAAGTGTAAAATCCTGCACAATAGGATAGTTTAACCAGGCTCATTGTACTCCTATTTAGAGAATTAAGAAGTTTATATTTTATTTTTCTTACAGACATTCTGTGCTCACATTGCTGAAGCTCTAGATTTATAATTTAATTTTTGCATTTTTAATATTTACTTTAAATGTTTGGTAGCCAAGATACAGGTTTATAATATAAATAACAGCTCAGTAAAATTAAGAGCCGCAAATTGTAGTATGCAGCATGAATAGTGAAATTTACTTTTAGCAAGTGACCCATGAACTCTGCACCACCTAAGTATTGGTTAGACTTTTGATTAAGATCTTGATGTCCCCTGGGAGGAAAGAAGGTATAAATACATGCATAACAAATGTGGTCCTTGAACTTTTGTACATCGGTGTGCATTGATACCTGCCAAACATAACGTACTTCAGTTTATTCACCTGCAGACCTCTGCAGGGGCTGTTAGGTTATTTAATATGCAGAGGACACGTATGGAGAGCTTTTGCTTGCCCAGCTCCCAGACCAGGACTGCAAGAGGCTGTACTTTGGTGAGGAGCTGGTGGTGTCTTTTGAGCTTGGCTCTCTCTGGCTATGAGAGAACAGAAGCCCACTGAGCCTTGGAAATGCCCTTTCTGCATCCCTTGCAGGAAATCTGTCCCTGTGCATGCTCCTCCTTGTACAGGTAGTGTGGGCAACAGCAGGAAGAAATTTAGCAAGGTATTCCTTTCCTCTGTCATTTGTCAGGAAATAGGAGAAACCTTTTGAACCCCCTTAACTACCTCAGCAGTCAGCATATTTGTATGGAGTCCAGGGTAAGAGACAGAACAGTTGCAAGTAATTTGTCTGAAAATTAAATGTTTTGACATTACTGTGCTTGTGGTCTGCTGCTTTCTTAAGGTGTAGTATAAAGCTTCACAACAATGTAAAACTCAGTCAGTGGGGTGTTTAGATAGGAGCATGCTAAGCCCAGGGTAAAGTCCAGCTGCACCCCAGGAGCACCAGGTCCCTAGCAGGGCTGGAGGCACAGCTGTGCCTGGAAAGGTGTTCCCCTGGTGGCGACACTCGACACTCGTCTTGGTGGCAGGCATACCCACCCAGTGTGGGCTATTGTGTCTGCTGGAGAGAACAGGGATTTTTTCTTTTCCTTAATCTAAACTGAGATGCTGAAATCATTGCAGATTTGCAGCAGAGATTTTTAAGAAGTATGAGTGATAGCAGGATTGGTCATAGAATTGCCAGAGTTGACGACACTGGTGGCATAAACTATTATTTTTAGCTACCTTTAGAAATTTTACACATTAAACAAGAAATTCATCAGGAATAGATTTTTCTGAGGTGTCAGCTACATCAGCTGGCACTTGTAGTATAGTTTTTAGTGCAAGTCACACTGTGAGCTGAAACGTGAAGTATAGAGGGGTAGGAAATCCTTTTCTTGAGAATTGTCCAATCAGTCATGCATTGTTTTAAATTATCACTGCCCCATACTTACTATATTTTCATTTCATGTAGGAAGATTGTGCAACTTTGAAGCAGCCCTCAAATCTTTATTTTCTATAAGATAATTGTATCTGTCTATTAGTATTTCCTATTTGCAGTTCAATTCCAGAGTCATGACTTTTCTGGAATTATTGTTGGAAACAAATCACAATGGGTATTAAGTTTGGTTTTATGCAAGTACTGTTTTAAATTAATTAAAAAGCAGAATAAAAGGACATTAATTACCTGTAGTGTTATCTGCAAATATAACCCATTCTGCAGTTTCTGTGTGTAGCAGACATCTATATTTAGAGACTAAATGGTGAATAAGTGTCTGAGTATGAAAAAGCAATTGTTGGGATCAAAGTCACAAGCAATCTGTGTACTGATCATTTTGTATTTAAATAGTGACTTCGATCTTATTTGCTATACCATAGCCATGTGCGATAATAAATATCTTTGCACTTTATTTTAGTTTTAATTTTAAGTAATTGCATCCAGCAGATGCCTTGATGCATTAAAGTATTGTATAATCCATGTAATTATAGTTTCTGCCTATTCATTTATTAGCTGCATTTACAAGCAAGAAGTAGGTTTGTATTTTTTCAAAATATGTGCTTGGTAAGCACTAGATCTGAGACTTAAAAAAACATTATCAATATGTTCTAATTAATATTTGCTCTTTTCCTTAAGCTATTATAAGGATACTTAATACACAGCCTAAAATTAGAGTTGACAATTGCAAATACAATCCAACCAACATAGTAATAAAATCAATACTTACATTTCCCTTGAGGCCACTATTTACTGTTTGCTGTGCCATTTCCTTAATGGAATGGCAGTTATGTTAGCAGAAACCTTGTAACTACGATTTTTATATTTTAACTAAAAGCAGCTTTCCTGAAGTAGTATGATTAAAAAAGAGTCTGGAGTTGCTTTCAGAAAATTGCTGTAAACATTTTGTAGTCAGTTTTAACAAATACTAAAAAGAAACATCTTTTCATAGTAAATGTCACTGAATGCTAAGATGAATTATTTGTAATGTCTAAACTTCCTTCAGTTGCATTGCAATAGACACTTGCCTTAATCTTCAAATACTTCCCTGATTTGTTTTTAGTTTCATTTACTTGCTTCAAATTATTCTTAATCACCAAAAGCTCATTCCTGTGTGGAGGTCTGCAATGTTCTCAAAGTGTACATGGGAGTCTGGCAGTTTATTTGACTTAGCAAATTAAAATAATGGAGGAAAGTATGGGCTTTGAGATGAGTCATTGCAGCTGTTGTACAGATCTAATTCTAGTCTCTTGACTTGGGGCTTCTTTCACTGAAGTTTGGCATTATCCTTATTCAGCAGGGCAGCAAGCATTTCTGTGCCTCGCAATATAACTGTAGTAGAGAAAGCCCAGTATAGTTTATATTTTTTAGTGCCTGCAAGTGTCATATGTGTTTGCATATTCAGTATAATATTTCTCTAATGATCCCTGACAAGAGGGGTGGGTATATGAATGAAAACCTATGAGTTATCGTGGCTTAGTAATTTGTTTCTTACAGAGTTTTGCTGATCATGCAGTGTGTTCTTGGCATAGGTGAAGCTTAGGGTAACAGCGTCTGTTGCTGCTTACTTCGGCTCATCTATCAGGAACTAATTATTAATTCCCATCATTAACCAAGTATTGCCTTTGATCATCTGGCTATATCCTAAACTTTGGCTTTCAGTGCCATTCTGCAGCTATTGCTTTAAATAGCATTCATATAAGCAGTTCAGTTGAGTCTGCATCACTGTCTAGTTATAGTCACTGTAGCCCACTGCATGTTAGAAACACATGAATATCCATTCCATGTGAAATGTTGACATTTCAGGACCTGCTTTTGCTCCACTTGTGGTGATATGCCAAAATTGCAAAATATGGAATACAGAAGAAATTTTTAAAAATACGTTCATTTGAAAGCACTGGAATTAGAAATGCTTTGTTTTAGTGATGTGGAAAGTATACATATGTTGAAAACTGTGTAATAGATATCTAATGAACCTATACATTTATAATATAAGACAAGAAATAAACCAAAATATGCTAAATTGAACTGAAAAAACACTAGCGCAAAATGGAAGTTCCGGACAAGATACTTAGTGGAGTTCTGAATGCTTTTATAACTTTAATGTTACAATTGTTATTTAAATTGCAATGTTCCTAGTAACTTTTCTGTTACGATACTTTCAAAAATTATGTTGAATCTTGTCTTTTACATGCATCTGAATGAATATGCATATATGCATACAGAATGCAGTTTATGTATAGGCCGCATCTTCAGTAGTCGCTGTTATAACCTTGTAAAATTTTAAGATGAAATTTTTATCTAAAATACCTTTCTTTCATGTCTGCTGTCAGTCCATTATTTGTTCTTCTAAGTTTCAACAGCAGCAATGATTCAGCTTCTACTGAGAAAGGTCAGGAGAGAAATAGGTGTATTATTCAATATTCAAATTTGGTTCACTGCTTCTAAGCTTTGGAGGATGGAGTTAAAATTTATCATTACGATGGCACTAGATTACCTGGTTCTGATCGTTTGAAAACCAGTCTGAATCTGGCTAAGACAGAAATTTCTGCAATTATGTTTCATAATTAGACTTGTTTAGAAGCTTGCTGCTCTCTTGTAGCTGCACTGCTATGGTCCAGTCACATGGGTCTCGATGGTCCTGCTAAACCTGCCTTCCAGTAGTTTTGCAAGGGAGGAGCATTATTTTGGAACTTCTGACTTTTGTTTCTGAATCATGTGGCATTTTCAGCACTTCATGGCTGTTCCCATAGAAGAAAGTCCCACAGTTTGTTTTTTGAATTTGGTGATTGTAATTTCCTGCACTTTACTAATATAATACTTTATAACATCCTTTAAGGATACTGGATTTCTTTACTAGCTCACTAGATTACCTGGAATAGGTTACTAAAATCAATCTGACTTCCAAACATATCAGTGAAAACCTGTGTAGATCTGATGGAAACTAGATTAATCCCAGCATTAGAAAACAAACAAACTATGCCCCCCCCCCAAAAAAAAAAAACAACAACAAAAAACCCAAAAGCAAACCAAAACTCAAAAATTAAAGTTTATTCTAGTATGATTTATTTCCTTGAGTCTTAGAATTTGTTTTATACAAACCCATGGTACTTAGTGGCATCAGCAAACTTCATTTTCATTAATATTTGGCCACAGTAATTGTGTGAACAGAATCCTAGACCCATTCAAGGAAACGTATTTTGAAACAGGATATTGAAAATAAAGTCCATAGGACAACAAAAGTCAGTTTACATGCTGATGTCAGCATTTGTGTGTGGTGATAAAGCCAAGCTCTTTTCGTGATAAAGATAAATTCATATCCAAATCTTTAATAACAAACAAAACTGATGTTAGCTTTTCACATTAAAGTCAGAAGCGTCTTTGTAACTCTTCCCAGACATTCAATTGTTAGGAACAAAAGTTATGTCCTGTTAAGAAAAAAAATTAATCATTCAAGTTATTACGTAGGGTGTGCTGTGTATTCCAGGCTCAAGCTTTATAGTGAAACCTTTGAAGAGGCTGCCCATACCTACCAAATGTTGTAATTGATACAGAATCATTGCTATACAACAGCTGCAATAACAAGGTGCTGCTGCCTTTACTTTAATCTACCTCTCTTTCTGCCAGTTTATTATGTTTTGAATTTATTCTTTTGTAGATCTGTAAGCTATCTTTCTTATGGAAATTAATCTTTTTAAAAGATTTGTACTCTCATTTTCAAACACTAATACATTCATTCAAGTATCCCATTATTCAGAACCAGCTGGCTTTTTATCTAGTGATATTTACTTCAAAAAGCCAAGTTAAATGGTATCATAGATTAATTCTGAGGGCACAGGAAAGCTTTTTTAGAGAAAAAGAGGTTTGGTAATTACTTAGAATATCGCAATAAAATCACAGAACATGTCAAAAATGTGTTATATAATCTGTCATAATACGGAACTTCAAAAAAAAGTTAATTCACTGAATTGAACATACTATGTGGCATCGATATATGATTTTTAAGAGGAACATGTAAGGATAAAACTTTGCTGTGATTTATAATAAGCTATGTCATGATTTTTAGTTATGTATTTTTTCTTTGCAGAAAGCACTGAAACTTGAAAAAAGGGCATTATCCACTGAAATTTCTTACATAAATCAAACTGGAAATAAGACACATTTTACAATTCAATTTAAGATCCCACAGAGACAATAATGTTGCAAGCTGTGCATTTTGCAGAGTAATATAGTAATGTCTAGTTTGCATTTTTGAAAAACCAAATTAATCACACTTTATTGAATATGTTGAAGCAAACCTAAAATTCATCTATTATTAAAAAAACTTGTGCAACAAACACAAACTATATTTTATACATAAAGGACAAACTCATTTATTCATTAGGTTAAAATACTTGGAGTTTGCATTTTGTAGCTATGAAAGAAATGACATTTGCTACCTGTTCTTCTTTTTTAAATTTTTCAAAGCGTTATGTTCAGAGTAATCTGCTTGAAAAATTGTACTAATACTTTGACACCGTATCAACCCTGAAGACTGCACAGAAATCCCTATGGAAACTAAGGGCAGTCCTGGTTTTTAAATTTCCTTCTTTAGTGAATCACTTCATAGGACAAATACTCTGTGTCATCCCTTGATAGATAAACCACAAGATAATAAAGTTTTTAGACCATTTTTAGTATCTGTACATCCCTTGAGCTAACATGCTTTGGCACTACTTTGAATTAGAACTTGAACTCAGCTGTGCTCCGTATCAGAGAAACTGGAATGAAATTCGGGCCTTAGTCAAGTCTCATTGAGTTAAATGGAAACTGGATTTTAGTCTTAATCTTTTAAAGGGAAAGATACTTTAAAATGATTTGTATATGTTTTCCTGTTACAGAGCATAATTGCAGAATTATGCATTCTGCATCTTGCAGGGCATGTAAGCTGTATGCCCAAACTGTATGCCAAAGGTCAGGTAGTACTACTTATAATTCCATTTCTAGGAATACCACACTAAAATATTCTGGTCTTTAGGCCAAATTGGATTTCTAGGATTTTATTTCTAGGATTATTGTTGCCTGTTAATGATTTGTCTGTACATCTATGTCTCAGGGCTTTAAAGTGAGAAATGCAGCTTTTATTATAAACCAGTAGTCATTATGTTTATTTTGTCAGAAATCTATATTGACTACGTACTAGACAGATTGTTTACAAAAACAGATTTCGAAAATATGTTCTAGTTCAGTTTAAAGAGACAGAAATCTTAAATCAGAATAAAAATGTTTTTCTAATTCAGAAAAGCAGATGCAATTTTTGTAGAATTTTTCCTTGAGTATCAGGAAAACTTCTGGCTCTTCAGTTTATCAGTTAAAGGTATTTCAATCTAAAATTAACATTGTTGCTTTTCTTTACTTAAGCAGCATAATTGTAAACATTTCACTTGCATTTTATTACATGCAAAAATAATGACAAGTTTGAAAACATACTATGCACAAATTTTTCTCTTTGCACATGTATATTAATTGTGTCTGACAGATAAAAAGGCCTCTTAGGCCCTGTTGAGAAGCACTTAAATGACATTCATAAGAGCATTCTCAGATGAGTTTTGTATACAAGAAAATGACACGGGTTTATGTTCCAATTCTTCAGAAGAATCTTCTGTGGCTTGTCTTTATGCTGTGATGGACAAAGTGACGGTTGGGTTATACTGAAGGTAGACAGATACAGTGGTTAAGATGACATTTTTTATTTATTAGCGATAATCCCAGAATACCAGTCCCAGAACAACAGCCTGTCCCAACAAGCCCTGAAATATATCTGGGACTCTGCTTTGTCTGATTTTGTCTTGATAAAAGTCAAGGTGCAGACCTGGAAATCTATTCTCAGCACTGTAACAGGGACATGACATAACATGCCCCCCTGCTCTTGACTGTACAGCATCATGGTTCCATGCATTACACCAAGAAAACGCTCATGGTAGAAGCTAATGATTTTTAGAATTCCCCGTTCAACATCATGCCTAGTACTGAACATTAAAGAAAATCCTAAACAAAGATTTACTCCCAGATCCATCTCATCTGACATGAGTTAACTAAAAATTAGCAGTGCAGACTTCTCTAAGTCCATAATGTTCCGTAATGATGGGTTGTGTGCAATAAAAAGCACTGCCAGCTTGTTATGGTTTGGGCCTAATAGGCAACAAAGAACGACGTGGCTGCTCTTTCACACCCCCTGCCCCCCACACTGTGGGACGGGGAGGACAAAAACCAACTAGAAGCTTGTGGGTCAGGCAAGAAGGAGGGTTCACTCACCAGTTACGGTCATGGGCAAAACAGACTCAACTGGGGGAAAAAATATCAATGTATCATTAATCAGATGCAAACAGGACAAAGACAAAAAAAACCCCAGAGCTTAAATACTTTACCCCATCCCTCCCTTCTTTGCAGGCCCAAATTACTTTGTTTCCGATTTCTCTACCTCCTTCCCCCAAGGGGACAAGGAATGAGGTTTAGAGTCAGTTCATCACATGTGGTTTTCTGCCACTCCTTTCTCCTCAGGGAGAGGGTTTCCTCACTATCTTCTCCTGCCTCCCCACAGGGCCCCTCCCATAGGAGAGAGTCCTTCACAACCCCTCTGACATGAGTCTCCCCCATGAGGTGCAGTCCCCATCAGGAACAGACTGCTCCAGTGTGGGCTTCCCAGTCATAGCCTGGTTTGGGAACAGTCACCTCTCCTGGCACAGGGTCCTTCACGGCTGCAAGTCCACATTTGCTCAGCTGTGGGCTATCACAGGCTGCACGCCTATATGTGCTCCCCTGCCGTCCTTCATGGGGTGCTCCACCGTACTCCTCCATAGGTTGCAGGGGGACAGCCTGCCATCTCACCACGGGCTGGGGGTGGGGGATCTCTGCTCAGGCACCTCCTCCGCCTCCTTGCTCACCAGCATTGGTATCTCTGCTCTCCCCGCCTCACTCTCCTCTCTCACAGGTCTTACATCAGTTCATTTCCCCTTTCACAATTGCAGAGATGCATCCATTGTCTCTGATGGCTGAGCCTTGGCCAGACATGTGGCCACATTTTTGGAGCTGGGGGAGCTTTTCAGCTTCTCTCAGGAGCCACTCCTGGGGCCCCTCCCCTGCTACCAAACTGGCACCAAACCAGCTCACAGGTCTAATGCGGTAGAACAATTTCAAGCAACTTTCAGATGCTTGGCCACCATAATGGAAACCAGACAACCAACTGAGGTGTTTTCATGTGGTTTCAAGAAGCTTAGGATGAATGATGATCTACAAACATTTGGTACTGAGCTGGACAATGTAAAATGCTAATGCATGGTGACATCTCCTTGTTTGTAGGGCTTAAGTCTGAGAGACTTAACACGGGCAAACATCTTTATCCATTTGGTCTGCTTAGAACTGAACACAACTTGTTATTCTGTAATAGCCACCACTTAGACATTGGTGAAGAGACTTGTCCATAAAGCAAGAGACCTGGCAACAGAGGTTCTTTGTCAACATTGTACCCACAATTCTGAACTGAAGAATATTATTGCTCATTTAGTCAAGGCAGGGTGAAGTATTTTTTTGTCTATATGTGTACCTATTGTCTCTCCTGTTATGTATCTCCTCTCATCTCTGACCAGCTGAATTCCAGGTCTTGAAGAAAGATTGATGGAAGTAGGAAAGAGAGTAAGACATGTTTATGTCTTTTCCTGGCCACTTATGGAGTCCACCATCCCAGTTTTTACTAGATGAAATGGATGTAGATGTGAATCACTTGCTAGGAATTCTAAGACACGGCTAGACATATTGTTTAAAATGTAATTAAAAGGTGCGTGCGTTCTGCACAAACTAGTTTGATATAAGATACTAGAATGACTGTACATTCACATAGGGTTGGTAAAGTTCAGAGTACTAAATCTTGGTATAAGAGCTTAGGAGAACTTTCTTATCCTAGAACTACTACAGAAAAAGAAGAGACAATTCTAATGCCAGTATTGAATAAACGATAATAACAGGCTATCATTTAATGAAAACAGACTTTTGTGTCAAACACTGCCTTGGCTCTTTTGTCTCTTCTGTAGTAGGTGGAAATTCTTGTCACTAGGGATGGCTGTTGGTAACAGTGGTCCAGACCTCTTCAGAAGTAAAGAAAAAAAATTTTTTTAAATAACTTTAAGATAGCAATGTCTTTCCACTTTAAAAGTAAAAGAAAAAATACCAAAATTAATTAGAAAGTAGTTACCCCCCACCAAATCACAATAATCCAAGAAATTATTTAAGAAATTTACTGTTTGAAGATATATAACTTTCATATTCCTACTCCCTTAATCCAATTTAAAATTAAGATCGTACCTTTGAGGATTTTCATAAGGCTTCAGTTAGAAAAACAGCATAGTTTGTAAATGGGATAGAGGATCAATATGTAAATAAATAGGAGAGTATTAGTAGACTAAATCTCAAAGAGAAAACTATCCTTTTTTCATAAACAGCAGCAGTTGTGAGAAGCAATTATAACAGGTATGCATTTCTATATAGATCTTATTTTCTGGGTGAAATTACTTCTAGTCTGTCATCTGTGTATATGTACTGTTTCTTACAGTATTTTCACACTGCTTTGGGAGTCCAGAAGCAAGACTCAGGATCCATGAACTCTTAGCTAAGATTTCCTTTCTAACAGAATGGCATGGTCATCTGTCTTGGGACATGGAAATGCAGAAAAAAACCCTAGAGGCTTAAGTGCACAATGAAGTTACTGTAGCATAATGAAGTATTGAATAACAGTTGAGATGTAATAATGGTTCTTAGTCTGCGGCGAACAGATAGTATATGTATTAATCCTCCATGAAGGAAGCATGATTCATGGTATGATTTTGTTTTCGAGGTTGAGTGTACTGAATTTCAAGATGGTTGACATATATGCTCCGTATACAAATCCAGTTGTATGGATAGAGTATATTTTTTAGTGCATTTGTAACTGACAATTTATTGTATCATTTATGTATGCATGGTTTGTGTGTGTGTGTGACATTAAGGCAGAGAAGTACACACGGATTTATACATATGTGTTCAAATAACACTGAAGTTGTGAAGCTGTGTATTTGAAAGGTAAGAAGAGAGCATTTTTAATAGTAATCATCATCATAATCATCAGTGGCTTCCTTCGAGAAGTGAGACTACTACATACTGCAAATTTACAAAAAGTCTATATAAGAACTAAAAATTATACAGTATATCAGAATGGTCATGAGAAAGCTAAATCAAAGCTGTGTAGACAACTTAAAGAGTAAGCACATGCTTCCAAAGGAGGAGCCTCAGAGTTCGTGTGGACTTCTGGCTTTACTACAGCAGTTTCCTCGTGTAGAAGAGATCGTAGATTAGGAAACCCCTGTTCCTGGGGCAGGATGTGTCCAGCCCCCTATTGCACGTCGAGCCAAGGTTTGGGCAAACAGAAATCTCCTTTTCCCTGAAACAGAATAGAGCCATATGCTCCAGAGAGCGTCTGAACCATGTTGCAGCTGGTGGGTTTTCATGCAGCCCAGTTGTGGTTATTCTCCCAGAGAGAACAGGGATGTAATTGCTATGAGACCTTGCTATCAAATTTGCTTAAGACTGGAAATTAATCTGTTTGTTAATAAGGACTGATCATTGATCATTTAGCTTTTTTTTCTGAGAAAATTACTAAAAAAGTCAGTAAAAATCTGAAGAATAAATTTCAAGAAGGTATTCTGTGTAAAAATCTGAAGAATAAATTTCAAGAAGGTATTCTGTGTGCAACCTTTTCGGGCATATGTACTGTTAAGAGTTTGTGCTGGACATTTAAATATTCCTGCTTAGTTCAGCAATTTAATTATTATTTTTTTCTTATAACAAACACAATTACCTGCAATATGTCAACCTCCCTGCTTTGCATTTCCATCCCTGGTGCATTAGAGGTCTGCTCACTTTTAGTTCCAATACTTAAGTCCAATGTATCTTGCATCTCTTTTTTTTCTGTATCATAACACAGCTGAAACAGGTGGGGCAAGGTGTGGTCATACTAGTGGTGCATATCTCTATGATTATAGAAGACATTAGGAAGCTTGGATTTCTCAACTTTATGCTCTTGATCTATGCGTAGTTCTTACATTTCAGCATATTTACTGAAGATTTTGCACTTTTTTATTCTGTTAGTTTATTATATTATGGGACTATCGGCTGTATTTAGACAACCTGAAAATAGACAGGATTTTTCTTTTTGAGTTAAAGGGACAGTAATTAACTTATTATTTTTAAAAACTTTTTGAGTAATTTGAGATAATTCTTTAGTAAAGATAAAAGGGGGAAGGCCAAGTTACCAAATGGATATAAAATTTATTGCTTTGGTTAGCTTTTTTTGTTTGTTTTGAGCAGTACTAAAATAGAGTTAGGTGCTGCAAAACTCAAACTAAAGGTAGTAAGGGTCAGAAATCAAGGTCCACATCGTCTGAGGAATTGCCTACATCAGACCAGTGCAGATGTTAAGCACAAGCTCCCATCCAAATTAATATTGTCAGCAAAGCTTAGGTGCTTGCCTGTAGGCCTGAATCCAAATGCTATCACTCAGAAGCCCAAACCTGTACCTTTCTCCTTGGACAAGGTTCTGGACTGGTCTGTTTTTCTTTCCACTTTGTGAAAAATGCAGCTTTTTCTACTGAGCCTTTTATTATACAGAGCAAAAAGTTGAATGAGGATAACTTCTCTCTTTATAAACTGAAGCTAAAACAACTTATATCCATATTTCCCAGAAAATGTTCTAAAAACAAAGTTGTACACTATTCAATCGAGAGGATTCTGTCTCACCTTTTCCTTAAGCATTCAAAAAACTGCTATGTACACAATTACATGCAATGAGAATATATAGCAATATAGTAATTATTAAGTGGGAGTTTTTTTAATAAATAAACACATGCAGTTATAGTCGAGATATTCACTAAAGAATTTTTGATGTTTATCATGTTGAAAGAGAGATCAAGAAAATTTTTTTGCTGATTTTGGTTGGCTTCAGATAGCTCATTAGTCTTCACATTATAAAAACTCTACATCGAGGGACTAGGTGTAATTGTAGCTTTCTGCTCTGAAGTTAACATGTTTGCTTAGGTGTACCTGACAGTAAAATATTGTGCAGTTACTATTTTCCTGAACAAAATGGGTACAACTGCATCTAATTTTTTCTTTGTTGATGATGTCACAAATGCACTCTTACAGCATCCATAAAAAGAAACTATATATTATCTATAAAATGAGGACAAGGTAGGTATTTGTGAAAGGAGACAAATAAATGGAAAATCTATTTTTAGGTAAATGCCACATAGCCTGTAACTGATTTGCTGAGCTTTCACTTGTGTTGGTCAGTTTCATTATTCATTAAATTGGATTTTTAAAGAGCTTCTCCTGTGTTAATCTTTTGGTGAAATAATGAAGGATTAGTGTAACATATAACATATATATTCCATAGGAGTCACTGTCACTGTAAAAAAATTTCTTTCACTTACTAATTTATATAAATTAACTATTTTCCTATTCATGATTAAGCATATACTGTAATACTCAGGATGTGGAATACCATCTTATTTCCTGAAATTATTGGTTTGTACTGTAGTTTTTATTTATCAGAGCATAAATAGGGAAAGAGTGAGCAAAGTCGGTACACACCTGGCTTGCAGTGCAAAGTGCAGTTACCATTTCTCTTATTTCCAAGGAAAATCTATACAATAAAATTAAGACAGTGAATGAAGGTGTTGACATGATTGAGGCTAAAACCCGTTTTTCAGATTGCTACTATTGTCCACAAAGAAGAAACCTTATGTTATTTTAAAGATTTTCTTGGCTTCTCCTTTCTATATTTCTGTGGAAAAATGTTTACCAAAGAATAGTCCCTCAACCCCTGCCCTGCCTGCCTTCCCCCACCCTCCACCCCCCCGCAGAATTCACTGCTATACTTATTTATGCTCCATTGTGATAGTAGCTGAACTACAGATACCAGACCCATAGACCACTATGTTAGAGAAAATGATACAAATTTTCAATTACCAGGCCACATTGCTCACGGTCTATTTAAGAGCATAAGCATGATTATAGAATCATAAAACAGCAAGGCAAGGAAAAAAAAAGCAACAACACCCCCCCCCCCCGCCATATCTAGAGCAGAATACAAAGTGTTCCAGAGAAGTCTGAGGAAATGTATTGTTTTCCTTTGTCATAGTACTTTGCTCTCTTCGTCACTTTGTGATCTCAGAAGAGGCAGATACTGTTTACAGATGGCAAAAGTCTTTTTTGCTTTTAACAGTACCACAGTAATCACTGTCAGGATGCTAAGATTACCAACTTTTAGCACACTGATTATGCATATTTTCCAGTGGACATAAATAGCCTAGATAGTGAACAGTCCACTTCAGAAAAGAGAGCCAACACAGCTGATACTGATGCTTTGTTTGGTAATTGTTGCTGAGATACAAATTGTTTCAGCAAACACAAAAGATAACAGCAAGATTAAGGGGACTGAAAGAAGATCAGCAGTACACAAAAAGAAATAAGAAAAAGTGGTTTATGTTTTTAGTAGGAGCTCAGGCTCCCTTTTGTCGTTTTGCCATAAGATATTGCTTGTGTATGTAATAGTACCTGAAACCATTCCTGAGCTAGGATTCACTTGCCTAAAGACAGTCTTGATCTGTTCTCTGGCATGCCATAAAATGTCCAAGTTTTCCACATGAAAGGAAGGGAAAGACCTGAGGGCCTTGCAGATAGCCTAATTTTACTTGGTAAAATCCACCTACAGTTAAGAAAGGTTTTGTTCAGTTCCCTAGGCATGGGTATGTGCTACTATCTTAGATACCCTTGAGTATGCTGCCTGACCTCCATCTCCAGATTGCCGTGGAGCCTACTGCGAGATGCTGTGTTGTACTCACCCACCCTGTGAGACGTGTCTCAAATTATTTTGGCCTTCTCAAGTGGTATGTGTTAAGACAATTGAGTTGAATTTGGACTGTAGTCCCTGGAAGCAGGAGATTCAGATTCAGCTGACCAAAGATAGGTCTGTCTCCCACAGAGGGAGCTTAACAGTTTTCCAAAGCCGTTTAGATTACAGTTGGTTTGTGAGGCTTACATTGTACAGTCTAGTTTTCTGGCCCAGAATTGTTTTCATTTATTATTACCATCTTTAGCTACCTAATTGTGCTACTAATGAATACAAATAACCCAGGCATCAAGCTTTTACAGACCCACTTCAGTGTACAAATAATGGTTTGTTGTGTAACTGCTGATTACGGGAGAAGGTAACTCACATTATGGAAAATATGTGCTGAAATGTTGGCGATGGGGAAACCACTGAATTCTGTACTCTATCTTTTATATTATGAAACTATGTAATAATTTTTGTTCCATCAGATTGTCTGTGATGGGTAAACATGATAGCATCTCAGCCCAGTTTTTCAGCACATGTACTTATATTTCAACTGCAGTTTCAGATGTTGAGTGCTCATATAGGCACTATAGCACATGAAATACCTAGTTGGCTACCAAATTGCCCATTCAAGTGCGCATGTATGGGGGCTGAGCACTCAACATTAAGCATCTGCAATTCAAAATTTGGATCCCTTGTGCTTGAAAGCCTTGAAAATGCTGCTCGATGGTCAGCCTAGTGCAGCATCAATTGAAATGCAGTTTGAATGCAATGCAGAGCTTCCAATTGCTGCTTCAGAAAGTGTTATGCTGAATCTGGAACACTTTGCATAATTTAATTAATTATGCCACTAAAACCTGATTTTCTCTCAATTTAAAGCAAACAGCTTTTATGAGGGTGAACTGCAGCACCCAGGGATATCAGGTGTCCAAGCTTTTAATCCTATTACAAAGACTTGACAACCACTGATGGAAACTGGAAAAACATAAGCCTCCAGCAGGGCAACAAGTGAAGAGGAAGAAGGGAACAGATTTTTAATACTCTTTGAAACCACTGTACTCATTAAATCAAAATCAAATCTAAAAAGTGACAGGAGTGGTAGCTTGCACTTAGTTGTGCAGACAGTGAGTAGTGTCTAAGGAATAATGCTTACTTTGCGTTGACATTAATGAAAATAACTGTTTCCTCTAAGAGGAAAATTGTTCCTCTTAACTAACATAAGAAAAACACAGCAAATGGCCAAGACTATTTGTATCTGTGTCTGTCCACTTAAAGTGTTCAGGAGTGCAACAGCCTGTAGTTTGAAAGTGGTTTCTAATGTTATGGATTGGATTCTGTCTATGAATTACTTTCTTTGTAAACAAATCTTGACAGACGATGCCAGACTACAAATATTAAAGAATCTGTCACTGACTAAACTCTGGCCTCCTTACTTTGCTTTCTGAAGCTTGTCTTCTCTCTTCCAATTTATTAGTGGGTTTGATATCACTCTGAAACAATAGACACTGTAATTTTGAGAGAGAAGGGAGTGCTGATTTAGAAAAGCTCTAATTTCTGAGCCACATAAGCAGTGCCATAATTGGCAATCTATGACTGACCGTGCAAAATGCTGTGACCAGGTTAGGAAGGGTTACAGCAGAACTGACTCCGTCTCCATATTGAACATCAGTGTGCAACATGAAATTAACTGTACTGTAGAAGATCTTGCTAATAAATAGGAAAAATATTTCATTACTGGGCATTCACCAGCCCTATAAAATGCAAAAAATCTTCCTTGCTTATAATATTAACATATATTAATATATTTAATAATACAAATTTATCTATTATTTGTATTCCTTTATATACGCTTACGGATGTCATCATACTTTGATGGGAAAGTACAAAACAATAAGCTTAAAGGATTTGTAAAATGGTGGCCTTCTTAAGAACACTGTAACTTCACATGTAAGTTAGAGAAATTTGCTCCGATTCTGAAATACTTTTTCCAAACATGTTCAGAGCAAAAAAATAAATGTAAAAAAATTTTTTTTTAGTGGATGAAGACAGGAGAGTTTGTAGCTGCAAAAACAAGACGTTCTGGCCCAGATTCATCTTACTTTTGCCATCTAAGTCTTAAGCCATTTGTAAAATCTTCCTCTGCAGTTACTGCACAGATGAAGGCATGCCCAGAGGCCATTCATTCCATTTGTCACTTGTGGTCTTTCCCTCTTCGTTTCATCTGGGCATTACCTGTTCACCAGGCAGTGCTGACTTCATCTGAATCATAGTGCAAACAATTTGTGCTAGACTAGCCAGCGTAGAGGGCCTTTGCTGCCTTCATGTGAGCCACTGAAGGACAGGCAGTACCACATCCAGCATGAAACTAGAGCAAGATGGGCAGGCAGCATGTGCTCCATTGCAAGACTGGCCAGAACAAAGTTGTCTCTTCAACTTTTCTTAACAGATGCAGGAATTAAGATTGGGTTTATTCCTATTTAGGATTTGGCATTGTGTAACAGATTTTTGGGTGGCTGTTTTTTAATGAAACCCTAAGTATCATAATAAGAGCTTTCTTAATTTATCCACACATGCCCTAGGATGGAAAGAATGACCATTTGGAGCTACCCGTTTTCCTGTGTTGAATCTGCATCAACAGCCAAATTTTGGCTAAAATTAAGTGAGATTAACTCACTTTTTGTGTTTAACTCTCATTTCCAGGGTAATATTTTTTAATGGAAGTATAATCAAAATAAGTGAATTGTATATGTTGCAGTGGCAAAAAGCAGAAAATTGGAGAAAGGAAAAAAAATGTTTCCAGCTAAGATTTAGCTCCTTCAATTATTTCTGTGTTTGAAAATAGGTTCATGTTTTTTTGAGAGCCTCTGAGTTCTTGAAATACAAGAAAACATTCACTTATCAGAGGTGATGAGATTCAAATAATGTATTAACCAGCTCAACTAGGTACACTACATAGAGGTTATGACAATTTCCTCTAAAATAATAAAAGTATCTCATATAATTGATTCTTTTCACTCTTTCATAAAATTGCTTTGTTTGATTGCGGGAGAGTTTGAACTGAATTTTCATTACCTACTTCTGAACAATTTACACTGCGACTGAGACAGTATTGAGCTAATGAGTTAGAATTTATATTGAGCCTTAACTGTCTTTGTGAAGTAACTAGGGAAAGAAAATCATGGCAATAATGGAGTATTTTTCATTATAAACTATGTTGTACAGCTTTTACAATCAGGTTTTTAATAGATCTAGAGAAATTAAATTGGAGTTCTACCAACTTTTGTGCTTTTTTTATCCTATGAAAATGATCTTAAAAAATGTCAAAGCCAATGTGCTAATCCTGTTTCTACCGAAGTAAGGAAGAGGTGGTATTAGTCCTGTTGTTTTTCAGGCCCTGTTGTTCATTAAGTAGTAAGATGCATATAGAATAACATTCAGACTTCACTGTAATCCCTAATGCTAAATAGAAATTGAGTATAGATTGAATATCTCTTGGCTGATGTTATCCTAAAGTCCTTATCAAGAAAAATTCACATGAAAATCGTAGGACCTTTCAAAGTCAGGGGGGTGAAATTTGGCTCTACATGAAAAAGGAAGCAATCATATATTGCCAATGTGTATATTAATACTGCTAAGAATGCATGCATATATACATATTTATTAATATATTCAAACATTGTTTATTGATTGTGAATGGTAAATAAACTCATACACTCAGTTTATAGATTACTTTGTATATGTAAACATACATATACTCAGTCTCAGCATTACACATAAATATGCACTGTGGATAATATAATTTGCCTGATTGGAAGATTTAACATATTTCATTGTATATGTTATATGAATTTTTGTTGTTGTCTTTTAATCATGTCCTTCTGTTTTATTCTGTGGAGGAGGTCTGCAACAGTGAAAAAGGGTGTTTCTTAAATATACGAATTACTGCTTGTCTCAGCACTTACTTGTCCACATTCTTCCTTGCTGTTAGTCCATTCCACTACCAGAAAACTGCAGGAATCAATTAATAATCTGTTATATTTTCAATAATAATGTGAAATAAAATTTAAATATATAAAATTATATTGTTAGCCCAGCACATATACATACATGTTGGTGCCCTCAACAAATTAAATTTTTAGACACTTCCTGTAATGTTTATTTATTCACAGATACAAGAAGAAATGTGAGTGTAGTTTAAATTTTAATTGGCATAACTGGCAATATTCTTTTTTTAGACATTTTGCAGGCAAAAATATTCTCTCATGTATAAAACAAATACCATACATATTGTTCTTGCTAAGAATGGCAAAAGTGTGCGTACAGTACACATCAAACACAAACTTCACGTGAATGAGCACAAGTATAATACTTTTAGATTTGTATTCTGACTCTCAACTTTAAAAAGTTATCCCTACATATCTTTTCCAGAGGGTGGGGAAAAAAAAACCCACAGAAGTCCTTCCCCCAACCCACATATTAAAAAAAAATATTAATAGGAAAACATGCCACTTGCAAAAAAGGTTAGATTGCTGGCCTTGCTTGCAAATTCAGACCTGGAAAATTTGGAGTCTTCCTTCATCCCAATAATATATATTCATTCCCCACAGGCAGCAGTGATGGTTCTTGGGATAAAGAAAAACTTCAGTCTCCCCCCACCCAAGGATCACAGGCCTCTGTTAACCACCCCAACTTGCCTGGACAGCATAATGTTCCAGTTAGCCATCCTCTCAACCCTCTTCAACAGAGCCACCTTCTGCCAAATGGTACGGGTTGACATCTTTCAGCACTAACATCAGTAGTTTTCCCATTCCTGTCTTTATTTTGTGTCTATATAAATAGGCTATGAAAAATCAAAGATGTGGGGAATATTGGAATTCTTTCTTTAAAATGTCAAGCAGGGGAAGCAGAGGCAATAAAAAACAAATGCATATGCAGTAAAATTGATACTTAAAATAACTGCTAACCTGTGCATAGGTGGCATAATATTGCATTGCTAAGGCACCTTACAGCAGATATTAAAAATTATAAAAATATAATATCCCAGAAGAAAACTGACACATAACTGCTTTGACCTGCAGTGTGAACCATCTTGTCACCCATCACTTGAATATTGTCCATTAGGAGAAAAAAAAAAAAAATGGTTTAAAAATATGTATAAACCTACTTCCCTTTTTTTTAATCCCCCAACAGGATTGGAACTTCCTTTTATGATGATGCCCCACCCATTAATTCCTGTGAGCCTACCTCCAGCATCTGTCACCATGGCAATGAGCCAGATGAATCACCTTAGTACCATCGCCAACATGGCAGCAGCAGCACAAGTGCAGAGTCCTCCATCCAGAGTTGAGACATCTGTTATTAAGGTAACTATATTAAAAACTAAACAAATAAATAATTCTACTCACAACTGCAATAAACATTATAAAGGTGGGTAGGTGTCAGATGTTATAAGGTAAGCCATGAAGTCAATATATATGAGAAAACCAACTGTTGTATCTCTGGGAACACAGGAGGCTGCTGGTGGCCGGTGTTACCTTCTCAGTTCTCCTCCCCCTCTCTAAATCAGTACTAAAACTGTGCTCAAGTTTAAGCATTTTGATACAAAATACACAGCTTTCTGTTTTCTCACATTTCATAGTCTGTAATCTAATGGCAACATTCCTCAAGATATCAAGGAAGAAACTACTCTTTTCTTAAATTAGAAGGGACTGTTCTTCCAACTTTCAAATCCAAGCATTTGAATTGAAATGTTGCAAATGATCTGAAGAAGGCTGAAAGGCTTGATACTTTGCCTCTGCAAAACATAAATTGCCAAATCCCAGAACAGAATGGAATGAAGTTGCATAGGACAGACCCCATAATCTGCAGGCCAGAGCTGTAGTATTGTAGAAATATCTAAAAAATATCAGGTATCTGAAATTGTCTACCCATTTTAGGTTTTGTTTGCTGCATGTAACTAAATTAATCTGGTTATAGAGGTATTTAGCAGAGACATACAGAGTCTCATTTTGACTGAAGATGATCCATTTTCATTTATAAAGGCATTTCTGCCTTATCACTAGATACTTATAATTTGATTTGACATTTATTCAGATATTAACATTTTACCTTTTATCATTCTTTAGTTCTAATAAGGGAGGGAGTACAGTAAGTACACGAACTTTAGTGCTTTTATGAAATATTTCTATGTGAGAAATAAGCATGTGAAGGCAAGGCTATTTTAGGGCTGCATTGGAAGTCTGTCCATCAATGACATTTTTTTGACAAAAAATGGGTAAACTTAAAATCTCTTGGACCTTCCAATCAAGAGTTGTAAAAGTTTTGACTTTTGTGATGATTTGAGCAGAGTAAAGAGATCTACTTTATCGAGATTTTCAACATGCTTGTGCTCCCATCCTCTTTAACCTAACTACCCAGAATCATAAAGAATCCTTCAGCTAGAAGTTGACAAATCTGTTTTTCTATTGACCTAGAAAAATATGGCCTGATGACCTAATTTAAGTACCTGCACATTCAAATGTAGGATTGCCTTCAGAGGCCTTCAGTGGCATCCCTTTCTCACATTCAATGACATGGGAAGTTAAGACATTGAGAAGAATTGTTCCTTTACATGCTATGTCAGCAAGGCTGGATTCCACCCATACTGTCCATCTTGCCCGTATCTTGGGAGTATAAACACTCTGCTGTTGACTAACTAACTGTTCAATTACATGGTGATCTCTGCACCTTTTTTTTTCCTGTTTTCACTTGAGCAGTATTTAGTGAGAGTTACATGATACTAAAGTTCTCTGGAACATACATGGTGCTCCATTTAATTCTAAATTTCATTTCTTTATTGGAACAGTGAGTAGTGGTATTACAGAGGTATCTAAAAAATGAAGATTGGGATGGAACACATGCTAAATAACATCTGACAAGTATGAATTACTACGGCAACAAAACTTTGTTTTCACTATTTTTCCTAGTATTTTCCCTCCTTTCATTTTTTATGAGCTATTTGATTTCATTTGTAAGAGTATAAAAATTTGACCTTCTTAGCATTGGTAACCTGTTTCTAAACTTTGAGAGGCTGACTCTAGCTTGTACAGCTGATTTGCAAACTAGTTCCAGCTATTAAAGTTGCCTAAGTTACCAAAACTGGGTACCTTCAAAGTACAACTATGTAAAACAGTTTTCTTTTGTGGAAAGCAGGTCCTGGTGTGTTCATAGATCTCACCCCATTATGGGAACCTTGCTGGACTCAGGAAGTCTCTGAAAGGGAGACTCTGTCATCATGTAACTATTTATATTATTTTAACCATAAGCAGTGCCATACCAGAAAGTTTGCCTTTTCCCAGAGTTCCTTAACTTATTCACAAGTTTATTCATGTAGTTCATCCAGTTGGAAAGAAATATTCATTGTAATGTAGGTGAAGATTTTGAAAGTACCTAGAAATGTTGGTTGTCTGTTTGAAACACTTCAGCAGCACTTTTTAACTGGATTTTTTTTTTTTTTCCCAAAATCCTGCTTATTTAAGCATTTGTTTGTATTAATAATGTAAACTACTTATCTCTGTCATTTCTGAAAATTCAGCTATTCTGTATTCATACTAATAAAATCTTCAGCAAAGCTGCCAACTTTTGCGCAGCATCCTGGCATAACATCTTGTGCAAGTTATTTAACAAACCAGGTTTGTTCCCATCTGGTTTGCACATAACCATAAATTAAAAAGTTGTGGATTTACAATGAAGTGTTTTTTAATGCCCAAATTAACCTAAGTTCTGTTTAGAAAAGTGTGTTCACTTAAGGGTGAAGTACATATTTTTTTAAAGTTTGCATGATTAAGTTAGGGTTTTGGGATATTTATGTAGCACCTGATGGAGACATTACCTAAGTGCTGCTGTGATTTCTTCAGTTAAGGCCTGTGGCATATTGCCCACAGTGCATTTGTACTACAGGGAAATACTTAAACAGAAGGGTTAATTTGCCATCCAAAACTCCCTTCTGAATATAAGAGCTTGCTGCACATAATTATTTCAATAATACTGTAAAGGCTAAGGAACTTAGTTGCAGGACTTTCCTGCTCTTTCCTTCAGCCTCTTTATTATACAAGATAGGTCTAGATTTACATCCTCTGTTTTTGTCTGTCAGATAATATGGTCATGTGGACAGAGATAGCATGGCCAAGTAATCATGTTCCTATTTTTTTAATACTGAAAAGGACTGAAATATAAACCCCAGTATCATGAAAGGGTGAGGTCATTGTTAGGGGGATATTCTTCCCATAAGCATGGACATAATGTCACCGACCATCTACCCATTTCTCACTAGGTATAGTCAGAGACTCTGATTTTAGTGTCCATTGAGTTATATGCACTGTGTAGTTGAGCAGGAAACTCTCTAATCAGCATACTTTTTGAACCTTGCACTAACAATGTAAAGTTTATGAATAATAACTTATGCTACAATCAAATTAAATACCTCAGAGAATAGATTTCAGTGAGAAGGTCAGACCTCCTTTTTCTTTATTTTCACAACTGTTTGTTATTAGAATAGTATCTTCCTTTTTTTTTTTTTTTCACTGCTCCATTTTGAGACGTTTTGGTTTTGTTTTCATTATCTTTTGGCTCATTTTTTTAAACCTAATTTTACTTAAATGTTTTTCCTCAGTAATAATGTCTCCACAAGTTGATTTGAAAAGTTTGTGAATTACTCATTTTGGAGTTCATAGTCATAACCTGAAATGGCAGCATAGATTTGACATTAGAGTATGAGGTGTTTACAATTTTAAACTCTGCTTGGAAGTTAGAAGACCAGTGAGAATTTTCTACTTTGAAAAAAAAAATCAATATTAACCTTATCTAATTAAGTAGCAAAGAACAAGAAGAAGTCTTAGAAAATCTGAGTCTTCAGACTATAAACTTTGTGGTTCATCAAATAGAAGAATTTCCTTTGTGAACAGTGCCACAGTAGATGACTTGCTGACCTTTCCTTCCAAATCACCGAGTTCACAGTTAGTGCTGTTATCTTTAAACTCACAGGCTTCAAATGCCTTTCTATTACTGGGCAATATTTCATTTCCTCATGATAAGAAGGTGGAATAAAGTTGAGATTATGTACTAACCAAACATTTTTTCCTGCTATGTTCAGGAGATGAGACAAAGACAAAATTACAAGGGAAGCCTTACAAAGCAACACCTTAGATTTGGCAGTGAACTCTGAGCTCTAAAATCTTCAGAATTATATTTCAGAAGAGTGTTGTGCCCTTTTGAACACGAGACGAACATTAGATGTCTTTTTGTAATGGAATGTTTAGATATATGAGTTGGATAAATAAGAGGAGAGCAACAACAAGCAGGGACAGCAGATTGTGACAGCAATGAATTGCAGCGAGTGTGGCAGCTGTGACCTGGGGATGCTTTAGACATGAGGTGGCTTTCATCAGCTGCCCATGGTTTCAAAGGCTCAGCTTGTTAGCAGTTTCACTACATCAATTTTTTTCACTCAGCAGAAAGATATATGAAAATATAAAGGACATACCGCATCTTAATAGCAACTTAAAATAATTCTACATTGTAAAAATTACAACAGAGCAGCATGCCAGAATAAAAAATTGCATTTTATCCATATGAGGTTACTAATACTTTAGAAAGAATTAAGAATAAGGCAAAAGAGGCCAATACCTCCAGCTGAAAATGACCAGTGGCACAGTAGTTTTCTACTGCATATTAAATATGGGAGACTAGATTTTGCTAATCCTCCAGATACATCACAGCACTGCTTACATTATACTTGTTCAGAAGGTTGTATCTTCCTGTTATCCAGTAGCAGAAATTTACCATTAATTTATTTAAACAAGGTAAATGCTGACAGATTTTTTTTAAAAAAAACAACAAACTCTGTTTCTAGACCTATTCTGGCATGAAATTTTATTTCACTGTTCATTCACTTTTTCATTGGCAATATGTGTGTTCCTATTGATGTAATTTCATGTTCCTTTATTTTCCACTTATAATTGTTACCAAAAAGTCCAAATAATAGCCAAACAGAAAAAATACAACACTGCCATGCAGAAGTAATGGAATACAGTACATTTAAATGTCTCATATCAGAGTGGTGGTGAATAAGTTCAGAGAGTGCAGATATAAAAAACAGATTCTAAGAGTAAAATGTTGAAGTTCACTTCATGGAGGGGGTGGGCAACAAAGGGGCTGCAGAAGCTTCAGTTTGTCTTCTGGAACTGATATGTGAGCAGCTTTGAGTTCAGTGCAGAATTTTAATGCCAAAAGATACTGGCCATCATACAATATTTCAGTGTAGAAGAGTTTACTGATAACTTATTTTTCAGCTACAGACATGATGACTTTAAATGGGATTTGATAAAGGATGACTCAAAATTGGCTGGCACACTGTCCTGTAGAGACAGGGGCCATAGGAAGCAGCTTAGAAGTACGACCACACCATCTGGATAAAAAACACTTTCTCTTTGCTGCTATTCCCAACAAAGCAGAATTTTCCTATACTGGAAACTTAAGAAAACTACCAGAATTGTCAAGGTATCAGATGTTGCTGTAAAAATCTTTAGATATGGCTGTCCTCATGCACTGAATAAAATTACATCACTTAATTTCCAAAGACATTAGACTAACATTAGGAAATATCAGAATGCATTAATTTGGAGTCTTTTAGGCTAAAGCTGAAGGAAAAATGAAACTGTAAAAGCAAAATATCCTGTTTTCAGGGAATACAAAAGATGCCAAAATAATTAATTTCTTTCATTCACCTAATACGATGTCAAAGAAGTACGCAATTTTACAAGCCATTCCTGAAATACTTCTCACACAAGTTCAAAATAAGTCAGTAAGGAACTGAAGAGTAAGAAGTCTGTGTTTTGGTCATTGTGAAAGAGGTTATTGTACTTTTACCACAAAAAAGCTTGGAAGCCAGGTGCCTTTCCAGAAAGGCCAGAATATTATAAACTATTCCTGATTAAAAGCTTTTTAATTTTTTTTACAGTGTGTGTCACATATCCTTTCCCCAGTATGGTTACCTAAAGTATTGAAAAGTGTGACACTGAAAATGAGTTATTTTATCCTCTGTACTTCACTGACTTAAAGCACAAATGTCCTTAAAGGAATTTGTTCAACACCGAAGAACATCAAGACAGCTGAATAGTTTTTAAAGTGATATACCTCTACAGCTATACTTAGTTGCATGTCTAGAACTCAGTTAATGAATAAAATTAAAGGATGACTAAGCCCAAGAGATGATTCTTATGGAGAAGCAAACTAGAACAAAGGAAGAAGCTGAGAGTGAAAATATCTGTAGGAGAGAAACATGCAGGAGATAAAGGCTGTGCATGCAAAACTGCTTGGTTGTTGGAAGTGGTCATATTCAAAATGTATCAGGAAGATTGTAGAACTTTGTCACAAAGTAGCAGGAATGGCAAAGAATAAAGAATGTTTGTGGAAAGACCGAGGTGGTGAGAACCTAGAAGGTAATCACTTCCTTGTTTTGTCTTCTTAGGAGCAGAAAAATTGATCCTACACATATTGCCTGAAATACCTTCTCTTTGATAGTGACATAGGAATCAACAGGTGAATTCCATCAGCTTTGCATTTTGGTGTATTTTTGAGGAAGGCTTTTGGTAATGAGGCACTTCTCCAACAATGAAAACACGCTGCTGGAGCAGAAAGGAGGCAAAAGAATATATTAATATTTAATAACTAACTTTGTGAACTGGTAAGAAGAAAAAGACATGTATGATATTATGATATAGGGAAGAAAGTATTTATGGTCTTCTGAATACCATTACTTATACATTAAGATAAATCTTAATAGGAAGTTACTTTAAAGGAACTTTTGGAATTAGGTCTTCAAGTATGGTCTTTGCATCTATGCAAACAGCTGTTTGAGAAAGTTGGTAAGTACATCAAGCCACTTCTGTCTTACTTGGAGAGACTGAGACAGTATTATGTTGTGGATGATACATGTATTGTGGTATCTGAAACAAAATTAGAGTAGTTTCTAATTCTAGAGACAGCTTAAATCTCTTAAGTTAAAATCTCTGACAGTTTAAAATATTTTACCCATCCTTACAAGATTAAAAAAACCACAAAATGAAACCAAAACCAAAACTAAAACCGAAAAACCAAAACCACACAAAACCCAGTGTCACAAGAAAAATTCTGGTATTTGTGAAATGGACTTGATATTGAGGGTGTGAAACTTGTAATATCAGTGAAGTGAGAACATGGGAAAGGGCATTGCAGTTCCCCAAAGTGGAAGTTTCATGTATGGTAGGAGTTAAATGTCAGATTCTTAACTGTTTAATCTGTAGGATTAATTATTTGGATTAGATTATAAAGAGCACCAAGATAAGGAATGCTCCAACTTTGGCCTATGAGTGTGTTCTCAATGTAGAGAAGCCTCCAATTCCAATACCTAATTGAGAGCCTTACCAATTTTGAAAAGTTGGTTGACCATATGTTAAATTTCTACATATGCCCAAAATTGTTCATGCTACTTTTGACTTCTGAGTACCTGTAGAAACAAATAGGGAAGTAAAAAATGGAGAAAAAAGATTAAGAAAAACAGATAATTTTGGCATCCTGCTGCCATGCCAAAAGGCAGCAGATCTTTCGTAGGTCTTATTTCTCAATATGATGTGGCCATCTCAGAACCCTTCAGTGGCTCAAATGGCTCAAATGTGAGCAACTGAACTGAGCTATAGGTATCTGATTTTGGAGGAGGCTCCATTGACTTTATTGACTATGTCATGATTGACTAAAGTGGGAGACAATGTACCTTCAAGGTGGGCCCCTTCATGTAGCTTCCTAGACAAGTGCCTCTAAAGTTTCATCTCTAGCTCGTGTCAAAACTACGTTTAGATACTTGCAGTCAGATGTGTTGATTTCAAGCAGAACCCTGCACAGTTTCTCCCTCACACTTATTTTAGCAAACCAAAGCAACTCAGATTTCATTTGTTTACTTGTTAATTTATTTATTTGTTGGGAGACAATGAGCCTGCTTACAGTACAAGCCAACACCAGATTCTCTAGATATATGGTCCACAAGTGGAATTGGGTCTTGGGAGTAGACAAGTTTTAGGAAGAATATGGGACGGTGGACAGTACTCTGGGTGATTTGTAGGATAGGTGATTTCTGGGGAGGCTCTGCAGAGGGATCTGAACAAGCTTCATCGATGGGCTGAGGCTGATTGTATGAGTTTCAGTAAGTTTTCACATGTCGGGTCCCACACTTTGGCCACAGAGTATTTCATTTCATTATTAGTAACATTTCAATTTATTATTGTAGCTAGATTTGATAAAGACAAAAAATTGCTATAGACTGTATTACTGACCGTGGAGTTTTGAAGCAAGGATGTAAAAAATGAGTTAAGGTATTATTAATTTGTTTTCCATTTCTGTTTAACCCTGTGGTTTGTCAGGGTTAAGGGGTATTTTGCAAATTAATTGATAAAGCCGGTATATATAGTTTTCTCAAAGAGTTTGTCTATGGTGTGATATTATATATGAATAAAACTCATTATCTGTTTTGTTTGTGCAGTAATTATATTTTGTTGTCCTGCGCATTCCTTTTGCTCTCTCCATCTCATAATACGTGCTGTAAAAGCACACATAAATAAATAGGATAAACAAATTAAGCTGTTTAAATAAATTAATTTACTCTGCAGCTCTGTATTCAAATCTTATATGCTCACTGGATTTCATTTTAATGAAACCCTTCTAAGAAAAATACATTGTATGCCAAACAGTAAAATTATATATTAAATGAATGATTAAATATACAGTGTTCCAATTTATACCAAATCTGTACGCTGTGCTTAAATCCCCCTAAATCTAAAGACATAAATCTTCTACATTCTGAAAACATCTGCATTATAATCCTCCTCGTGAATACCAAGTTCATGGACATAGAAACAATCAAAGTCATAATAAGCCTAGAGCTATGATGCAGTTAAACTATCCTCATCAATGTTTTTGACTTAAAAACCCGAGACTATTAAAGTGAAATCCACTTAAATGTCTTGAAGCATTGCTCTGAAAGATCTTCTCCCACTCCCTCAATAGGCCAACTGAATCCCTTTGCAATCAGAATCTCAAGTTTAGCAAATATTTATTATTAAGCTTATCTGGAATGAATCTATTGATTAATATAGATGGTCACATTGCTAAATTTTGTAGGAATGCATTCAGAAAAATAAATATTCCTCTAGCTACTGCAAATGAAAAATAATGACTGCTGCAAAAGCCGTTTGCTGTGTGAGAAATGTGATGCTCTTTTCAGGAAAACTTTCAGGCATTTGCAGCAGAAAGTTGGATCTAGATGATCTTTAAGGTCCCTTCCAGCCCTAACCATTCTATGGTTCTATGATACATGTTTTTAAACACATACTAATTGTATTATTTCATTACTGAAAGCTTGTAATGATTTGAATGTGTACAGTTGTTTGTTGGTTTTGGTTTGCAGGTGTTTGTTTTTTTCATTAGGAGTCAGGATTTCAGTTGCGAAAAGGACAGGGAACTGCTTGAAAAAGTCCAGTGCAGAGCCACAAAGATGATGAAGGGAGTGGAACATCTCCTTTATGAGGAAATGCTTAGGGATCTGGGTCACTAGCTTGGAGATGAAGAGACTGAAGGGCAAGCACATTAATGTTTATAAATACGTAAAGGGCAAGTGTCAGGAGGACAGAGCCAGGCTCTTCTCAGTGATGTCCAGCAGTAGGACAAGGGGTAGTGGGTGCAAGCTGGAACATAGGAAAAACTTTTTCACTGTGAGAGTGCCAGAACAGTGGAACAGGCTGCCCAGAGAGGTTGTGGAGTCTCCTTCTCTGAAGACATTCAAAACCCGCCTGGACGCATCCCTGTGTGAGCTACTCTAGGGGATCTTGCTCTGGCAGGGGGGTTGAACTGGATGATATTTCGAGGTCCCTTCCAACCCCTAACATTCTGTGATTCCATGAAAAAATAAACCACAAAAACCCCCATAGTCTGAAATTTGCAGTCCCCCCAGTAGATTTCCCTTGTAGAAACTATTTCTTTTTATCACTATTTGACCAAACCAACCTAACTCACATCTATTTCAGCAATGGCATAGAGTCTTGGGAGCTATTAGCAATAAAGAGGAAACTGCAGGGAAAGACAGAAATTTCTAGAGAGAACTGTTTTGCACTCAGCTCCCTTTTTTTTATTATTTCTGTCAAAGTTCTGTGTAAATATGAGATGTATCCACCTGCTACATAGTGACTGTTTTCACGTGACAGAAGTGCAGTTGAAACCATCACAGTCCTCATGCTCTCATTTTCAAAATGAAGGAACATCTTCATGTGCGATGTAGCTCCTCTTGGCTACTATGCCAAGCTTTCCCCTGGGTAGAAAAATCTGTGTAGGTGTTTCTCCCTATTTTGAAGTAGTGATACGGCCAAAGATGAAAAACACTCTTAGAAAAAATAATTCTTCGTCCTGTAAGACTAAGGTCTACAAGCTGGTAAGCAAAACGAGTATTTCTAGTTCAACAGCATGCCAATAGAAATGAGGGGGAAAAAACCCCGAAAGCAAAACAAAAACCTTATTTTTATAAGGGGCCCAGAAGGCAGTTTAAAAACCTGACATGATGAGCAGTGCTCTCATTGCATCCTAAGATGTAAGGTCTAGTGTCCTAAAATTGCAAAGTTTCCTTTGAGAATACTCTGCAAATCCTGAATGCCTCAACAGAAGAAGAAATAGGCCTGGATTTAGGAGGCAGATACATTTTTTGGATGTAACGTTTGGAAACAGAAGTTTAGTTTAACATTGCCTTTTTTTGCAATTATTTTCTGTGGGATCTAGGAACGTGTTCCAGACAGCCCTTCTCCTGCTCCTTCTCTTGAAGAGGGCCGAAGACCTGGCAGCCATCCATCCTCTCATCGAAGCAGCAGTGTGTCCAGCTCTCCTGCACGGACCGAGAGCTCTTCAGACAGAATCCGTAGGTCACATTCTTCTCCTTGTCACCACTTTAAATTTGATTAGGTGCAGCTGGTTTTTCTAATCAAAATGCCCTCATCTTAAATAGATCTCATATGTATCATGTTCAGAAGTTCAGCTGCAATAACTATCTCCCAACATTATGTTCCCCAGTTTACAATATCATAATATCTGATGGTACATTAACGGGTACTGATATAAACTGCCATCATGTCATATTAAACATAAAGATATGAGCTATGAAATACAGAATTGCAGCTGGGAAGCAATTTGCTAGATTAGTTTTAGAACTGAACGTATAGTGTAAACATTTTTAAAAGAAATTGAGTTTTATTTAATCTGGTTACTCTGGTTTGATTTCTAAATTGAATCTGACTTCATAAGCAACATTTTACATGGTAGAATTGCTTGGCAAAGAGAAGAATTATGTTAAATCAATTAAAAAATGGACACACGTGATGAATTTTCTGAATTTAAAAATTTGTAATGGTGAGAAATATGATACAGAGAGTATTATCACCTCAGAGCTCACAAGGGGCGGAGTGAAATTAAACCATTGTGTCTCAGACTGATACTGTTTTTATCAAGGCATGTACAGGATGTAAATTACATGGCAAAGATCTTGAATACTATGCTATTCTAGTGCAACAGCCTGGAAATCAAGGTTTTAAACACATTATTTTGTGGATTTTTACTTTAATTCATATTACACTTGTCCATTCCCTTTATTATAGTATCATCACAAATTTTTGTGCTTTTAAGGAATCTTTCCACGTTGGAATTTGTCAATAGGTAAAACTGGAGGACTTGGCATGCAGATAGGAGGCCATGAAGTAGCCATGTGGACTACATAGTCCATTTGACTAGATGCAGCACGTGCCTTTTAGACTGCTTCCTTTCAGGCTCTCTGCAGACTCAGGAAACTGACTGTTCGTTGACCATCAAATGAAAGATCTTTCATTACTATGTGATGAAAAATGACTTACCAAAGAAAATAAATTAGGCCTGACCATGACAAACTGAATATTCTGTTTTCTTGTCACTCGGACGATTCAGAGTGCAGATTAAACTGGCATCCCATATACTGTGACCTATCTATTTCACCAGGTTTCTATGAGTTCATAAGTAAAGCTCAAGAAAAAAACCTTAACAATCCTGGATTTTTATTTTAGTTTTTTAAATTGATGAAATAGTACATTTTATTACAACCATTGAAGACCTTTTCAGTTTTTCTCTAGATAAAATAAGTAAATCGAATTGAGAGAGACTTACTGGTTTTGTTCAGGAATGACACCTTTTTTAAAAGAAATGATACAATTCAGCTTACTCTGCTTACTTGCCAGCAGAAAGGAGTGGGACCTTTGCACATTGTTTCTTCCAATGTGAACATAACAGAGTTCCTTAAATACTGGATCTCTTCAGTAACTTATTTATTTGAAAAATAACTCTTTTGTCTCCTACCTGATTTATTAACATCACACCTGATTCTTAAGTACATCTGCTTTTGTGGTGCCAGCAAGAGTAAGATGAGTGCTACAGAAATATGGGTTACATATGAAAAAATGCTTTACTGCGAATGACGTAAGCTTCTTGCAAAGACAATTTTTCAGGATAAAAGCATAGGGATATAAACCATCTTATATAGGTTTCTGAGGTGTGTTTGAAACTCATGAAGGTCAGATTGAGAACCGTTGGAAAGAGTTTTTCAAGCTATCTGATGAGAAAATAAGCAATTCTGCTGTTGCACAGGATATTTTGAAAACCAGGGTTTATCACCTGGAAAGCCACAGTGCTTAATTTGAGGAAGTTAGGGACTGCATATTGGGAATGCTAATATAGAAGAGGTTTTGTACAACTAACTGAAAATACATAAATCAGTAAGTATCTCACATAGAACCTACTTGTTTGCTTAATTTTGCATTTCAGTTCTTCTTCTTAAATAAACAAGAAAACGTTTGCAAATATCCAACCTTGTACAAAGATACTGAACTCATTTTTGAAATGAATCATTTTAAACCAGAAGAAGCTCTCCCACTCTGTGGATGCTGATAGCACAAGTAACTTTGTGATTGTTAGAGTTCTTGTCTGATCAAGAGGAAGACTTTATAAAATAAGCACAAAAGTGTATTGTGAATATGACAGCTGATTTTCTTTCTGCCTGTGCTTGTGTCTAGCAGCTGTCCATCAGAATGGGCTATCTATGAACCAAATGCTGATGGGTTTGTCACCTAATGTCCTGCCTGGGCCTAAGGAGGGTGATCTGGCTGGCCATGACGTGGGACATGAGACAAAAAGAATACACATTGAGAAAGGTAATATGAATGTCATGATTCGAGTGTTTCAGCATAAAACAAGTACTGTCTCAACAGCTAAGTTGTATCATCTGTGATTTTTATGTTTTAAGTGGAGATTTTTATTGTTTTTTTTTTTATTATTTTTTAATTATTTTTTTATTGTTGCACAAATTAAATTATAACAGGATGATAGCTTTCATGGTTCTTCTAGTTGGTGGTCCTTGAGATTGATGAACAATACTTATATGAGGGAGGAATTTCATAAATATTGCAAAGAAGGAGGAGTGAAAAACAGTTTTACATTTCTGTTGTGTGTCTGACCCTTCCACTACACTGTTTAGGTATTAAGTTTCTGTCTCCATCCAGTTGACTTTAATGACCTACTTCCCAAAGGGACTGAGCACCGTGAAAATTAGTCCATGTGTGCAAAAAGGAAAAAGGCTAATACCAAGCCATTAAATTAGGGAATTGCATAAAATGAGCCTGGTACACATTATATAATGGGATTTAAATTTAATTGAGTATATGACCAAAGTGTTTGATCTAGGTGAATAGTCCACATGCACTTATGCTGATTATGACACCATTTCATCTCTGTTGGTATTGAAAGCTGAGTTCCTGTTCAGGGTTCTCACAGGGGATTTTGGAGGGGTAGTGGTAGAATTTTAAAAGGTGCGTTTCATGTTGTATTTACTTAACATATGTGAATTTTTAGTATTATAGACTAGAAAGCTTTTGGTTAAAGAGAAGTTAGAAATATGATGAATCTTTGAAAAAAATATTCTTTGAGCTTATCAGAAAAATCAGTTCTTCAAGCACAGTGAGAGTGAAAGCAAATGGTATAATAGCCAGACATTGAAACAGAGCCAGAGAAATGGCTGCAGTAATTAAGTTTTCAGAATAAGACATTTTGTTCCATACTTCAATAGCTATAAGATGATACCTTCTCTGTCCTATGTCTGAACACTCAAATATGAAAAAGAATTAAAATCTGACAATTCTGTTCTGGACAGATGGCATTTTTAATAGGATTAGCAGAAGAATTAATGGAAATAACATTTCTTTTATATAAACCATTTAGTTTGGTTCATTGCACACACAACCTGTTTTAGCTTATACTGTGCCCTCACTCAGCCCCTGCAAATTGTATCCCTGCTGTGAAGTATGATGTGATCAAATAGGTTTGTTTTGAATTTCCATAAATGATTTTATTTCAGCCTTTGAAGTTGATCATTTAAGTGTAATCAGACTGGTAAATCCTGTGAAGAGAAGTAGATACTAAGAATTGCTACTATTTTTGCATGTCATTCAGGTTTTTTAAAAGCTTTTTTTAAATGGTACCCCAAAAGTCTTTTCCAATCTGTTGCCAGTTCACATTTTTGCAAAACTTGTTCTCAGTAAAACTGCTAAGAATTCTATTTTTTCCTCAGTCCTTGTTTAGGTCAAACCTTCTGTTTTTTTCTTCCTTTCCCCCTCTCTGTTCCAGCCTACTGAATTAATGGTAAATATTCATGGGCTATCTAGATTGATAGGGTATACTAAATTAAAAATTGGTTTCTGTCATGACTACATTTATCATGTCTCTCATACCAATCTTGTAACTTTAATACTAATCTAATCTGTATTAAAACAAGTGATTTAACTTATAGATATTTGTGGAGATAGTAATTATCTACTTCTTTCACTGTGAGCTTGCAATCAGATTTCCAAACTGTTGCTTACCACTGCAAATCAGTCAGAACGCAATCACATTTGAAAATGCAAAAAATGTGTAGATGGTGGTATTTGTACTGTTGAAACCCCATAAGCTTCATCATCAGGTTCAAACGAAAGAGAAAGAGAGGAAAACAGAAGTTCTTAATAAGTATCATGAAGCTTTTAAGCATTATCGTTTTGTTCATTTTTTTCTTTTAAGTCACTTCTGTTGGCAGAGAGCAAATTAAAATGGCTTTTAACTGAACCTGGCAGAACCTGAAAAACCCTACCCGGTAAAGAAGGGACTGTCTTTTGTCTTCTTATCCCCTCTTCCTTTAAAAAAATAAAAAGACCAAAAGCTTCTGAAGTGATCTGAGCTCAGGGAAAATTTATTTACAGTCAACAGATAATTTAAAGGGGGAAAGTTATAACAGAGACAACTGATCAACACACCAGATTTTTAAAAGACTTGGCATATGTCAGAGAGGTGAATCACTTGTCTAATCTGATCTATGACTTGGATACAGGAGAAAAAATACCATTTATCTGTGATAAACATAAAAACAAGGAGCTAATTCACGCAGTCCACACAACATAGCATAGTATATTTAAAAACAGTACTTTGCCACTTGCAAACTGAGTACCAGTTTGAGGGTATTCAGTCTTTTGAAGAACATATGCATTCCTATTCAAAATTCAGACAGAATTATTGTTACCGGCAAAAATGTTTTTATTTTATGGGGTGTTTTAAACTACCAGAAAATCTCTTGTGCAGTGTTGTTTGTGTTTTGGGTTTTTTTTATTTGCTCTTACACTGTGTTCAGAATCTCTTCTCAGATTTTAGTGTGTGCAGCCTTGAGTGACCTCAGCTTCCATTGGAGTCAGATTGTGGTTATCCCACCAAGAATCAAACTAGGTTCTGATTGACTGCCTATGAAAACAGGGAAGTTTACATCAGGCTCTGGGTAAATATTTGTTGCAGGAAAACAGGAAGAGTTTGTGTTCTCAAGGACCATGT
This sequence comes from Hemiprocne comata, assembly GCA_020745705.1. Lineage (NCBI taxonomy): Eukaryota > Metazoa > Chordata > Aves > Apodiformes > Apodidae > Hemiprocne > Hemiprocne comata. The sequence continues at coordinate 174,269,214 of CM036586.1, forward strand.
ATAAACTGTGGTTGTTTGGAACATTTTCCAGCTGCTGCCTGTGAATGTCCATCTTGACCATGTCCTAGCTTCATGTTGGGGCAAGACCCAATGAAAATGTCTGAAGTTCCACCAACTCTCTGGGTTTCATGAGAAGAAAACTTAGATTTGCTAAGGGTTATGTTGTGGTCCAGCCAGGTTCTTGGTCTGGACTGGCAGGGACTGCAGGAGACACTGTAGAGCACATCTGCCTCACAGTTCATAATATAACTCAAGATGTCTATTCTATGTGTAACCAGAGAAGTAAATTACCCTAGATTTCCAGGATTCTTCCTTATTAGACTATAGTAAATTTTCTAAATTTACTGAAAGCAGACTGTAGAACTGCAAATGATCCTGGGAATAAGGAGATAAGTTAAAGTGCATGATGTTTGTTCAAGTATTTGACAGCCATCATCAAGACCAAGTATCTAATTTTGTAAGCTGTAATTATGGACTATTCGATGATGCACATGTGATTTTATTAGATTTCAGAAGAAGGACTTGAATGAGATATAGGAGTCATATTAGAAAAAAAACAACATTGAGTTACATTAAAATTAAGGCTCAGAGTCTTTTCAGGTAGATTTCTGTGACTCAAAGAGTTTGCTCGAGGTAGTCCCTCAATTTTGGTGAGATATATTTTTATCAGTTAACCAGCTCAGCTGTTATCTATGGTCCTACAGGTCTCCCAGTCTGAAGTTGTGATAAGTGTATTTTTGATGTTTTCTTTGGGGCTGAACACTCATTCAGCTTTTCAGTGATGTCTGTTAAATCTGGTAGTAGCATAGGAAGGTGGAACTAGAGGAGAACCTCAGGACTAGATTGCTGAATCTTTATCCCCTTCTTGCTCATTGATCTGAGGAGTTCAGAATAATCAATGGCTGGAAAGTTAAACATTGTGATTCCTTGTAGGCAGAAGAGAGAATTAAACTTGCGACACATTTCCTTGTGGCTAGGAAGGCCAATGGCATCCTGGGGTGCATTAGAAAGGGTGTGGTTAGTCGGTCAAGAGAGGTTCTCCTCCCCCTCTATTCTGCCCTGGTGAGGCCGCATCTGGAGTATTGTGTCCAGTTCTGGGCCCCTCAGTTCAAGAAGGACAGGGATCTGCTTGAAAGAGTCCAGCACAAAGCCACGAAGATGATTAAGGGAGTGGAACATCTCCCTCATGAGGAAAGGCTGAGGGAGCTGGGTCTCTTTAGCTTGGAAAAAAGGAGGCTGAGGGGTGACCTCATCAATGTTTACAAATATGTAAGGGGTGAGTGTTAGGAAGATGGAGTTAAGCTTTTCTCAGTGGTGACCAGTGACAGGACAAGGGGTAATGGGTGCAAATTGGAGCATAGGAGGTTCAAGGTGAATATCAGAAAAAACTTCTTTACTGTGAGAGTGACAGAGCACTGGAACAGGCTGCCCAGAGAGGTTGTGGAGTCTCCTTCGCTGGAGACATTCAAAACCCGCCTGGACAAGTTCCTGTGTGATGTGCTCTAGGTGACCCTGCTCTGGCAGGGGGGGTTGGACTAGATCTTTCGAGGTCCCGTCCAACCCCTATGATTCTATGATTCTATGATTCTATGATTCTATGATTCTATGATTCTATGATTCTATGATTCTAATCACTGCCCTTTGTGTAAAAGAAGGAAGTATATTTTATCATTGTCCAGTTGCCCTTACGACCCAGCCTCTGATCATATGGGGTCTGCAAAGTGGAATTTGTAGCTCAGTGCTATTCCCAGAGTTTCTCTATTTACTAGCTCTAGATAACTGCATATTATTTCTGTTGACTTTAGGCAGGCTGTAGTTCTACTTGGTAATGTCATTAGCTCCCAGTTTCAAGTAGCTGGTTTGGGTAGTGTTAAGTCATGATGGAGGCAGTGGCCACTCCTAATGCCCCCTGCCTGGTACCTGCCTAGCAATACCTAACCTATGCAACGTATAGGAAAGTAAGACCCAGATCACTTTAGCCCAAGATACTGTACTAGGGGACAAGCACCTAAAAGTTAGTTGCTTTAACACCAAATTTAGATGCCTGCGTGTTTTATTGGATCTGGCCCTAGGGCATCAGATTAAAATTTTCTGTCTGCATCAATTTATATTTTTTTAGATTGACACCAACAGCAAATGAAGCCTGAATGTCATGCTTACATTTTAAATTGAATATGTTATTTGAAGTGTTATGGGAAGGACACTCTCTTGTTGAAAATGTGCATGCTGTTTTCTATGACAAAATATAAAATATTCACCATGGCCACAAAAGAAGCTAAACTGTTTCTTTCAGAAAACCTTTTTAACTTTAATGTTACTGGAAATTTCTTCAGTAATTTTCAGGTAATGAACAATAACTGCTCCTTGACTATTATGATAGCAGCAATTAAGGTATAACTTTATCAAATCCACATATTAAAAAGTCCCAGTCTTTCTGTCTCTTTTTATGTCCCCCTGTAGCGATGTGAGCAATCTTGGACCTCTGGGTAATCTCTTATAAGACAGAATATTCAAATTAAAAAATATCCTTAATGCAAAATGGAAAATAATTTAAATATTCCAAAGTTATAATTAGAATTTTAGTTTCCTGTTAGCAGTCATACATCAAAAAGGAAACTAATAATAAATATGTCATCCTATCTAGATATTCATTCTGCATTATCAGCAGTAAATTATTTTATAATATATGTACAGTGCAAATATATATCAAGCATGTTTATTCACATTCATAAATACAGGAACATATATGAGTATGCTTTTTTTTTAAATATGAAATTCTCAAAGGAAGTTTTAGCATCAACAAAGTTTCTCCTCTACCTGAGCTGTCCTCTAGCAAAGTCAGCAAACAAATGATCCGGATCTTTGCTTAGTTTCTGGTCTGTGTTAGGATTTTAGTTCTCTGAGAAAGCCCTTTTTTAAAGAGAGTTGTAACCAGCTGACCTGCAGATGAGTTTTCATTCACAGTTCTGCTGTCCAACTGCTTCTGTTAACATACTTTATGTGTTCATTTTCGTTTTTGTATACATACATACCTACTGAGATACTTATACAATGTGTTTATTTTACTGAATATTGCATTTTAATGTAACAAGAACAAAAATAAACAGACCTTGATGGGTGTCTATATGCAAAAAATAGGTAACACATTTGTGGTCTACATTCTCAGTTCGCTTCTTAAATGTTACCTATTAAATCTTAATACATTAGTTTGTAATTCCTTAAGATACTGAGTCCAGGCTATGTATTTATGTATCATCTTAGCACATTGTAAAGTTTATCTTGATTTGAGCTTTAAATACTCCTCAAACCCTGTACAGATAGTAGTCAAATTTGTAACCTATGACAGGTAGAATAAAGATCCACTAACTGAAACGTTTGAGAAAGCTGGTATCACCAAAATAACCTTTAGACATTCTCATCGTTGGTGTGACTTTTCACTCAGCCCAAGAGGCTCAAGAGTGCTTAAAGTACATTAAAAGCCATTACAGTTAATGGACTACAAAGGTGAAAAATGATATTGCAAGTTTTTCCTTAATGGGTTGTTATTTACTAAGAAGCCATAAAACATCTATTTTTGTTGCACAGAAAACACGGAAGCCTTTCATATTATTGAATAGGTATGAATGGTATGTTTATGCAGGAAGGTGTGCAAAGGTAATGCAAATTTCTGAAAGTTGGGGGTTTTTTTTGATAATATTGGATAAGAGTATTTCTAGAGACTCTCAGTAAGCCATTCCCTACAAGGCACTTCTGCTGACTTGTTTGCTACTTAGGGATCTTTATTCTTCTAGGGTACTAGCAGTTTTGACACAATTTATGAAAGATCTGCTGTACAGTTTTCAGTTGAAGGATACATGCACATCTGTTCCAAAATATCCCAGGTGAACTGGACTCATGGCAGCCCAATTGCACATATGCATACCAGCTATTCTATATTTACAGTGACACAAATACATCCTGAACATATCTGGCTTTCTAGATATGCCCAAATGATTTACATTTGCACAAAAGATCTGATGTATTCTCAACCTATTAAAACAACTCTGCATGTACAATTCCTCTGTGCCTTGTACCCCAAACAGTTCTTTCTTTTTTCTTTTTTTTAATCTTTATTTTCAATGGTCATTGTGAGTCCTTCATGTAATAGGCCTTAGAATATAGTCTTTATAGCCTTTGATGGTATTTATTACATATAGAGGGGAGGGGAGCTAAAAACCCTTTGAAATAGCTTGCATGCTCATTTTCATTTTTTAAATGAATTGTTAAACAGAAGATGTAATGGTAATTGGTGTTAGAAAGGATTTTTTTATTATTATTATCATGCTACCACACTGCAGTTTTTAAATCGTTAGTTTCCTTTATCTTTGCTGGTAGGAAAGTTATGTTATAGGGAATGAAGTTCATGAAGTTATGGCTGTTCCCACTAAGAGGGGGTATGTTCCGTAGAACCACGAGGATGACCAGACAAATAAGGTTCTGTTTCTCTAAGGTAGTTTTTAGTTTTCCATTTTGCTAGTTAAAAAAATGCATTGGCAGAAAAAGAAAAAAATACATTATGTGTCTAGCTGCTCTTGAACTCTGAAGACATTGAGAAACACAAAGTTTTGTGAATTTAAAGAGAACATAAAGTCATACATATTCTTCTGAAAACACCAGTAAGTGAGTGCCCTGGCTTTAATGGGAGAAAACATTTATGTCCTAGGCTTTATTTGTACCACTTTACTCTAATGGTTACTGTTACAGAAAAAGTAACTGATAGCAAAATTTTAAAAATGTCTTCCACTTTAGAGTATTTGAAGGAACTTTTTCAAAAGTGCTAATAACCTGCTGTGCAATCAGTTTTAGGTTTTCTCTAAGTTGTTCAAATGCAAAAAACCAAAAAAAATCAATTTTTAAAAGCCTTAACTGTGAATTGCAACTGAGACATCGATAGTATTCAATTGCAAATAGTATGAATAATTTGTATGTAACTATTAACACTTTCTTCTCTTCAAAAAAAAAAATAACTTCATGCAACTTCATTTTTTTTTATGCTATTTCTACATAATCTTTTTCAGATTTTTGTTCTGTGAAATAACATTGTTATTACGGATTCTACTATCATTGCATGTAAAGTATGGTCACAGTGAATTCCCTGAGATACTTCTTCCTCTGAGTACAGAGGGTTTTTTGGGTTCTTCCTCTGAGATGGCCCAGTACTGTCACAGTTCAACAAGAAGCAGTTTTTATTGGTTCCTACCTTTCAGCTTCATTTTCTTGAAAAACTTCGCCACTTTGATGATGCATCTAACACCTGGATGATTTGCATCAATTTTTTTTCCTTGTGCTACTTGGGAAGTTATTAAAAAAAAAAAAAATAAAATTAAAAACCTCTCAGATTTTATGCCTCTAGACAGGTTTGGTTTTGGGTTTGAAAAATTTGGTTAAGATGCCAATGGACCGAGTTAGGAAAATTCTGCCTTCATGTCTGCTTCTCTTTTACCTCATTCTGGTATTAACTTCCTTAGTTTTGGTTTTAGAGATCAGTCATACATTTAATGTTTCTTGTGAGCTAATGGTATGCATTAGACTGATTCACACTGATTCTTCGAAATTTGGAGGAGATGATGCTGCATTCTTGGCCACAAAACCTCCAAGCAGTCCAGGTGTAATTAAAAGCTGAACTTGAGCTTCTCCAAGCTATATTTTTCACAACTCTTTTAAAATAAGTTAAAGGCATAATATATAGTTGAAGGCAACACCATAATGGGGAAGAGTTGTCTTGGGTTAAAATTGGATGGTGCAGAGAAAGAGAAAACTACGCCTAGCTGAGAGGCCTTAAAACTTCCACGTGA